>CM045766.1:59089525-59584533 GCA_025200525.1 Camellia lanceoleosa
GCGGTTTTGCTTACAATTGCTTGAACCAAGCAGATATTCTAGCACTTTTCTGGAATGAAAATTCGTCGACTCGTCGATCACGAGGATCTGGTTAGCCGTGACAACGATGTTCATTCTCTACCGGTTGTCGAAGACGGAGGCAAAGCGCGATGTGTCTGAACAAAGGTTACGAATGATGGCCTACCCTAGCGATGAAGCGGTCGTTGAGGTTTAGTTTACTGCCATAGAGATACACATACGGTCGATCGGCAAGATCGGTGAATATATACCGGCGGGATGGAAAATGATCACGCAGCTCAGAGCATGAAACAAATGCAAGAGGGCGTTGTCGCGGCGGATTCTCTAAAGCGCGAGCCACAATCATGGCCCGATGATGAGCTCATCACTAGGCGCAGCCGAATGGAGCATCTACCTCATCTGGTTCCTCGTCCACGGGGTCCGTTACCCCAAGCACCAAGCTGTGTGCTCCCGGAATGTCCTACAGGAAGCGTCCAAAACACCTTGCCAAATATGGGAACATCCGGGAGGACCTGAGACCTTCAAGCAGGGCGGCTCCGCCCCACTTCCGCCTCGGATGTCCAAGGCACATACATTTATCAACCATCGGACTCACCCTTGAGTTAGTAGACCCTCTGACCGAATTGAGCAAGCTCGAAGCTATTCAAAAATCCCGGGGTAAGGCTATCCCGGATATCGAGGATAGATATGCGATATGGGCTATAATATTACGGATAGATTAAAATGCGCAAATCGATCAACCGACAAGTGCAGGGATCCATGGTTCACATCCTATTCTCGGATATCTGTAGCCAATGGGCCTAACGGACCGACGAGCTTTCACTATTGATGGGACCTGTTGGGTGTGGTTCTTATCTCGGTATCACGAAATTGGAGGATGATGTCGGCGAGTTGGGATGAAATGGTAGAGGCCTCTGTTGCATAATATTCTTACAACACCGTCGAGATTACAACCGTGATCTCGAAACAACAAGCGAGCGAAAGGCTTCTTGGATTTTGTGACGGTGGAGGTGAAGGCCTCGATGATGACTCTAAAGCCCACGATAAGGACGGATCGGGATGATTGTGGCAATCTCAACCATGATGCAAAAATGATTGTGCTCCCTTCCCCACCCGGATCTGCGCTGAGATGGAGTACAAATTGAAGATGCAATGAAATAAGTCTGATTGACCAAGGCGAGCAACCTCGAAGAACCTTTAACCGCAACAACAATGCGAGGGCGAGTGGTCTTTGCAAGCAAGAACCGGAGGTAAGCATAGTCACCACCATTCCCCATCAATCCAAAGGCCATGGCGACCACCTTCTCGAGTGCATCAGGAGCATTACCATGAGACCACTAAATACCAACCCGGAGGCCAAAGAACCTTCACCCCCATTGTACATGCCTGTCCAGGTTCTAGTGGTCTTAATCGAAAAAGGCATCTAAAACCCCAAGAGGCGAGGCCGTTACCAAATCCACTACCCCCCTCACAACCTAGCAAATATTGCGCATATCACCGACACGGTCATGACGCCGACCGATGTTTGATTGCGTCCACGAGTTCAAGATCTCGTTGACAAGCAGTGATTTTGCCACGGAAAGACCAATGTCACAACCAACCCACTCCACACATGACCAAGCTCCACCTCCCAAAGAATCAACTTTATCGGTGGGGTTCGTGTCTTACGATCCTAGCATCTATATCACTTCTTCCATCTCCCCAGCAGTGCTCCTTCCATTGTGACTTTTTGTGCATGATGGACATCTCCTGGCCAACTAAGCCAATGGTGGTGGGCATTTGTTGAAACAGTCAGGGAGATTCTGAGGGAGTTGGGCTGTTGAGTTAGGGTTTGAACAATCTGGGAATTTTCTTTGAGAAGCCTCCGATCCAGTGATTACATCTTGTCGGTGGGCGGTCTGAGCCAAATCTGAGTGCGGAGATGGCGAACTATGTGTGATCTAGGGGATAGATTTGGGCGAGAGCGGATGACAGCGGCCGTGAAAGGACTTTGCCAACCTCTGATTTTTCGATGATGAAGAATTAGGGCGGCGATCAAGTTGGATTATGAGAATCGGCGGAGGCCACTGGATGGTGGATAATCAACGGATGTAGTGGAAGAGCTCCAGCGAATAGGGCGGCGGTACAAAGAATTATCGATTGTGGTAGGAAGTCGAATGCATTCTTGGAGGCAAGTCTGAAGAATTTTGCTTTCGGAATGTAGGAAAGCTGAACAACAAAGCTGCAATCCGATCGAGGTGGAACAAGAAAAAATTTTGGGATTAGGAGGAAGGCAGGAAAGCCAAATCTCGTGTGGGGACTGAAAATGCTATGTGAACAAGGATAGGAGATCTTTGCGAGCATGAAATTTGAAAATCTGCGAATACGATCATAGCCGGAGCAGACGGATGTCATTGGCTACTCACGGGATGTGGTGGAAAGCGATGATTTATGTCTTGCCTGAGGCGAGATTAGAAACCATCGGCTAGGCGACACTGGTATCTCGATGAGGTTGATCACATGGCGAAGTGGGCGATATTCAAGCCTCCGCACCTAGACCCGCCGAGGAGAGCATCTGGGAAGGACAAAGGAAGCTGAGGCAAAAAGAAGCAAATTGAAGAAGACATCTTGAAGCGGTGAAGCGGATCTAAGCGAACATCTCCATCAGGGGACTACTTATGGCATCGGTGCAGACAATTTCTCTCTGCTATGAACAAGGCCAAACTCTCCATAGATACCACACAGCAAGCTGGTAGGATTAGTCTTTCGGAGGAGCTACCCGATGATGACTTTCTACGTCTGGAACTACCACGAGGTGCAAACTATAATAGACCACTCTACATCTCTGTGGAGTGTAGAAATAAATGGATACCCATGGTACTTTCGTTGACAGGTCCACAATCAACGTCTACTGGCAAGAATGACCTATACCATCGGTTTAAAACGCATACGACTTTGTACCAACGACCCATGTGATTTGGGCGTATGACAACAAAGTGGAGGAAGTAATGGGGACGGTAAAATCGGACCAAGGTTGGGCGAGGACAATATAAGATAGACTTCCCGTCTTAGAAGTTCCAACCTTCAATACTGCTTTTAGGCGGCGTGGTTGCACTGGCGAAAATCTCGTCCACTCTGCATTAGATGGTGAAATACCCCTATGGAAAGGGAGTTGCCATTGTTTTCGGGAATTCATCGATCCATCCACCTCCGGAGGTATCTACGCCAGTCCTAGAAATTGAGCATGGCATGGAGGACGTGTTTATGTCAGGTTTTACCCTAGCTGAGGCTCGGGTTGTGCAGAACATCATGGCTGTTAATGAGGGAGTGTATGTCAGTGCTCAATCTGTATACCTCATGAACAAGCTTCAACACATCCCCGGGATGGGATTAGGAAGGAACAGCCGGAAGGGCGTCGCGGCATTGGCCGAAGTGCCACATAACCCTCATTCCTTTGGCTTGGGTTATCTGCCCACCAAAGAGGATTGGATAAGAAACGGGAAGGAAATGGCTAGAAGGCGGGCGAAGAAGCGGAAGCCTTTTAACAATGCACCGGCCCATTCAGGTACCCTAAGCGGACGTTCGTCGGGAGGAGACTTCCGTTTTGTGGCTTCAGGCGTGGTGAGCGGAGAGGAAGCGTGCGAGGTCGAGATTTTCTTTGATCTACAATTATTAGGGGATAGCGTTGAAGAGCAAAAGCAGACCCATCGGTGAGTTGGCGGTGTAAGGAAGTGGATTCAGTATTTGAAATTGAAATAGGGTACCATTGGCTTCTACTTCGGATCCTCCGTCGACGGAAGTTCTTGAGGATAACTTCTCGGTTTCCATGATTGGAAATGAAATGCCTCAGCCTACCAACTATTTTGGATGCATCTATCGCACCCTCTCTCAACCTTGTCTGAAGAGGATTTTTGTCAATGACGGGTCAAGTAGTGGCGGAATCTAATTCCACTTGAGTCTTGTGAGTCGGAATCGGGTTCGGCTCATTGAGTCTGGTCTGGTAATCTGAGGATGATAACAGGATGCCAGATCTTATCGGTCGTCTTTTCATCTCTTTAGTCTGTTATGGCGAGGAATTGGGCGATTTGGATGTGCTTAATGAGAATCAAATGTATGGTTTAAGTACTTTTACGTGCCCTTGATATATTGCATTAGCTCGGACTTTCAAAATTTTGATGAAAAGCAGCGAGACGAAATTCCTCGGTTTTGCAGCTTAATTGAACAAGAGCGGAAAGATTTGTTAAACCTTTAGTTGATGAAATCACTCTTGAATGTTAATCTTGAGGAGGACTCGTAATTTGGTCGGATCGGGTCCACATTGTCTTCGGAGGAATGCGAGCGCTTAGTCGCTTTATTAAAAGATTTCAAAGATGTTTTTGCGTGGTCCTATGAAGACATGCCTGGAATCGATCCTGAGATTGTACAGCACCGGATCCCTTTTGACCCCGAGGCCCGGCCCGTCGAACAAAAACTCAGGAGGATCCGCCCGGACTGGGCCCTCAAGATTAAGGAAGAGATCACCAAGCAAATCGACGCAGGCTTCCTGCTGGTATCCGAATACCCAACTTGGTTAGCCAACATCGTTCCAGTGCCGAAGAAGGATGACTGGATCCGAGTATGCGTGGATTTCAGGGATTTGAACAGAACCAGTCCGAAGGACGACTTTCCCTTGCTGTATATTGATGAGTTAGTGGACTTCACGGCAGGGCATGCTTTGCTCTCATTCATGGATGGCTTCTCAGGGCACAATCAGACAGTGATGGCATCGGAAGACCAGGAAAAGACTGCATTCACCACCGAAGTGGGACATCTTTACTGAGTGATGCGTTTGGGTTGAAGAATCTTTGGAGCTACTTATCAGCAGACGCGACCACAATATTGCATGACATGATCCACAAAGAGGTTGAGGTGTGCGTGGATGACATGATTGTCAAGTCCAAAGAAAGAGGGCCACTAAGTTCTTTCAAAGGATCGAGAGAATTTCGAGAATCCTAAAAATGTATGTTAGGTATTACAATGAAAAAAAATCTTTGGGATTCTGATTACGAGAGGTATCAAGTCGACCCTTCCAAAATCAAGGTCATCTTAGAAATGCCACCACCAAGGTGAAAAGGATGCGAGGCTTTACGGGTAAAGTGCAATTCATAAGGCGGTTTATCTCAAAATTAACCTTAACTTGTGAACCACTTTTGGTCTCTTGAAGAAAGGTAAGAAATTCCAATGGGATGATGATGCCAATTGCTTTTGAGCAGATCAAGGAATACTTACAAAAACCGCCGTGTTGTCACCGCGAGCCGGAAACCGTTGATATTATACCTTCGATGGTGAGACTACAATGGGATGTATGCTAAGCGCAAGAATCGAGAGGACAAAGTGGAGAGAGTCATCTACTATCGAGCAGAAGATGCTAGAGTATGAGACTCACTACACACCATCGGAGAAGGCTTGCTTAGCTTTGGTATGGGCTACTAGGAAGGCTGCGGCACTACTGTAACTTACTCCATAATGTTGGTTTCACGACTCGATCCCATCAAATATCTTTTGAAAACCGGCACTTACGGGTAGGCTAGCTCGTTGGTTGTTGTTGCTCTCGAATTCGATCTGAAATATGTGACCGCCGTCGATCAAGGGAAAAGCGATGCGAAATTCTTAGCCGACCATCCGGTGGAAGGGGTGAAGCGATCAGTACTTATTCGAGATAAAGCCATTTTGCACATCGACAATGAAACTTGGGCGATGTACTTTGACGGGCGTCAAATCAATACGGGTATGGAATAGGAGTCTTTCGATAGCACCGAGCAAGTCTCGTATCCTCTAGCCTTCAAACTCGGTTCAAAGTCTCGAACAACGAAGAAGAATATAGAGGCATGCATTGCGGTCTAGAAGCGACCCTAGAACTAGGGGCAAGACAATTGGGCGTCATCGGGGACTCGAACCTTGTTGTGTCTCAAGCAAAAGGAGGCTGGAAAGTCAAAGAAGAAAAAGATGATGATGTATCACGGACCTTGGACTTATTAATTCCTCTGTTTGAGAAGCTAAACTTTGCTCATCTACTAAGAGAACAACGAGTTCATGATTCTTCTTAACTCTATCTTCCATGATAGACATCCGTTCGAGTCCGGATCGTCCGGTCATCATTGATCGAAATTTACTTGACCTACAAGTCGATTCTTTGTTATAGATGAGGTTAAGGCGAAAACCCTAAGTATCATGACATTTGGAATTTCTTGGAGAAGGAAGCATACACTTGAGGTAAATGCCAAGGATAAAGAGCAATCGAAGAATGGTCGTTCGGTTCATCATCTGTGGGGGTAAAATTTGTATAAGAGAGGTCATTTGGGAATGCATAAGTTGTGTGTCGATCTTAGAAGAATCAGCGTCGATGGAAGCCATCCATGGAGGAATGCGGTGCGCACATGAATGGAGTAATACTAGCATGGAAGATCCTCAAACAGGGTTACTATTGGTCCACCATGGAGGAGGATTGTATCGATTTTGTTCGGCGATGCCACAAATGTCAAATCCATGCAAATTGCATGAACATTCTGCCGTCGAAGCTGTATAATATGACTTTGCCATGGCGTTTCGATTTGGGGAATTGATGTGATAAAACATCCTCCAAAGGGTCAAATGGGCATGAGTTCATCCTGGTCACGATAGATTATTTCACGAAGTGGGTTGAGGCCCAATCTTATGCGGTGTTGAAAGCTTCACATGTTGTGAAGTTCATTAGAAACAACATCATCTGTCGCTCTGAGTCCCAAAGCGAGATAATTTTGATACGGTTCCCACTTCAAGAAGAAGTGATTGACTTGTTGGAAAAATATAGCGTGGCTTTTCATAAGTCATCTACCTATCGACGCAAACCAATGGAGTGGTTGAGGCCGCCAACAAGAATATCAAACACATATTACGAAGATAGTGAAACCTCAGGTGGCGGATAAGTTTGCCGTTTGCTCTGTGGGGCTACAGGACTTCAATCGAACTTCTCTTGGGGCGACTCCGTATTCCTTGGTTTATGGGATGGAGGCCGTTGTACCTATCTAGATTGAGGTTCCGTCATTGCGAGTACGGGTTGAGTGTCAGATAGCCGAAGCAGATCGGCAGCAGAGTACGTTTAAGGAACTCATGCTCTTTGATGAGAGAGGACTGAAAGCACTGTACCATGTTCAAGGTTATCGACCGCAAGAATTGCGGCTTTCAACAAGAAAGTTAAGTCCGAGGAATCTAAAGGAAGGAGATTTGGTGCTCAAGGACAACGAGCTCCATCCACGACCCAAGGGCAAGTTCGGACCCAATTGAATGGTCCTACATCATTAAGTCTATCTGGTGGGTGGAGCTATGGTTCTAATGGACCTAGATGGCTTGGAGTTCTCACAAGATCAATATGGACAAGTTGAAGAAATATTACCCTTGAGAGGCTACATTGGGCGAAAACCGAAAAGGCGACCTAGGCAAAACTTCGAGCACAAAAATTTGAAATGATAAAAACTAAGCTCACAAGGTTGAAAACCGACAAAATGGCGACCTTGGCAAAGTTAGGCGTAAAGGAGAGTGAAAATACGAGTGAACGACTGAACTCGTAAGGCTTGATTCCCATCTTTGGGATCGTAGGCAACTTCATCGGAAGTTGACCATAAACTTTTCCCCGATCAACTCTGTCCATTTGATCTTCTCAGTCATCTTTGTCTATCAGCATTCATCAAGATCTCCGGTACAGTGCTTTTCAGACTAGGGGCAACTTTCCGTTGCTATGCAGTGCCACAGTACTATTCAAACTAGGGGCAACTTTCCAGTTGCTAGGATCTGGGGTTGTGCATCTCAGTGACAGATCTCAAGCGTGTCCAGTTCTGATCCATATTGAAAATGGTTTTGAAAAGTTTTAATAAAAGTTGACTTTGTTCAAATTAATCTTTTTACAACTTAGACCATTTTTGGACCAAAACGGAAAATTTTCAATACCCACAACCTTCAATTTCATTGATTTCAATACAGAGTTTTCCTGCTCTTGCATACAAATTGAAGTTGCTTTTTATTACATTCATAAAGAAAACTTGAAAATCTTGATAAAGCAATAAATCAGGCATAGATAAGTCGGATGTCCTGCGCCTTCACAAAGGCTGGTGAAGCCTCGATGCCAAGCTAGGCCCAATCTGCCTCTTCATTGAGCCAATCAAACACTTGTCGGACAAAGTGCAATTGAAAGTGGGAGGCGGGGCAGGAGCTCTCTAGTCCTCCATCTTTGTGGTATCTTAAGACAAGTTGTGTGCCTCGAGCAGGGAATGTGGCGGGATACTCTATCCTCTGGCGGGCAAGTCGTCGTGACGAGCCAGCGTTGGCAAGGCGAAAGTAAAACACACATTGGGTCGGACCAATCAAGCTGGATCGATGCTATAGCTCATTGCCGGGAGATTGAGCCAAGGACAACACCAAGCATTGCGATCTGCAGACAAATTGCACATCCAGTCGAACCACCATCCCTCATCAAGGGCATTGACTAGGCGTTGTCGAAAGAAGTAGTCGGTGAGTAATTTGGGCAGAGTCCACAACTTGCAATTTGTCCATCAACCATACAGGGAGGGTTGAAAAATAAGAGAATAAAGAATAGAGATGTCGATGAGAGAAAAAAGTAAGGAAAGGGTTTTGTGAGAAAAACCGGGCACGAGGGCAGTGGCGTGAGCAATATATATGTGAGATTGGGTAGGAAACATTACTGCGGTAGTAGTGGACTCTAAAATCTGGTCATCTCACAGGAATTGAAAGCATCTAAACCCGCCAGTCTCGGCCAATGTCATGGCAATCTGACTCTTTCCTTCCTTCAAGCCTTGAGCAACCGATCGAGATGAATGCTAGATCCACTAAAGCACAGGGCAAGCAAAAAGTAAGATAGCATACACAAGCAAAGGCGTGTTGCGAAAACCTTGCCAATGATGGTGCGCGGTCACGACATCGAGCGATGAATCAAGCGAGGATGTCCGGTTCCGTCGTAGATCGAGGCCGAGTGTCATGCATGGTGAGCCCACACATCCGCCCTAAAGCTTGGGCGTGGCGAAGCAAATGAGGCAAAATTTCTTCATGGCGTTGATTCCATCAAAACTTGAAAATCTTGAAAGTTGGACATACCTCTTGCCCCGAAGCTAAAAACATGTATTCTTGGGTTCCAAAACCTCTTGCGACATGAAGGAAGGAAGGTCACGATGGAGTCTGACTCGGCGTGAATAGTGCATTCAAAATTTGAAGCCGGAGGTTTAACTTTTGAGCCGTCTAGAAAGCGATCAAGGCTGTGAGATTTTGACGAAAGCGCCTCCATTTTGGGTGCAAAGCGAGATGAAATGAATCAACTTCTGAGGTGGGACTTTTAAAGAGGATAAAACCTTGTTAGGGGACACGTGTCAAAAATTTGGTGGTTCTTTGAGCTAGGTGGCGGCCGGCCACCTTTTAGAACAATTGATGAGTTTAGAGCTATCATATTTGATTTCGAGTTAATTTTTCCATGATAAGTGTCCTTGATGCATGTGTAACCTATGTATGCCTTTCCAAAGGGCCCCTCATACATGCATGTGTTGGTTGCATTTCCATATTATTTGGGCATATTTTGGCATGTTTTGTTCTTGATTTTGTTGGTTTGATGATTTCTCACACTTCATGTACATGCCATACAACTCATGCTTACTAGCCAATCTTGCATGTTGCCTTAGCCCTTCATGTGAACCCTTTTGGCCATGCTTTAAAGCTGGAAATGTCGTATTTTGGGACTGCCTTGGTTACGTCTTTATGCTTCATGATCAAATAATGCATGCTTTGTATAGCTATAGATCAATATATGTGCCTAGTTTTGAGTTTGGGACCATTCCATGCATTGAGTGCCATTTATCCATGTTTGGGATCATTTTGCATCATATTTCGGTGTTGGAACTTGCATGTTTGTATGCCATATTTCATGCCTTGCCATGCCTTGTTAGAGTGGCATTAAATGCGTTAGGATCGGTCCTCGGTTTGCGTGCATGTGTGCCGCATCTCGTATCTCATTTTCATCCTATAGCCTTGATGTGAGTGTGGCTGAGGTCCTTGATGTTGGTGTAAGTCCATTATGCATTGTGTATGCCATTTCATTTCATAGCATTACGTATGCTAGGTTGTATGTTAAATCTTGTGTATGCCATGTTACATCGAGCATTGTGTATGCCATTTCATAGCATTATGTATGCTAGGTTGCCTATTAGGATTGCATGTCATGCATGTCATGCATATTGCATTGTGTTTGGGATAGGAGTTAGCCCAAGCATGGAAAACGAGGGCGTTTAAACTTGAGTGTGAGCGTGTCTCAATTCCCAATCGCCGACACTCTGGATTGCCCATGATGGAGTCTAGGCCTTGTTTTGTTTATATATGCATTCATTTCACATTGAGTCATGCAACTCGACTTCTCGACCATCATGCATCGAGATGCGTGATTGGTGGCACGAGAATCGAGGACTACACTCCCTGAAGAGTAGTCAAGCATACATATGTGAAAATACATTGCCATGCCCCTTTCTTGCCCTCTATTGCAGCAAATCAAGAATTATGACCTCTCGAGCTTTGCAAAATATTAGGGCTTAATTGTAGCGAGAGGCTAATTGGGACATCATAATGGATTTCAGCGCAAAATAACGAACATGCATCATTCATCATCAGGAGGCGAGTCGAAGCGTCCTAGCTTGCATGCTAATTCTTTGCTTTCCTAGATTAATTTGTTAATTAATTAGGATTTTGTATTTATTGATGTAATTATTCATTTGGGAATTTGTATATTATTTGGACCCTCCGGCGAGGCACAATTGTAATAAGTGTGCGTCGTGTGATGTATGTCTTCCAACTCCGTCTTTCTCCTTTTATTTACCATCTTATGATGGTTAGATTAAAACATGTTTCAATTAGCATGCGATATGATAGCATGTTTGCATTCATTCATCTGTTTTGCATGCAGGGCTTAGCATGATAGCATGTTTGCATTCATTCATCCATTTCATTGTATTTCAATTCCAAGTTGAATACTTGTTAGGTTGTAGCATTCCATATGCCATGTTTAGAATAGCCGAGCCTATCTTGGTTGCATTCATGCATGTGTTGCATTAGGTATTTTTGTATAGTTAGGATCATGCATGGATTTCTAATTAACCATTTTGGCTTGGAGTACTCGGTAAGTTTTTACGCTTTAGCATCCTTGCATATGTGTGAGTATTTGCTATGATAGCATACTTACCATGAGGCTATTTGCTTATGTGATATATTGCTGAATACTGTGGGTGAAGGTTGGGTTATTTGAATTGGAATGATTCATCATTGTGAGTTTTATGCCGCTAGATAGTGGCAAAACCATCTTTTCTAAGCTCACCGAGGGTGGCAAAATCTGCATTTAAGCCTACTTGCGGTAGCAAACCATCTTCGAAACAAACATGAAATGTTTTGTTTCAATCGAGCGACTGGTCTATACTTGTATCTTTGCATCACATAGTAAATCTAGGCTAATAAGGAATAAGAGCATAATGTTTTCAAAACTAGATATCATGGTTAGTAAAGGCGATCTTTGATCGGCGAATGGGAAGTACTCACAGTGACCTTCCAATCGTACCCAAGTTCGAGTGAGGCAACTTTGGTGATGTGAACAACGTGGCCATAGGCACAAGTCAAGGTTTCCTAAATTTCCCAAAAATAAGATATTTAGGTGGCGACTCTGTATCTGGCAAAGCAGTCCATGTTTGGCACTTCTTTCAAAAAAATATGTTTTCTCAAAATGATTTGCCGGCTTTGGACTCTCTGGTTGATTGAGAAGTGACAATTTAGTCTGAGCTGTAGTGAGCCCAAAATGAGCGAGCAGGACTCATCCCTCCCGGGGCGTTCGAGGACGTCGACACACGGCAAGTTGTGCCATCGCAAAAAGTTTCGTCTTTTAAGCCCACTTTTCTTGTAGTGACGAGATGTGGATGGAAGGTTTGGTTCCATGTCATTATCCATATATATATATATAAATATTATGGCTCTGTTTGGAATGAAAGTTTTGGGTTAAAAGAGCCAATAAAGATAACTTATTGGCTTGTTGGCTTATTTGGGTCATATCACATCTTTATCATTTTGCACATTTTTTCATAATAAACCAATAAGTCAAAAAAAAAAAAAGTCACTTCTCAAAATATGCCAAAATAGATTAAAATAGCCAATAAGATAAATGTCGCATCTAAATATAATTATTTCATTTTTTCTTACACAACTACCAAATCTACTATAAAAAGTCAATTATCTTCCTAAACCTAACTTTTTAAACTAGACTAAAATTATTAAAAAGTTAAAAAGCCGACTAAAATAGCTAGCTTCTCAAAGCGAGCTCTAATTATAATAATGAGAAAAAGGAAGTTACTAGATGGTGACAAAACTTTGGATAACACCTATATACAAGGATGGTTGGACTTAAAGGAGACAAGTCAGGCGATCGTTCTTCCTCGATTTACGAGGTTTAGTTTGGAAACATGTTATTTTAGTAATTTTTGACTTTTACGAAAAAGATATCTGAGAAAAATAGAGAGAGTGATGTGACTAACAAAAATTGGACAAAATATGATACAAAATTAAGGGTCCATTTGGTTTAGTTTAGAATTATAGTTTGAGTGTGAAGTTGTAATTTTGTGGAGTTGTGAGTTAAGTTTTAAAAAAAGAAAATTTGTTTGCTTGGGAGTTTTGAAAAGAGTTTGGAGAAGAGTTTTAAAAAGAGTTTTTTACTTTTGAATTTTGAAAAGAGTTTTGAATTGTATTTTGAAATTTTTTTGATTTATATTTTTTTAAATATGTAAAAATGTATACGAAAAATTTATTTTTTTACTTTAAATATATAATTGTTATTTAATTTTTTATTTTAAATATTTTATTTTATTTTGTAAACATTTTAATTGTTTTAATATTTGAAACTCAAAACACAACTCCACATAAATTGTAACCAAGCGCATAACTCATAACTCAATTCAAAACTATTTTTAAAACTCATAACCAACCCCATAGTTGAAAACTCATAACTAAACTCTTTTCAAAATTCTATTAAAAGAAAATTCAAATTAGCCTTAGTAGTTTACTAATTTATTCTTCATTTGGCTATGGCTAAAAAGCCAACTTATTGGCTAAAAAGTTTATTTTGCTAAAAGTCTAATCTCATCTAACTAATTCATGTTTTTTTGTAAAGTGAACTTAAACTACTCAAAAGATTGTAATAAAACCATAAGCGTTAAGAATATGCCAAATAAATTAGTCTTTTTAGTATTGAGTTTTTGTTGATTTATTTTACCCAATAAACTAGTTTTAAACTAATTTTAGATGAACAATAAACGGGCAATTAGACTAAAGTTATAGCGATCGGGCATAGACCCGACCAATTTATTGCTTTCAAATTAGGAAACCATATCGTGGCGATCATTTTTTCTCTTCACGATTAGTTTTGGCTTCAAGAGTCAATACCATTCTTGTTGGTGTAAACCTTGCCTCCTTTCCTTTGTCTTGCTTTCGGCTTTTGGGGTTGACACTAACCTTGATAGTGTCGACACCATCTTCTCTTGTGTTCATGGATAGCTCTTTTGGAATTTAGGGTTAACACCCTTTGATAGTGTTAACACTTGTCTTTATTCTTTGGCCTTTGGGGTTGACACGGTTTAAAAGGTGTCAACCTGATGCATCTTGAAATTGGAATTAGCTACTAAAATTTGGTGTTGACACCTCTAGTCAAGAATTGACACCATCTGCTACCAATGTTGGCATTTCTTCGAGGATTCGACAACTTTGGTCGAGGGTCAAACCCTCTGTTCTTTTTCAGTTTTAGTTACGATTTGGGCCCTACTTTTGGGAGTTTGACTTATTCTTTTGTGTTAACTTTGGAACTTTATTTCACTTTAACCTAGTACTATAAATAAGGCCCTCACTTACTCTTTTTTCACTTTACCTTCTCTCTCTTCTTCTCTAAGCGCAAATCTCTCACACTCTCTCTCTCTAAACTCACTTTTCTCTCACTAGATCTTGAGATCTACTCATTTAAACATCACCTTACCTTGCTTCTTTGGGAATAAGTGTAGAGCTTTTTGAGGCTTTGCTTTGATTAGAGTAAATTATCGTTTTGTCTCCATCAATTTTGGATTTTTTCTTTCTTCTTGCTCTTCTAGGCTTGAGGTAGGGCTTTTCTACACTTTCTTATGATTTTTAACTTAGGTATTTGCTATTTCTAAAACAACTTTGTGATTTGGGAATTTTTGGTCAAAACTAGGGTTTTGGGCTTAAAAATCAAATGAGGGTTTTCAAATGAAATTTTGAAAATGGTTGTGGAATTGGACATGTGGTCAAGTTGTGATAAAGTGGTTGGTTTTGACACTTGGACTTGATTTTGGAAGAAAATGGGGCTTTGCCTAAATATCTTAAATGTTGATTTTGTATAAATATATGGAGTTGATGTTGGAAATGTGGGCTGGGTGAATATTGTGGAGGATGGTGGAGTTAGGGATGTATTACCACTTACATCTTGAAATTTGGAAAGTTATCTTTATGGAAAATTGTGTAACTGTTTAGAGATATCTGTTTTGGGTTGTTGGTGGAGGATAGTCATGATTGTTGTAGAAGCATAAGGATTTAGGTGAACTAAAACCAATTTCTTATTCATTTGCATTGAACATTGAAAATGCTATTGTTTTGAAAAAAATGGGTGAATATGGGAAGTGAATGTAATCTTGTTGAAATAAGTTGGCCTGAGTGTCTATGGTAAAAGTCCTAAAAACTGCTTGTATACATAGGTGCTAATCCAATGAAATTTCCATGAAATGGCAATAATCTTGCTTGTACAACCCTCGATTACATGGGTCCCGGTTTATGGTTTCCTCTGGCCGAAATTCTGGAAAATGTTGTATTGTTACGAAATTCCTAGAATGTGATTCACTATCTGTTTTCTAAAGTAATGGAAGTGGTTCACAATTTTGATATAAACTTGACATCACATGGTTTGAATGGAAATATAAAATGTATTGGATGAGCATTGCACATGCATATCACCTTATATCTTTGTTAAACTTCATAAATTGTGTTGAAGTATTTCTACTGGGCTTTGGCTTGCCCTATGTGCGAAAAACATTTAATGTGCTGGTGATATGCCTTTGCCAAGGTAATAGCTTGGAGGGACTTGGAGCAAGGGCTTCATTTTAAGTATTTGTCATACATATTTTTGTACAAGCCAAGGGCTTTAACTGTATTGGACCTAAATCCACTTTTGTTGTAACCAAGTATTGACTTGGAAAGCTGTAAGCCTTTAGGGCATTTCTTATCTGTTCAACTTTCATCCTATTTCTGTATTTTGCAACATATGTTATAGATTCATAGCTAGGCTTGTGAATGTATACCCGCATATGTTAACCCCACTCCCCCCCTTTTTTTTTTTTTAGCTCAAATGGACTTAATGGAAGATAATTACTTTATCATTATTGTCATTTATTGATATCGTGGATGGGTTGTAGTATTTATTTTGGGACGTTACAACTTGGTATCGGAGCGTACTAGGTTTGAATACTTTGGGTATGTGGAAAGTGATTTTTACCACAATTGGTAGACATATTTGTTTGTATGGTATGCTATGTGATAACATGTTTACGTGACTAAATAGGTATGGGATTTAATTTCTAAGATGTTGGTTAGGTCTACGGGTTTCTAGAAGTCTGTTAGAAGGCGCTTGATCCTTTGGTATTTCTAATTAGAAACTTGTCCTTGAGGATTATCATTATATAGAAAGGAAATTTGTATGTGTTTATGTGCTTATGTGCTTATGTGGAGTGAATTCTTGTTGTCCATCACATTAGGATTAGTGAGTTAACCGGCACATTTGCAAATGTGCTAATCTTTGGTGTTACCTTTATTAGGATGTCGGGGCGTGGGCGTGGTGGTAGTAGGCGTGGCGATCCTAGATGGCGAGAATGCCGTTACGGATAATATTCAACTTAGGAAGAAGGGATGGTCGAGGCAGCGTGGTGAACTGGTTGGTTACCATGCCATAGGCGCTTTGGCAGAAATGGCGAAGCCTTGCGAGAATCTATAGACATTCTTAGGGATGAGAATCAAGTCCACGCCCATGTTCTTTGAGATAGGGATGTCATTCCTAAAGTGAGAGTTCTTCGGTCTAATCCGGATGAGTTCTGAGGATTCAAAATGCCCTTCAAAGCGGATAAATGGCTCGGCGGATGGTGAAAACATTGAGATGCTAGGCATTGAGGATGATGGGTTGAAAGTAACCTTGGCATCCTTCGGTGAAAGGGAGATCTTGGTCGATGGTGGAAGTTCATCGTGAGCGCATTGAGGACTTGTGAGGCTTTTGCCAATGCCTTCTAAGATAAGTTCTTACCTCTCACTCTTAGGGAGAAGTTGAGAGATCAATTTTTAAAGCACAAGCAGCTTAGTTTACGATGGTGAGTTTACCTTTGTTTACCGGCTTAGAGAAGACAAGTTCTTACCTTTCACTAGCCTCTCAAGGTTTGCCTTGTAGCTTGTGCAGCGGAGAACGCCATTGTATGGAGTTTGAAAAGAGGTTAAGGAGCGGACTCCTTTTCAAGGTGATAGCATCGATGATTAGGGATTCTGAGATGCCTTGTGGAGGTGGTAGCTCATCGGAACCATGATTCAAATGGAGGAGGGGCGGATGAGAGGCTCAGGAGAGTCAAGAAGTTTAAAGGAAATCTTGCGGGACAATAAGAGGAGAGGGTTTTACTTCACTTGATCCCGGGAAGCAGTCTAGATCTACATTTCTTGTGTCGAGTTCGGGTTTAGAGAGGAAATCAGGAGGCTTCTCTTGTTATAAGTGTGGCCAATTAGGTCACAAATCTCGGCTTGTCCATAGAGAATGAGGGACCTGATCTACTCCATCAGCGGCTCGTTCTCGAGCGAGTCAAGGAGAGGCATTTGCCTACCTATGATCGATTAATGGGCGGTCGGGGCACATGAAGAGGTTTTTTCCTTAGTTGGGTGGGACACTTGGTGTGTCTAGTTCAAGATAGACACGAGTCATTAGTCTACCTAGTTAATCAGCCTTGAGGGCCAATTGAGGAGCTTCTTTGGCTTAGTCGATGCATTGAACTTATGCTTGAGAGGTGAGTCGTGGGCGAGATCTCTGAGGGCATGTGTATCTTGTTACCACACCAAACTTGGTACCAATGCTTCGGTAGTAAGAGGTACTTTCTTGTTATGCAATTCTATTGCCAATATGTTGATTAACTGAATGGATCCCATTCTTTTATTTCGTTTACATTTGCATCAGCATTAGGATTAGAATTAGGTTAGTTAGTATCCCCACTCAGCGTAGAGTCACCTATTGGTGGTGAGATTATTTTGGAACAAGGGTGTTGGGATTGTGAGATAGAGATTGCGGTCATGACTTCCTTTTACATTTGCATTGATTGACATATTGGGTTTTGATGTTATGGGTATGGGTGGTTGTCATCATATCGGTCATCATAGATTATTCTTGTCGAGGGTTATTGTATGTACCTCGAGTGGCGATTATTTTTATTTCATGGGGACAAAGCGATAAAGCTTCATTACGATATCGATCCACAAGGTCGGAGTGAGCTTAGTTGTCTCCTTGCAAACTTCTTGGATAGTCGATTGTAATGAAGTTCGAGTTGAATTGCCAAGGGTAGTTTGTGATTACCGGATGTCTTTCCAAGGATCTCACTAGTTTATCACCTCAAAATGAGAGTGAGTTCTTTATTGACTTAGTGCTTGGCACGACACGACTTCTATGGCACCGTATAGATTTGTACTCGCTTGAGTTGAGTGAGTTGAAGATTCAAGCGAGAATTGTTAGACAAGGGCTTTATCCGCCCTAATACATTGCCTTGGGAGCACCAACTCTCTTTGCTAGGAAGAAGGATGGTACCTGCGACTCTTTTATTGACTACGAAAAGTTAGGCTGGATAACTGTCAAGAACAAGTACCCAATGCCTCGTATAGATGATTTGTTTGACCAATTAAAGGGGTTTTGTTACTTTTCTAAAATAGATTTGAGATCAGGTTACCATTAGCTGAGAGTAAAGGAGGAGGATATCTACAAAATGGCATTACGTATGTGGTGTGGCTATTCACAATTCCTAGTGATGCCTTTTAGGTTAACCAACGCACCTGCCATGTTTATGGATTTGATGAATAGGATTTTTCAAGAGTTCCTGGATTGTTTTGTGGGCGTCTTTGTTGACTATATTTTGATTTACTCATCCTCTGAGGAAGAACACGAGGAACACTTGTGAGTTGTGCTCGAGTTGCTTAGAGCCCAGAAATTGTATGCTAAGTTCGGAAAGTGTGAATTCTGGTTGAAAGAAGTCAAGTTCTTAGGCTATGTAGTGTCCGGGGAAGGGGTGACTGTATATTCCTCCAAGATAGAAGCAATACAAGATTAGGAACAACCTAAGATTGCCTTTGAGATTTGTAGCTTCTTGGGGTTGGCCGGGTATTACCGTTATTTTGTGAAAGATTTCTCTAGATTAGCCCACATTTGACTAAATGACGAGGAAGGAATCAAATTTGTGTGGAGTGAGACTTGCGAGATCCGTTCGGAGCTTAAGGTTAGGCGTCTTGATGCTTTAGTATTGATTATTCGAGAGGTTTGAGTTATTCGGTATATTGTGATGCATCTCGGGAAGGTTTGGGATGTATCTTGATGTAGGAGAAATGTAGTAGATTATGGTTAGCGGTGGTTGAAAACATACAAGAGAAATTACCCTACTCATGACCTAGAGTTAGCGATGTGATCTTTGCCTTGAAGATTTGGAGGCATTAGTTATATGGTGAGAGATATGAGGTATTCTCCGATCACAAGAGTTTGAAGTATCTATTTTCACAAAAGATTTGAATCTGAGATAGAGAAGGTGGATGGAGTTTATGGAGGATTATGACTTTGAGTTGCATTATCATCAGGAAAGGCCAATGTAGTAGCCAATGCTTTGAGTAGAAAATCCTTAAGCAATGTGGCAGTATTGCCATCTAGGAATGGGAGATGTTAGGTGCAATTGGCGAGTTTGACTTGCATCTTAGCGAGTTTATTGAGTCGGCGACTTTGTTTTCGATAATTGCCTACACTTTTGGCGGAGTTATAGAAGCAAAGCGATGACCTTGAGGTGGAAACCATCTAGAAGAAGATATCTAGTGGGAAGGCGAGAAGGGCTTGAGCGTGTATTACGACTTGAGTGTTAGATACCTTGACCGTCTTTTCATCTTTGAGTCGTGTGTCGACAAGAGGTACTCAAGAGTTCCACCATTCACACCTTGGTACATCTGGCGAGCAAAAAATGTACCGTGACCTTAGCCGCTAGTTACGGTTGGGGAATGAAGAAAGATATAGCCTTGTTCATATCGAGATGCCTTACTTGTCAACAAGTGAAAGTCGAGCATTAGAGGCGATGGGTTTGTTACAACCCTTGCCTATGGTGAGTGGAAGTGAGAACATGTTAGTTGTGGGTCTTGAGGACTCAATAGGGTAATGATGCCATTTGGTGATAGTTGATCGGTTAACTAAGTTAGTGCACTTTGTACCTATCATGAGTGACTTGGTAGATTATCTTGACCTTTATATTAGGGACATTGTTCGACTTCATGGGGTCACAGTCACTATTGTTTGGATCTGAGATCCGCATTTCTGACTCGATTGTGGCGAGCCTCTGAGAATGCCTTGGGTACTAAGTTAACTTTTAGCAGCTTATTATCTTCAAATTGACAAGCGATCGAGAGAATACCATTCAGATCTTTGATGATATGCTTCAGGGTTGTGTTCTTGACTTTAAGGGGTGGTGGGAAAGACATTTGCCTTTAGTGGAGTTTGCCTATAACAATAGCTTCCAGTCGAGTATTGGCATGGCAATGTTTGAGGCCTTGTACGGCCGACCGTATAGATCTCTTGTGTGTTGAGCCGAGGTGGATGATGCATCTATGTTAGGTCCTGAGTTAGTTTGGGAAACGACGGAGAAGGTTGTGCTTATTCGTAAGAGGTTGGTCATGACTCAAAGTCGTCAAAAGAGCTATGCCGACCGTAGGAGGAGACCGTTATCTTTTGAGGTAGGAGATCACGTCTTTTTGGAAATATCACCAAGGTGAGGTTTGATGAGGTTTGGGAAGAGTGGAAAGTTGTCTCCTAGGTTTATTGGATCTTTTGTGATCCTACAGCGAATTGGAGATGTAGTTTACCATTTGACCTTGCCGCCATAGCTTTCCAGGGTCCATGACGTGTTTCACATTTGCATACTTCGAAATTATGAGTCAGATCCATCACACGTGTTGAATTGGATCGAGCTAAAGGTAGATGAAGAAGCCTCATATGAGGAGGCCAATTAGAGTTTTAGACACTTGAGACCAAGCCTTGCATAGCAAGATAATTCTTTTAGTAAAGGTGTTATGGAACACCACAGGTTAAGAAAACAACTTGGGAGCCTTGAGGTGCAAGTCCGTAAATTTTGAGTTATTATAATAAATCCCTTAGTTCTCCATTTATTCACAAATACAACCTTAGAATCGAAAACGAATCACGAATAAACCCGTACAAAACCAAATTGACCCCGATAGTATTAGTAATCGTTTTTACACACTAATATTAATTATTTAACTATGAGGCCTGACTTTTGTAATTTTTTAGACCCTTACTTTTGAATTATTTCAATATAGACCCTCGATCCTTATTTATTTCCAATCTTAGTTTGTAGAGCCAAAAGCATGCCAGCAGAAAACTTCATAAGCCTTGATTGAACTCGAGAACTCGAGGATCCTTCAAAATCCTAATAATAATAATTAAATTAATCCCGTAACTATATTTGCTAATCAAAAATCCTTTGCTTTCGGTTCTCATTACGACTCGCCCTTTAATTCAAAATAAAGAAACTTTAACTGAATTGAAGTTCCAAACCCTAATTAAATTAAATACCGCACTTAAATAAATGTTCCTATACATGAATTAAACCCAAAGCCCTCACATTTTTATTAAATCGCTAATTAATCCCAAGCAAGTAACCATTATATATACACTTGTACCCTAAAATCTATTTTTTTACACCATACTTTACAATTTCCAATATTTGTACACAAGAAAATAATAAACTGTCCCTCAAATCACCATCATATGGTCGGCCATACCTACATAGATACAATGAGTGTACTTTTGAGACAAACTTGCATAATTTAAGGGAAATCTTTGACTTTAATTACAAACTTATATATATATATATATGCAATGGTACACAAAATAAATTCATAAAATCTCTCGAAATCTTCATCTTGGCCAACCATCATACCTCCCCTCCCCCCCCCCTAGGTTATAATGAGAATCAAATCATATATATGTTTATATCATAATATACTCTTGTCTACAAATATCACATCAAATTGTATACATAATTTCCCAAAATCTAGAATGGGCTAACCACCCTTTTCCTTAAGATACTATAGGATTTTATAGGTTTTATTTAGTACAAACAATCCCTTGAAATCTTGGAGCAAAAATCACTTTGGTACCTATATAGATTTGCTATATATATATATGTATGTACTTCTAATTAGAAGGTATTTAAATTAGCCCTAAACATAACTAGATCATAATTAAATACATAATTAAGGTTCTAATTCTCCATCATTCCATTACATTTAAACTAAATCAAGGCACTATTCAATTGAATTGGAACCAATGGGCATTTGGGACTTTTCACACCAAATTCTCTATAAATATACCACTCATCCCCATTTGTTGAGCACATGTACACACCCACACTATATTCAAGTGAGAGAAGAGAGGGAGGAGGGTGAGCTTGGTGGAAGATAGGAGAAGAAATTTGTTAGCAATTTCAACAACCCTCAAGTAAGCCGCAACACAACTCTCTCTTCCATTTTCCTTTTTCAAATACATGTTATTAGAAGTTTAAAATGGTATTTTCAAATGTGTTATAATGGTATTCTTGTGTTAAAAATGAAAGGAGTTGAGCCTTGATTCTACCCTTCTTCTATTTTTCTTAATCGGTATAAGACTACATTTTTCCCTATCAATCTCTTAAAATTTTCAAAGGCACACCTTCACCTTAAATTTCTGAGTTTAATACATATTATTTAGCATGTTTTCATCACAAGATAAGTGAAAAATTTCCCCTAGCTGACCTCTTTTCTCACCAACTTTCTATTTTCAAGAATTGTCCCAGAAAAATCTATTTTCTTGACCACCTCACGAAAATTGTAGAAAAATAATGTTACGGACCTCCATTTTATGTCAAAATCTTTCTTAAGGAGTTATCTTTCAAGGAAAATTGGTTTCATTAAGAGCAGTGAGTGGTTTGTGAAAAAAGTTTGATTTTTGTAACGGTCAGCGAATTTGGATAAATTGGAGTATTTAAAATACCTACAAATCTGAAATGCTATTCCATTTTGAAAAATGTTACGAAAACTAGATAAAATTCCTACAAACCATAGAAAATTTGGACTTTGAAAAAAATCTAAAATAGCCCTTTTGAGTATAATCTTTAGGTAGTACTGAATTTGAAAATTCTATTTTTATTAGCGTTTTATGCTCTTTTGTTCATGAATATTCTTATTAATTTATGATCATGTCTCGATATGATATTTCACATGTCATACGTTTATGTATTTTATTTTAATCATTCGATGGTGCTCACACTTATGCAACTCTGGAAATTATATTCATGTGCAAATTTATTTCCTTAACTACTTGAATATGCCTAGAGCTACTTGTGCCTATCTTCATATGTGAATCTCATGTGTTGTAACCTTATTTCCTTCTATTTGTACTATTTAGTTGTTCAAACTTGTGCAATAGATGTTGTTTCAAGAGCATGTCCTAACTCTGACTTAAATTATCTAACTCAAACAGGAAACTTAATAGGTGGTAATGGGTTGCAAATTTTTGGACAAGATTACTAAGATATTGATTGGATGACGGGATGCGTTCCTTATTTGGAAGTTAAAGTCTTGCAAGTGGTTTCGGAACCCTTGAGCGGGCGGTTGTATTCGAACCCTAGGTATTTGGTGTAAGGAGGATTTGGGCAAGGCCCATTATTCTTGTCTCTTTTAAGGCCACAATGGTTGGCGCTTATGTGATATAACCGTTAGTAGGCATCGAGGTTAGTTACGCAACAAAGCGACAAAAGAGGGGCATCTAGGAATAATCCACGTCCGGTTCTTGTGGTTGAGAGGACAAAGTCTCTGTAACAAGTCCGTGAGGGACCTCGCTACAGTTCGGACTCGATTTGTGTCACGGTTCTTAATCTGAACCAAAGAGTCCAAATCTGGTAAATCGTTTTCAGAAATCAAATTTTTAGAAAAGAAGTGCCAAACATGGACTGCTTTGCCAGATACAGAGTCACCACCTAAATATTTTTTATGGGGAAATTTAGGAAACCCTGACTCGGTGCCAAAGGCCACGTGTCTGTCATCACCAAAGTTGCCTCGGCTCGGGAGCTTGGGTACGATTGGGGAAGGCCAGCTATGAGCACCCCCTCTCGCCCGATCCGTAGATCGGCCTCTACTAACCGTGATATCTTGTTTTGAAAACGTTATGCGTTCTTATTCCGGTTATTAGCCTAGAATTACTATGTTATGCCTGACAAACAAGTATAGACCAAATTGCCTAAATTGGAACAAAGCATTTTATGTGTGTTTTGAAAAATGGTTTGCTACTCGTAAGCAGGCTAAAATCCGGATTTTGCCACCCTCAAGTGGGCTTTAGAAAAGATGGTTTTGCCACTATCTAGTGGGCTTAAAACTCACAGTTTGATGCATTATTCAATTTAGGTAATTCAACCTCCATCCACAGGCATTCAGCGGTTATATCACATAAGCGACTAGCCTCATGGTAATCATGCTATCATGGCAAGACTCACCGCATGCGGTATGCTAAAAGCATAAAAAGCTCACCTAGTACTCCAAGCCAAAGCAGAACTAGTTAGTAATCAATGCATGATCCTAGTTCATGTTTAAAATAGCTAATACAACACATGCAAGGATGCAATCTAGGCAGGCTCGGCTATCCTAAACATGGCATGTGAAATACAGCAGATAACACATATTCAATTTGGAATTGAAGTACAATGCAATTAGCATGATGCCGAGCCCAGTGCATGCAAGAAAAATGTATGGATGCTGCATGCATAGCATAAGGTATGCTAATTTAAATATGCCCTAGTCTACCATCATAGCGAGGTAAATAAAATGGAAGAAAAGGCGTGGGGTTGGAAGACATACATACACTCACGCACACTTATTACACATTTGCCCTCGCTCGAGGGTCAGAAGAATATCTGAGCCAAATAACAAATCAACTATCCTAGCTAATTAATTATTACAGACCTTTAATTATTTAACAAAATAAATGTAGAAAAGAAGGTGGCGCGTACTACCTCGGGATCGGGAATGATGCATCTTTCGATCCATCTCGTCAGGAAGCTTCATTGCCATAGCACTCTTGCCTCTGTTAACACTGCCCTACTCCTCTGAAGACTGCCAAAGTCCAAGGGTATGCTTTATGGATGTTGGGGAATACCACCGGCCAAGTACAAACACCACCGGCCAAAGAGAGGAACCACCGACCATCTTTTAATCTATCGGCCATAGATTCCTGGCCGGTCGGCACTGTATTTAGCCGACCGGCCAAAACTTCTTGCAGAACTTGCAATTGACAGCAGCAGAGGGCAAACAATGTATGGCATGGAATTTTCAGGAAAATGTATGCACGGACATACTCTCTATCATGTAATGGACTCAAGGGAGTGTGACCCTCGACCCTCGGGCCATCAATCACGCATTTTAATACATGATGGCCCAAAAGCCAAGTGTGCAACTTCGATATCAAATGCAATGCAAGCACAAAACACATCAAAGGGCCCCAACCCCTATCATGATTGATCAAGAGGCAAGGGATGCATGCTCAATGAAATGCAACCTAGGCATGGAGGCTAAGTATGCAACATGAACATTCAAATGAGCAATGTATACTAGGCACGCAACCTAAACATGTAAGCAAACATGGAATGCAATAACATGCGATGATGGACTTAAACTAACATGGATAGCTACTTAAGCATGCCAAAATCATTGGCCATTAGATGAAAATAAGACACTTTCGAAATGCGTGCATACGTACCGCAAACCGAGGACCGAACCTAAGGCATCAAATGCCACTCTACTAAAGCATGGCAAGGCATGGAACATGGTATGAAAACATGCAAACTTCAATACTAAAATCATGATGCTACATGACCAAGCATGGAAACATGGCACCGATGCATGAGATGAATCCCGAAACATAAAACTAGGCACATGTATTCACCTATAGCTATACAAAGCATGGATTTTTTGATCATGAAGCATGAAGACAGAACTGAGGCAGTCCCAAAATATGCACATTTCTAGTTCAATGTGTGGCCAAAAAGTGCTAGTAAGATGGATTAAAATAGCATGCAAATTTGACTAGTAAACATGGTTTACATGGAAAGTGTATGAAGCAAGTGAGAACTCATCAAACCAGCAAAAATCAGTGAACTAAACATGTGAAAATATGCCCGAATAACCTCTGAAATAAGGCCAACACATGCAAAAATGTTGAGCTCTTTTAAAGGGCTATACAAGGGGTTATTAAGCACATACAAGATGGACACTCAAAAAAGCCAAACCAACTCTAGAAATGGCCTATAGGGGTCGTAAAACCCACTGAAAAATACCTGAACTGAGCTCAAGAAGTGTGCAAATATAGGCCCCTTTGTAAAGCCAAAAAGGGTATCAAACAAGACAACAAGGAGAGGGGATGGCCCTCTCCTTCTTAGGACCTTAAACCACCATCCTCACCACTGAAATCCCTCAAGATTTTAGTGGTGAGGAAAACTTTCTAAGGTGGTCCCGGAGCTCACCAAAAATGCACAAAAATGAGGCCAAACAAGGCCTAAGAGGGGGTAAACAACCCCAAACACGAAAGTGTTCTTAAACAAACTTGAAAAGGAGCTAAAAAAAGACTTTTTTTAGTTTATGACAAAGTCCAAAACAGCATGCAAAATAGGCTAAAATGAGGTACAAGAAAGTGCTAAAAAGGGAAAGAAATTTACCCTTGAAGACCAAATTCGAGACCAGCAGCTTCAGGGGCCAAAAACCAGCTTTTGGAGCTCAATAAACCCTCTTAAGAACCTCAGTCCAATGGTAGTGGTGTATGGCTATGAGATGTGGTGCAATAGGCCAAGAACAAGGGTCTTTGAACACTCTAAAACACCCAAATGTAGAGAGAGGGGGAGATATAGAGAGAGAGAGAGTGATATATATATTATATGTATGTATTAGGTCTGATTTTGCTCAACCAAGACAAAGGAGCGGATGGGTTTCTTTTATAGAGCAAGGAAATGGCATAAAGCTTCTCAAGGAAGCTATACAAAACGGTCAAAGGGTCCATTCTTCTAAGAGAAGCTAATGCAAACGTGCAAGCTTCTTGAGGAAGCCAAGACAAGGGATCAAAGCTTCCTCCAGAAGCTTTGAGCAAAGGTGCAAAAGAGGGTCAAAAAGGGTGCAAGGGTGCAAAAGCTTGACCACCTGCGTGCATGGGGAGCAGTCATGCATTCTAGGCACAGTTGGCATCCATTCAATCTGTAGAATACTCCGGAAGGTCGTCGGCTAGCAAACTTGGTCGGTCGGCTATCTATTTGGCCAGTCGGCCATTTGTTTTGGCCGGTCGGCAGGAAAAATCTGCTCTGCAGGTCCAACTTCAAACGGGCATAACTTTTTCATATGAACTCCTTTTCAGGTCATTCTTGTGTCAAAATTGAAGCCCCGGAAGTAAGCTTTCCAATGGAACCAGCTTTGCATCAAAATTCCAACTGTGAAAATGGTTATTCTTTTTTTTGGTGAAGGATGTTCAGTTTCGGTCCAACCGGGATGATGCCGAACTTCAACCAATCATATCTCCGCCCTCCGGACTCGGATTTAAGAGATTCTTGAATGAAAAATGAAGCCCCGGAAGTCTTCTTTCCAATGGTGGTGGCCTAATAGCTTAACTCCAAGTGTATAGACAGATAGCTTGATTTAGCGAGGACTGCTTGTCCCTCTCTTAGCGATTCTTGCCTATCCTCTTTTCCAACTTGGTTTCTCCCCTCTTCTCCTCTTTTCTTCAACTTCAAACCCCTAAGCAAGGTGTTTTGAAAGATTTTTCAAAGATTTCATCTCTCTTTCATTCATCTCCACTTTGTCCTTGCTCGGTTTACCGAAAAGCGCAACATTCTTGAAATCGGCGTCGGAACATCGTAGGAACTTTATTTCAAAAAAAAAGTTTTGAAAGAGAGGGTTTTAAGGTCTAAAAACCATTCAAAATAGCTTTGGTCAAAAATGGGGTGTGAAGTTGGGATTTGACCCTCTCATTGCCGAAGAAATTGAACCTTTGCCATGCACACCTTTCTCCACCAAGTAAACCATCAGTAACGGCTAAGACTTAAGGGCGGTCAAAAGTGGGGTGCCTCTGGTCTCTTTGGGGGATTTCTAGATTTCTAACATCTAACCTTGTAATCCTTTATTATTGAATGATTATCATGCTTCATTATTTGCTTGTTATAATTGTGATGGTGTATTCGATTGGGAAAAATGGATAGGGTGTGTGTGCATTTACTGGGCATTTAAAACTCATGGCGTTTCATGCCAGGTATCGAAGAAACGTACGAAGCCAACGAAGAGTCAAAGACATTTGAAGACTTAAGTTTTCCTTAGAGAAATTTTGGAACTATTTCGCTCATTAGTTAATTGTGCTTTTATTTATTTTTTTTGGATTGTAATAGTAATGGAACTCGTTTTGTAAATTTAAAATTTGAGACGTTGTAATTATTTTTTACTTTGTAATCTTATGCCTATCTCTGCGTTGTTTATGAAACCTTGCGTCAATGCCTTTTAAGATCTGTTAAAAGGGTGGTGCGCTACCTAAGAAAGTCGGACTTAGAAGGGAGGCTAACTTGACTCCTCCAGCGATCTAGGATCTTACTCAGTCATTGGCCATAGGACTTATTAGTGTCGTTTTCTAGACTTCTAACCTTAGATAAACCCTGTATTTAATTGATAATATATTCTCTGAAGTTCGCAATTTTTAGGGCGTCATACATAAACATTAGATATGTTTCGGAAATGTGAATTGTGTAATTAGTGATGAGAACATGTTTATCACGGTGGTGAGAATGAATGACTGGTGGATGGGTCATGGAGACGAAAATGAATTACTATCATTCTTATGATGGGTTTAAATATGATTTTGTTATTAATTTAAAATTTCGAGGACGAAATTCCTTAAGGAGGGAGGTTATAGCGATCCGGGCTTAGTCCCAATCCATTTATTGCTTTCGAATCCAGGAAGCCATATCTGTGGCGGTCATTCTTTTCTCTTCATGGTTGGTTTTGGCTTTAGGGGTCGACACCATCCTGATTAACGTCAACACTGCCTTATTTCCTTTGTCTTGTTCAGCTTCTAGGGTCAACACCAGCCTTGGTGACGTTGACACCATCTTGCTGCTGTGTTCTAGGATAGCTATTGGAATTTAGGGTCGACACCAACCTTTGGTGGTGTTGACACTTGTCTTTTGTTGTTGGCCTCTGGGGTCGACACCACTCTGGGAGGTGTCGACCCTTGTCTACTGTTGAAATTGGAATTAGGTACTGAAATTTGATAGTCGACACCTTGTTTGTTGCCAATGTTGGCATTTCTGCCATTTCTTCCTAAAGGTCGACAACTCTAATCCGAGGGTCGACCCTTGTGTTCTTTTTCCATATTTTAGTTCGGTTTTGGGCCCTACTTTTGGGGGTTTTGACTTATTCTTTTGGGTTGACTTTGGGACTTTATTTCACTTTAATCTAATACTAGGGGCCCTCACTTACTCTTTTTCACTTTACCTCTCTCTCTCTCTCTCTCTCTAAACTCACTTTTTCTTATACTAGATCCTCAGATCTACTAATTTAGAAGCATCACCTTACCTTGCTCCTTTGGGATTAAGTGTAGAGCTTGTCGAGGGCTTCGCGTTGATCGAAGCAAATCATCGTTTCGTCTCCATCGACTTTTTGGATTTTTCTTCCTTCTTCCTCTTCTAGGTTTGAGGTAGGGATTTTCAACACTTTCTTATGGTTTTTGACTTAGGTATTTGCTATTTTTAAAATGGCTTTGTGATTTGGGAATTTTTGGTCAAAACTAAGGTTTTGGGCTTAAAAATCAGGGATTTTTAAATGAAATCTTGAAAATGGTTATGGAATTGGAAATGAGGTTGAGTTGTGGTAAAGTGGTTGGTTTTGACACTTGGACTTGATTTTGGAAGAAAAAGAGGCATTGCCTTAAATATCTTAAATGTTGATTTTGTATAAATATATGGAGTTGATGTTGGAAATGTGGAATTGGGTGAATATTGATTAGCATGGTGGAGTTAGGTATGTATTACCACTCACATCTTGGAATTTGGAAAGTTATCTTTATGGAAAATTATTTAACTATTTAGAGATATCTGTTTTGGACTATTAATGGAGGATAGCCATGATTGTTGTAGAAATTGCATGAGGATTTAGGTGAACTAAAACCAATTTCTTATTCATTTGCGTTGAATATTGAAAATGTTATTGTTTTGAGAAAAATTGGTGAATATGGGAAGTGAATGTAATCTTGTTGAAATAACTTGGCCAGAGTGTCCATGACGAAAGTTCTAAAAACTGCGCGTATACATGGATGTCAATCCTGCGGACGAAATTTCCATAAAATGACAATAGTAGTGCTTGTACAACATATGTTTACATGGGTCTCAGTTTACGGTTTCCTCCGGACGAAATTTTTGGAAAATATTTGTATTGTTTTGAAATTCGAATGTGATTCAACATCTGTTTTCTAAAGTAATGGAAGTGGTTATGAATTTTGATATAAACCTAACATCGCATGGTTTGAAAGGAAATATAAAATGTTTTGTATGAGCATTGCACATGCATATCATCTTATATCCCTGTTAAACTTCATAAATTATGTTGGAGTATTTCTATTGGGTTTTGGCTCACCTTATGTGCAAAAAACATTTTAGGTGCGGGTGATATGCCTCTGCCAAGGCAATAGCTTGGAGCGACTTGGAGCAAGGGCTTCATTTTATGTATTTGTCATACGTATTTTTGTGCAAGCCAAGGGCTTTAACTGTATTAGATCTAAATCCACATTTGTTGTAACCTAGTATTGACTTGGAAAGCTATAGGCCTTTAAAGCCTTTATTATCTATTCAACTTCCATCCTATTTCTGTATTTTGCAACATATGTTATAGATTCAGGGGTTGGCTTGTGAATGTATACCCACATATGTTACCTTTTTTTTTTTTTTTTTTTTTTTATAGGTCAATTGGACTTAATGGAAGATAATTACTTTATCATTATTGTCACTTATTGATACTATGGATGAGTTATTGTATTTATTTCGGGGCGTTACAAAAGTCTACCCTCAAATTAGAAACTCTAGGAACTAATTAGACAAAATTGATAGAAATAGAATAAATGACGATAATTTAAGATATAAAAGTGAAAATGACCTAAAAAAATTACGATGTAAATAGAAAATAAAGAAAGAACAAATAAAAGAATGTACTTCACCTTTGGTACTATTTTCATTTTGAAAATGCTATGGATCCCAAATAATGTACTAAATTTTTTACCAAACTTCTCACATGGCACTACAAAAAAAAGCACTTTTGGCGACTAAATTTTTAGTCTCCAAAAGTCCGTTTTTAGTCGCCGAAAGTCGAAATTTTACCTTCCCCGACAAAATTTTTTAGTCGCCACATTTGTCGCGTATATGTGGCCGGCGGAGGTATTGGCGACTAAAACTTTTTTTGTAGCCTAAATACAAGTCTTTTGCGCCCACAATTTTTGTCGCCAATTGTGTTTCTGATTTTGAAAATCATACATTTCCCGACTAATAATTTCGTCGCCAATACTCACTCAATCACCGACTAAACCGTTTAGTCGCCAAAATAAAGACTTTTGGCGACTAATAATTTTAGCCGCCAAAGGTGTTTCCGTCGAAAAAAAAAACCACTTTTTTTTGCCTTTTCTAAGTTTCAAACCCCAACCGTCCCACATTCCGAACCTTTTTGCAACACACTCCCTCCACTATACCACTACAACATCACATGAATATATATGCAATATATATTATTTATATAGTATATTAACCAGTATTAATACAAAATAATATATATAAATATAATTTTTTTAATTCAATATAATTTATGTAAAAAATAAATTATTTACTAAAAAAAAATTTAGGCCACTTTTGGTGACTAAATTAAATTTTTAGTCGCCAATTCTATCATTTTCGGCTACTAATTATTATTTAATCTCTAAAAAATTAAGTTCCGCCTAGAAATAAGCAGTTTTGGCGACTAAACCTGTTTTTAGTCGCCAAAAACGTCCCCTTTTGGCTACTAAACTGAATTTTAGTCGGCAATGGACTGTTTTGAGCTACTAATTTTTTTTTTTTTGTAGCCAAAAAGCTTCACTTTCAGCGACTAAACTGCTTTTAGTCGCCAAAACTAACACTTTTGGCTGCCAAATCATTTTTAGTCGCCAAAAACCGTGACTTTTGGCTACTAAACAACCTTTAGTTGCTAAAAACCCTACATTCGGCGACTAAACTGCCTTTTAGTCGCTAATACCCTTATATTTGGCGACTAAACTCTTTTAGTCGGCAAAAGTGATCAATTTTGGCGACTAATTGCATTTTAGTCACCAATTGTACTACTTTCATCGACGAAAAATGCAATTTTAGTCGCCAAAAGTGCTTTTTGTTGTAGTGTGGGTTCGGGACCCACACAAATCCATATGTGTGTAGGTCCCACATCTATGTGAGAGGTTTGTTAACAGCTTTGGTTGATTATTTGGGGTCTTTAGCATAACTCTTTTCATTTTTTTTTTCTTCACAAAAAAAAAAAAAAAAACCTTTAAAACATCTCCTTGCTTTAAAATATCTCCTTTTTTGGATACTTGTTTTTTTCAAAATATCTTTTGAACATCTCCTTTTTTTTAGAAATACTTTTCTCAATTTTTAAGAATAACTATTTTCATGCAAAAATAAAAAGGAGAGGATTTTCATTTTTAAAATTTTTATTTTAAAAACATGAAAAGCAAAAATTAAAAATTTAAAACAATACCAAACACTTTTGTCAAATATGCAAAACAAGTGAAGAGGAGAAATATCATACCTTAACCATAGCAAATGTTATCTGATTGGAGTAGGTCCTTGTATAACTGCACATTGGCAATGAAAAATAAATAAATAAATAAAACAACATTTGTAATAAGCTTTAGTCTAAGAAATATGAATATGAAAAACTGAGGTGAACCCACACAGCAACAGCCTTGGAGTCACCATGAACGCCATTCATTAACAATTGAATAGTTGAGAGCTCTAATCCATGCTTGGGTTCCCAAGAATGCAACTGCCATGTCGTGATCACCACTGTTTCAGCCATCATTTCACAACAACCTTAACCTTCTTCTTCTTCTTCTTCTTCTTCTTCTTCTTCTTCTTCTTATTGTTATTACAAATTTATTGTTGTTGTTGTATGTAGGAACCAAATTCTCTACCGTTGAAGAAAAATTTGGTTACGTTTGGTTAAGTCTTGCTTTAATGATCTAAACACTTTATTATGTAAATTTTTTGCATATTGACTCTTCAAAACAATAAAAATTAAAATTAAATTGATTTAATAATGATTATTTATATATAATTTCATCAGATTTAACTTCAGAAAATAAAGGTAGGTTCTTTTCACCATGAATCTTAGTTGTTTAATTTGGTTTCAAGAAAATGTAATGAAATCATGTAATAACAATTTATTACTTTTTTTGTGTGTGTAGATGATACTCAGGAGACCTATAAAAATAAAGAGTTAGATAATTAAAATAAAATCTGTGACAAGACTAACTACCAATTGGACAGAATTAGACTTCTCTCCATGGACAAGCTGAATTCTTTTTTCTTCTTTTTGGTTTTTATTTATGAGAGCCTTTATTTGTCCCCACAAATCAGTCTCTTTACCGTCACCTCACAACCTCTACCACATCCTTTCACCACCTAAAATCCTAGTTATCATAATTGATGTTGCCTTCAAAAACCTAAATTGAGAGATCTAGGCTCATCTTGTCCTACATATGAAGTATGGGAGAGGATGAAGAGTAAAGAGAAGAGAAAGAGAAAGTGAAGACGAGAATGGATATAGAGAGATGGAGTGAGGTTAATATTGGACCTAAATTCATCCTTAATTTTTTATTACAATATTATTTCCATTCCTGACCTTTCAAACCCTAACCCTAACTCTATACCACCCGCTACCACCATCTTTGGCTACCACCCCTAGCCTCTACTAACCCTCTCTCACTACTCCCTAACACCATTAACCCGTTTCTACCCCCACGCTCTCTTTATCTTACCAGAAGTGAGATAGTGAATGTCCCAAAAGCATGTATTGACTTCCTGGGTCAGTCCAGGCTTCAAATCCACATCGGGGAGGCAAAGCCAGCAAGCAAGGGAATGAGGATGGCATAGAATCATCTATTGTCTCAGCTGTGATGGCTCTTGCTTACCCCTAGCCCCAACCTCACCCTCTTTAGTCCTTTACTATTTATCACCCATTTCTAGCCTATCCTTACCCACTTTAGCCCCTACCTCATTTCACTTCTTTGTGCAATCCCTTGGATAGAGGAGGAATTGTGTAGGAGTGCATTCAATAAAGGGAAAGAGAGGAGGAGGAGGAGAAGAAGAAGAAGAAGAAGAAGAAGAGGTATCGAGGGAGGATAAGTAGGATTGACGTGATAAAGAAGAAAAAAGAGGGGTTAGGGAAGGGCTTCTGAAGGTGTAAATGGGGTCGGGGTTGGGAGCTAGTGGCCGTGGGTAGAGATGGGATGAAAGGTAGCAACAAGGTAAGGGGTTGGTTACTTGAGATAGAGGTAGAGGTAGGGACCAAGGTTACAATTTCATATGTTAGGAATAAAGGTAGAATTGAGATTAAGGGCGTGGGTGATGACAGGTTTTAGGGTGGCAGAGGTATGGAGGATGGGCTACTTGAAGTAAAGGTGGAGATGGGCTTGGATTAAAATTCATATGTTAGGGATGATGATAGAATTGAGATTAAGCTTGATGTTCAAAATCAATAAAATAAAATTTGTGGTGGTGTTGAAAGAAGATAGCAGCACAACAAAAAAAAGAAAAAAAAGAAGATGAGTGCTATTAGCAACATTATTTTTAAATAGGTACAATGAGGTGAAATATTGTGTAACTAGAAGCACCATTATTTATTGCACTTAATTTTTTTTTTGTTTTAATGCAAGAAACATAGCGATCTCATCTGTATACGAGAAACTTGTAACCTTTAGTGCTGAAGTTCACATGATATCGGAAACTGTCCCAAATTGATTAAGTGTAAGGCAATCCATAGTCACATCTTATCCATTCCTCTATGCTTCCCCATTTTAAGAAATAAAATTCATTTTCATGATATTTTTCTTATAAATAGCTTTAAATATCGATAGAAACATAACTTTTTTCTCTTGATACATTTTGAGAAATCAATGAAAAAGGAAAAAAAATACATGTATATTGGCCAATTCACAATATTTAGCGATTTGTACCTAATACCATTGGTTCACAGTATTGATACGACAAGTTATGCTACTATAAAACAATTTTTTTTCACGATTAATGATTTTAAAAAAATTCACAACCCATCACTCAATTTTGAGACATTTCACTTGATCTTCTCGATACTAATTCCTCTCTCAATACAACTATTTAAAATTTTTATTTTAAACAAACAATGAAGGATGGACCTTTCGGATATGAAGTGCTTATCGAACTCTATCATCGTTAAGCCACAAATGGAAACGTTTAAATGCATGAATCTACAATCAAGGAAGACAAGTGAAATAGTCACAAGACACAATCTCTTTCTCAAACCATACTTATGGGATCATTTGGATAAAATGAAGTTTCAAATGATATATTAGAGCATCAACAATACTAAGTCTCGTTGTCATATTTTAGCTATGCGACAATACAAAAATATCAAAGTTTAGGAACCGTGCTCCAATTGAATAACGTAATTAAAGGTTTTCCATTAGGGTTTTTGTTCGTCTTGGTCGTCACCTACTTGTAGAATAGTTTATCATTTTTTACACAGCTATCCAACTAATGTTAATTGGTAATAGTAATGTCAAAACTTTGGTAATCTACCAAAGCTTGTGCCAACTAGGCATAAATAATAGCAATCCTAAAATTTAGAAACTTCAATGGTAGCCTCATTAGAGCACTAATTCAAATAGCTGCTATAATGTTTTAAGTTTCAAAAATATTTGATGGACAGCACTATGTAGTCGCCAAACTTCTCTGTAGTGCATTAGGTTGTCTAATGTCAGTTGTGAGAGGAACAACAACCATAAGGCCATTTTTGGGACCGGCATGCATCTCACATCCGTGCAATGGACAAAAGTTTTTTTTTTTTTTGTTTGATGTTCTTCAATTTGGCCTAATTAGTTACATGGGAATCCCACGCTAAGATGTTTGGCATCTAGTTGAAAAAGTCATAAATATTTTCTAATTTTTTTTATCTTTTAGTTTTTTCTTTTCCTTTCAAATTTGTATCAAAATTTTTTACTTTTCCGATTCCTCTAGTGTAGAATAATCTAAAATTTAAAATATAAAAAAAATCAAAATTAAAAAACAGTTCAATGAACCCAATAAAAGTTTTAAAAGCCAACTGTTTTTACTTTCTTTTTTTTTTTTTTTAGTAGTAGATTTTTTATTCAAATTTATTTATTTATTTACTTTTTCGTTTGTCTAGTTGATTAGACTACAAAAGTTTAAAGCTTTTTCATTTTTATTTTTTTATAAATTCACTAAAGATGAGAAAAGTAAAATATAAAATTGATAACTCATCTCGTAATGTTTCAAAAGTCAAAAAAACAAACTATTTAAATATAATTTGGCATTGCTATAAAATTTTAAATATGAAATAGAAGATAGCTTATAAAAATCCGATTGAATATCGAAATTTGATCCATTGGTTTTTCTTAATGCCATGGCATATTATCACTATTTTTAAATTTTTTAAATTGATATACCATGCTAAATCTATATTGGGACGAATTATTGGAATTAGGAAGGCTTCTGAGAACTAGCATCTCAGGCCGATGGTTGATGATCACCGAACTCTATGTTTTTCTCATCGGCATATCAGCAAAACCACACGATAGTTCCATAATTTGTTTAGTGTTAAGTCCATCAATACACTACAAAGGCAAACAATGAATTTTCATCAGCATAGTATGTAAGGCACAAAATAAGGTAATGGAAAGGTTTGTAGAACAAACTTGAACATATATATCAGTTTGTTGACTTGAGAGTAAGCTTGATAATCCTGCAAACACCGTGCATTGCTAGGATCTATATTAAAATACTCTCCTTGACAACTTCTCTGCAATGACTGAAAAAGAATAAAAAGAAAAAGATTGCTTTCAAGAGGTCATGGATTCAAATATGGTCTCTCTCCTTATCTTTCTCATTGGGCACTCAACCTATTTTGTCTATTCTTCTCTTTTACGAAATGAGGTCGCAGGTGATTAGGGAGAGTTCAACTATAGAAGTTTTTTTGTGACAATTCATTACAACAAATTAAGGTTTTGGAGACAACTTTAGGGACAAAATCATATTTTAGGGATGAAATATTTTTGTTGTCAAAAGTATATTATTATATTTTTTATCCCTAAAAGTGCATTTATTAGCGTCAATTAAAATACCTTTTTTTGATTTTTTAGAACGACATTTTAACAAATATTCTTGCGACCATAGGAATTGGTCTCCAAGTGTTTTTTGCAACAAAATTTTAGCTTTTGTAGATTAAAAAAAAAAAAAAAAGTTCCCAAAACTCTTATTTGTTGTAGTGTGAGGTCACACGTGATTGGAGGGCCTTTTTTACCATATAAGTTTTTGGGACAATTGTGATTTATCATGGTAATGAAATAACATTATACATGATATTTGAGTGGATTTTGGAAAGAGAGAGAAGGGAATCATTTCAAAGTAGTAAAGCGCACCTCGTAGAGTTCATTTGAAATAAGTCCCATTCCATGAGCAAATGGGATTGCATGAGTTGTTAATGGGTAACAAAAACACTTTGTAACTTTGTAAAGCATTAGAAAGAAACTTTGAAAGGGTAATTTTACACGATTGGTCCCTATAGTTTGAATGAAATTTTATTTTCGTCCTCGTAGTTTTAAAGGTTATTTACATAGAGACCCCCTAAACTATTGAAAAGCTCCACTTTGACCCCTTAAACTATAAAATCACACAAATGGATGCCCTACCCTATTGCCAAGTATCACTTTGTCTCCTAAATTATAAAAGAACATGAATGGATCACCTAAATTATTGGCGTCTTTTACTTTGACCCCTTCTGTTAGGGGTTCCAATTTGTACTCTTGTATAGTTTAGGAGGTCCATTTGTACACTTTTATAGTTTGGGAGGCAAAGTGATATTTCTCAATAGTTTAGAGGGTCCATTTGTATGCTTTTATAGCTTAAGGGCTCAAAATGATATTTTCAATAGTTTAGGGGTCTGCATGTAAATAACCCTAGTTTTAATTTGAACAATTTGGCTCTTATACTCTTAATTTTGTTGTAATGTGGCCCCTTGGTAAGCCGTCGTTAACATTTTGAACAAAATATATATATATCTTAGGGGTAGCTTTATCAAACTTTTCAAATATACTTAAATTACAATGAATATTCATTTATTTGAATGCTGGCATCTTCTGATTAGGCAATCATTTTGGTACAAACAATGTTCCCTTCAAACATTTCCTCTATTATGTTCCATCAAGAGGAGCGTTTGGTGATTTCTTGCTAGAATCTTTTTGATGTCTGCAGATCTGAAAATGGGGGTCTTGACAGCTGTACACTTCTACGGGTGACCGGCCTTGTATCGCGTTTATAATGAATGGGATTGGTCAGGCGTGTAATGTGAGATACGAGCGAATGGCCTAGATTTAGCATATGCAATAAAAATCCACTAATCAAGCGAAAGTGCTAAATGTAAATCAAATATGAGACATGGAGTCTCCACCTAATCTTTAAGGGAAAACTAGGAAACCTTGACTCGTACTGAAGGCCATTGCCCATCATAACTAAAGGATTTGGTCTGAGATTTAGGTATGAGGGGTGAATGTCATTAATTGAGCACCCCTGCTCACCCAATCAAATATTGGTCTCAACTAGTTCTTAATATAAGAATTATTAACACAATATGATCACATAACCCAATTATTAGAGTTATCTTTACTATGTGGAGCAAGCAAGTATAGATTGGATCACCTACTTTCGAATACTCTAATCTCTTGCAATTTGAAGGTTTGAAAGTAGAAATCTCATAGAAATGTGAGATAACTGCGTGCAAAAGAATCATTCCAACTTAGGTAATGAGGCCTCCAAACAATGAGCAATTATAGAGATATATTATGTAAGCACATAGCCTCATGGTAGTATGCTAGACATAATAAAAAGCAAACACACACAGGACTCAATAGAAAGAGGCAAGGCTAACATAGTAGTCCTCTGCACCATGCTATAAGTATGGGCTCAGAAATCCATGCATAATCCTAGATGCCATAGTCTAGGGGATGATATGCAATGGAATAAAAAGAAGACTCATCGGATACTCCAGCGAAGTGTGACATAAAATAAGCGGTTAGAAAAGATGTGTGATCCTAGATACCATAATCTACAAAATGCAAACACACACATGGAATAAATCTTACGAATCACAACTAAGATGACATGCGAATTACTAAAGAAAGCATACCACATAACAATATTTACCAAAACATAATTATTCGAGCTCAGATACATGATCCTAATTTAATCATGTGAATACCATGATGACAACTCAATAATTGAAGCAAAGTAAATAAGCTTAAAACAAGAGAGGTAAAGAGAAAAGAAACCCGTTCAACACACATGATTATGAACTACACGAACCCATGAAAAAACGGTTTGAGAGGATAGGTCCAACTTGTCCTTGTGGAAGAAACTATCCTAGGTTTCTTAAGATAATAAAGATGACTAAATCTAGGAAAATCAAAGTAATAACAAGCACCTTAGCGAGGGTGAGGAGGGTCTATCCATCAAACACATGGAAAATGGTATAAACTACCCAAATCCATGAAAAAGTGTAGGGAGGGGAGAATGAACTCATTCTTACTGAAGAAAGCTGTGATTGGGCTTCTATAGCATCAAAAATCAATGAAACGATAAAATAAAGAAGGCTTTGATGAGGATAGAGAGGTTCTCACCCTCCAACACATGAAAAATAGTATAAACTGCCCAAATTCATGAAAAAAGAGTGATGAGAGGGAGATTCGGTTTATTCATATAGAAAACCTTGTCTGTTTTTATAGCAACAAAATCAATAAATCAATAAAATGAAGGAAATTCTAATATATTCTACCCATCAAACACATGAATAAAGGTATAAACTAACTAAATCCATAAAAATAGATGATGAGAAGGGAGAATCAAACTATTATCATAAAAGAAGCCATGCCCAGGCTTCTAACCCATAATAAAGAAAGAGAAACAAGTTAGACTTGGCCAAAGTCTCTATATTGGGCCTCAATCACTACAAAAATGGTAGAGAATGGGAGGATCCAACTAATCTATCTACAACAACCCAACAACGATCTCAACATCTCAAGAAGATTTCAAAAAAAAAAAAAAAAGGGATAGAAGATGAAATAAAATGGAAGTAGGGATTAACTCTAAAGCTAGCAGAGATGGGGCCCAAGCTGGTCACAAACTCTAATCCAAGCTTCCTCAAGCCGATGAAAATCTCTAGCTCCAAACCTTCAAGCCAAAGGATGAAGACGAGACTCCAAGTGTATAGGTATCTTAGATATGTGTAAAGCTCAATGTCCTTTAGATTTAATAACTAGAATCAACAACTCTTTTTTACAAAATTCACCAACCCCTCACCCCTCAAAAAATGAATGATTACATAGGCTTGGGATGCTTGGAATATGTAATTTGGGCCTCAAGGATCTAGATGGCATACTCCAAGATGCTAGGGGACTCCTCATGAGAAATTTACTTGGCAATTGTTGGCAGATTTGTCCAGACAAGAATTTGTATGGCCAACCTAAAGTGGTTCGTCGTGCTTTCTCAAAAAAAGTCTGTCAGAGCAATAAGGGTTCGGATGTGCTTATCCAGACAACAGTGCTTGTGACGTGCTTATCCTGGCCAAAGTTGTCCATCATGCTTCTAAAAAATTGTCCAGCCGATCACGTCCCATCTGGCCACACTTTTCTTAAAAGGTTTCCCCATCTTCTTACTTATTTTGGCTTTTAAGCTCACTTTTCAACCAAAAAAAAAAAAAATTAGATAAATACTTTTTGGAAAACACAATGCTAGAAATAGCTAAAAAAAATGAGAAGGTATCACTCACCTTAAGAAAATCATTTTGAAAAATAGGTTTGAAGGTCTGGAAAACTTTTTAGCCAAAATGGGTATAGGAATGCTCATCTCTCTTCATCCATGACTTGTACTTGAATTAATCTTTGTTTTCATCATTGGGAGCTCTTCACGGAGCACCCAAGTCTAAAGGCCAGTCAAAAAATGCGATGTCTACAATATGCTTTTATTAAGATCTCCAAAAATGAAACTTAAGAAGTATACGCATCCTTGCTAGACCTCTTGGATTAAGTTATGCTGATTTGTCATTATACGGATTACCTCTTACAAATTTGACAAGAATTCATCATGACCTTCTTAATCCATATCAAACCTTCTGAATTAGTTCTTGCAGACTTGATAAGCCTTCATTAAGAGCTTCTTAACTACATTTTACAAGCCTAACAAAGCTTCATCAAGACCTTCTAAATTTTGAGTGCCTCTTAAGTACACACCAAGACTATTGACCTCCTTATCCAAGCCTAGGTATTTACAAACCAACAGCTGAACTCTACAATTCTCTTTTCTTTTAACCAGGTTTAGGTGAGTTTCTTACAAGACAAGGTTGAAGTGGACATGTAATTCTTCTGAGTGAAATTCTTGACATACTCTAAGGAGGCCTGTTCAATGTGCTAGAAGGTTTGAAATGTTGGTCAAACTTGAAACTTCCATTAGGCCTTTTTCGACATTCTAAAAAGCCAAAACTCTTGCATGTAATGTCTACTAAACTGTAAGGCCCATTCACTGGGCTAGAAGGCCTGAAGTACTTGTTAGGCCTGCAAAAGATGTTGGGCCTTCTCAAACATTTTGAAAGGCTAAAACTTTGGTTCATCTCTTCAACATAAGATAACTTGCTATTTTTCTTCAAATAGCCGAATTTATTATAGGTTAAACTTTTTTACTTAATTTATACACTTCGCTTCCTTCAATGCCTCCTTTGAGTCTTTTTATGAATCATTTTGAAAGAATGGAGATGTTTGTTCATGTACTAAACCAAAAGTTGATACATACATGTAATGCTTTTGGTCATGTACTAAACCAAAAGTTGAAACAATTTATGTGACTTGAGACTTCTTGCACTAACCTTCTTGTTTTGTGTAATCCATGTAAATAGTATTCTCTTTTGAAGTGCCCCACAAACCCAATGTGGATGTAAGTTTTCATCTACTAAACCAAAAGTTGATACATGCATGTAATGCTTTTGGCATTTTGAGAGTTGTAGAAAAGGTCTTCATCCAATAGAGGAGGAAGAAGAGGTTCTTCATCACCTTCAATGATATCATGCTCCCCATGTAAAATATCCTCGAATTCTTCAACTCCATTTTGTCCCCCTTGTGCACTTTCTAGGGAAAAAAATTGTTGGATCTCCTAACTATTTTTCAGGCCTTTATTTCGGTTTACCTTAAGCTTGACTTTTGACTTGATTTCAAAGTTGACTTGAGGCTCAATCTCCTATCTACATCTTTTCTCATCACTTTTGAAAATTATGTCGCAATCAAAGATTGTTAACTTTTTCTTCTACTAGGTTCATAAGTTTATGGGTAGGTTTTTTACTGTAGACATGATCATTGGTGGGGTCGTCTTTACCTTCTGACGGCCTATGAAGAAGATGCTCTCATAATACTTGTCCTTAACCCCCCTGGATTGGGCTATGGAATGATGAAGCCTGATAGAATCCCATGAGAGATGGGTATCCAATAGTTGGTGGGCCAGAAGAATTCACCTTTGGAGAAACTTCTAGAGTACCAAATTATGGGATAACAAGCTACCTATTAGTGGAGTTGTCTCTCCCTTTTGGCAACTTATGAGAATGATGCCCTCTCGTGTCCAAGTCTTGTCCTTCTGGAATAGAAGTTCTCGATGAAGATCCTTAATACATTTTACGAGGATGTGATAAGTCAACAACTAGTGCCTTCATAAAAACCTACTCCTGGAACAAGAAGTCTTTGCCCTCCCATATATTATAAGGGTGACCAATTAAACCTACTATTTTGGAGTTCTAAAATGCCCTCTTGCCTTCATTGTATAACTAAATTCATTGGGCCTGACATGTAGTGGCCCAGGTTAGATAAACCTGACCTTTTCTATTTCTGGCTAGGACATCTGTCTCAAGTGACGTGGACCATTTTCGGGCAGTTTAGGCCTTCAATTGTCTCTGGTTGGGCGGTTGAGCCTAGGAGTCCTTGGTTTTGGTGGTCAAGCCCGACCAAAGTGTCCTTGTCGCGATGCGTGACGGTGGAGATCACGCCCACGAGGAGACGTGATCAGGTCGCAATCATTTTGTGCCTTCAGGTCCTTTGGTTGGGGGGAGGTGCATTGCCTGTGGTGTGGGTCGTGGTGTGGGCCACAAATAACATAGTCACGTCTACAGTCTTAGTTGTCATGCCCATAACTTGTTTTGTCACCATAGTCGCGGCCGCCGTGTGGCCTTCGTGACCATGATCTGTGTGCCTATAAAAGCATCTAAAAGTTAGAAATATCTATTTTCTTAGTTAAATCTTCTTCTTCGCTCTTCCTTTCTCTCATTTTGAACCCTTTAAGCTTTTCAAGCTTAGGTTTCATCTATTTTTACTCACTATTGACCCCTAGTTCCATATACCGAAATGTAGAGCTCGGCGAGGGCTTCCTTTTAATATGAGCAGATCGTCTTTTCATTGTCGACGATTTTTTCGACTTGTCTTCTCTTCGCTTTAAGAGGTAGTGTCTATTTCTTAAACACGATGTGAGTTTGGTGGTGTATTTGTGATGTATTTTTATATAGATTTTGTCGTCATTTGGTTGATTTTGGAGTTATGTTTTGTGGGTTGAGGGTTTTGTTAAATTGGGGGTTGTTGGGCTATAGTTTTGCTATTAAAACTATTTTCAGTATACAAAATTGTATATGGATTTCTAAAAATGGAAAAGCCCCAATTTGTGAAAAACTTTAAATGATATTGTTTTGGGGAGTTGGGTTGATTCTGGAAAATGGTTTGGTTGGAAAGAGATGGAAAGAAAATGGTTATGGGATTTTAGAAACAATGAGTATTATTACTCTTTTGGGAAATCTTGGGTTGTTGAGAAATATACGGGGTTTTGGAACTATTGGATTATGTATCTGTATTGTTAGCTTTTAATTATTGCATTAGAGATAAATATTTTGGCTATCGATGGAGGAAAGCATTGCCGTGTGTATGAATTTGCATGTAGATTAGGCAAACAGAAATATTTATGAAACCATTCACATCATGATTCATATCATAGATTTGGAAGTTAAAACTGTATTTTTGAAAAGGCTATTTCAAAAACGTTTGTATTATGTTTTAAAAACATTTGTACGGTTTTGAAAGTGTTATTTTGGAACAAATGTATTGTACAAAGGGCAAATCTGATGGTAAAGCTATCAGGGGTTGTTAGAGACGAATTAAGTTGGCCTATGTGTCCTTGGTGCAAGACTAGAAACAAGCGCGGTAGGTGCTGATTCCATTCAGATAATCCCATGACGTGTATAGTTACTATTATGAACACTAGCCCTAGAAATTTACCCATTTTGTTTATTAGTGTTTGGATTTGAAAAGGATGTTTTGGAAAATGTTTAGCAATGTATTTGCTTTTGTTTAGTAATGTATTCGCTTTCAGTTTAGCAATGTATTTACTGGTTGGTATTGAGATACCTAGATTTGTTTTGAATATGGGTTTCTATCAAACAGATGTTTTGATTTCGGAAAATGATTTCATTAAACGGAAAGGTTTTGAAGATTGAATAGAAAAGGTTTTTGTATTAAGAATATGTGGAATTTTGAAAGTGCATTTGACATATTGTATATATGTATTGCATCATGATCATTTATGCTAGTGGAGCATATTTAGTTTTTGAAATATACTCTACTGGGCTTTATGCTTACCTTACATGGCTGAAAATATTTTTCAAATGTGTTGCGTGTACGGATTTGGAATGAGACAATGGAGTGTGATTGGAGCTGAGTAGGGTAGTTCCATTATTTGTAGGCCTCGAGCTATTTGTTCATTTATTTGGCAGCGTGCCCTTCTTATAAGAGTTGCACCTTTTGTATATGATGTAAGCCTTCAAGCATTTCAATTATGTATGACATCATTGTATGTGTTATATAAAGAGCTTTCATATCACTTAGATGTTGAATGTAGGGTGTATACAGCCGGATGAATTCATATATTGTCTAACTTTATAATAGTCGTTTAGAGTTGTTATTTTATTATATCTTATTGTCATTTTTATTTATTGGTTTTGTATTTATTCACGTGAATTTGGACCTTGTAAATCTGGCGTGACATGACACTTCATGTAGAAGGCCTTTAAGCAAATAGTTTATATCTAGCGAAAATATTGAGTTTCATCTCCAAAAGATTGATTTCACCTATAAGCTAATGAATTCCATAGTTCAATCAGCCTTTTTCTTTGTACCCCCAATTGTACTATTTCATAGAAGATATAAAATATAAAGGCAAAAGTTGAGATTTTACCTAGTTAATATGATAAATCTCATTTTCAAATTTGTCAATCTCATCTTCACGCCAATGCACTTTTTCTTTACAATGCCGAATTGCTAATTCTAACTAAAGATAATGAATTGATATAATAACAAAGCAACATATTCAACCCCTTAAATTGCTTAGGGTTCCAATGGACATAGCAAAATATGCTTGCATGAAAATTAGCTAAGTAAAGAGATTTGGGATGCGGGTGTGCCAAGGCAACGTATTGCCTATGTGAAAATGGATCTAATTTCTTATCAAGAGATTGTGCAAGGGCCAAGGGGATAAAAGCCTCCTAGTCCTTTACTCGCCTCAATAAAGAGGACTTAAAATCTCCTAAGGGTTATAAGATAGGAAGAAAAGTTAGTAGAAGGAAATACAAACAATAAATTGTCAACTTTAATGTACTCAAATGAATTGGACATACACAATTTATGTGCTTGGAGATGAATAGTGATCAAGCAAGGGAAATCTGGATTTGCTAATCGAAGCCGCAAAACTTCTCTCTGGCGAGTTTGAAAAGCGACTCTGGATTGAGAAAATGGAAGTGGCGAAGAGTTTTGCGAGAGAGACAAAGAACGAAATGGTGATGGATACAACAACAACATGAACACCTTTGATACAACACCTGAAGAAGAAGAGAAGAGATGAGTGTGTATCATTGATCGTCGCTGCTGTCAAACAAATCTCATCGTACTGTCAATTGCCACCACCGCCAAAGAGAGATTGAAACCCTTCGAACCAGTCTCTTTTATGATTAGAAGCTATTAGAAGCCAAAGAGTTAATTTATATGTTTTTTTTCTAATATATTTTTTTTTTTGCTGATTAGCGCAAGAAATTTTATTTTGGTGCTTATTTTTTTCGATCATACCATTCATGACATAAATTTTGCGCCGTAAAATGTGCATTACTTTTAACAGCTAGCGTTTTGTGTGAAAAGTACAAAACTTTTAACGACTGGCATACGAGTGTCATGTATAGTTGATGTATTAACGGCGTGCCATATGCATGTCAGAGAAAGTTTTATTATTTATCGCTAACATTGCAAGCCGTAAAAAAATCATCATTATTAGCATTCATGGGCTACGCAATAGATACGTTGTGGTTGGAAAATTATTTATGACATACAAAAAAGCAAGTCGTAAAAGTGAGAAATTACGGCTTACATTTATTGTATGTTGTTGATGCGGTGCCGTAAAAAATCAATTTTGTTGTAGTGAAAAATAGTATTAAATAAAATAAAAAAAAACAATTGAGTTATAATAGATTGTAATTACAATTGAAATCAGAAAAATCAGCCACAAATGACAAAACTAATCTACAATGACACAGATGTTAATGGCAACAATGCCCAAAAACTAAACTATGGCATAGGTGCCTTAAAGATGAACTGATGGTAAATACTAAGGCTAAATTGACATTGATGTTGTTGAGTGTTTTGTTAATTTAAGTTGGTGTCAATGCGTTGAACTTGAGCTTGTAAATGCCCTTTTATAGCCGCTAGGTGCCTTCTGAAAGTTGCAAATGGCCTCCTAAATTTTTTTGGCCACTTTGCTAATTAGGATGCTAGGTTGGGTCTATGGCTACCATGTGTCCTATGAACAAGTCTTGGAGCCCAAATATTTCAAACGTGTGTTGAATTTACATTTACTGAATTTGCTAATTTGCATGAAGAATACTTTTTGCCACATTCTTCTTGTCGTTGGATCATAGGTAGTGGGACTCAAGATGTGATGGATGAGTAACATATGTCATAACAACTAGACCAAGGTACGAAATAATGGTCAATAGACATATCTTAAAATATTAGGAACACATTCTGTTGGAGATATTAATAGAAGAATATCTCTTAACTAATTCCAATAAAATAGGAAACGATCACCACCATTATCTGATAAGCATTTCGATAGAACCACCAAGAACTTTCAGTTTCATAGATCACTAGCACAACGTACCACCTCCTGATTTGGCTATTCCTCCTAGAAAAAATCACCTTTTTATCAAACTTGCCAAATCTACTAAAATTACCATGAACATTCATATATTTGAATGATGATCGCCAAGTGGCATCATCCTGTTGGGTAGTCGTTTTCGGTACATATAGTTTTACACATGGTCTTTTCCAATTACAAATTTAATGGTAAGTAACAGAGAGATTACATTGTAAAAAAATTAAAAGTGTAGGGACTAAATTGTTCAAATTGAAAGCATGGGGACTAAAATGACACTTCACTTAAATTATAAGGACTAATGGTGTAATTTACCCTATAAAGAGCTACCAGCCTTGAGATTGATAAATGGTTCAATGCCAACTTTGTTTCCTGCATTGCAACATAGTTAGTACACTTGAAACATGAGCAAATAGAGTTTTCCTTCACTTTTTTATGGTAATATTGTCCTCTGACCAAATGATTTTAGGAAAATGTTGCACTTAATTCATCCACCCCTTCTTCAAATTGCTACCAAGTCTTACTTCCAACTTTGAAAAGCTTGCTATTTATTTATTCATTTATAACAAATTCAACATATATATGTATATTAAATATGGTTATTTACTGTGGATATGTATTTAAGTGTCCAATTCATCTGCTCACACATCTAAGGACATGGGGACACAACAAAAAAGATCATATTTGTTAATTTACTTCTTTAATGTTTCAAAGTAAAATAATGGAAACTAGGGTTACTGTCGTAAGTAAGCCATATCAGCAACAGTTATGACTTCTGTGGTGATTTTTCCTAAACTTATTTGGATAGTCCAAATGTTTATAGTGTAAGGTCTGTCAGGTAGATTGCTTATGAAGAGAATCTGGTTAGTCAGATATTTGTAGTCCCTTAACAAGATCACATTTTTGTTTGTAAAAAAATAAATAGCTAGCATGATTTTGATAATGTTTTGAAAAATAATTAGAACTCGATTATAGGGTTCTGAGATATTTGATTAACAATTTTTACATAGATGATATGTTCGACAAACCTTGCAATATGAATAGTTTGGATTATCAAAATAGGTTTAGAATAATGTTCCGTGGAAGCTCACAATAGTTACTACTGTGACTTACCATAGTAACACTATGTCCAAAATAATGTCAAATGAAAATCTCATTTCCTCACCCATGGCTAGCATTCGATAAACACTCAATCGGCCATCAATTGCACTTTGCGCAGTAGCAAGCGATCACTGAGATATCGATTGATAAGCATAGTATAGCTTTGGCTTTCTTGCGTACTCGTGTGATTGATTGTGCATGTGTTAATTAGGTTAATTGGTTAAATTGAACATAAAATTAACTTTTTTTAATTGGATAGCCTACTCATTCCCCTCTAGACACATAATATTCAAATTCCAATATTTCAAGAAACTTAATAATTACATTCATAATTTCATACATAATTCCCCTTTTACTAATATATTTTTGTTCCCTTAAAAATAGGATTGGTCCAAATGGACTATTGCTTTGGCCCTCCGGAAAACTGGCACCAAGACTTTCAAAAACAAAGTAGAAAGAATAAATTATATCTTCAAATTCTTTTATGGTTCCGTCCTAAAATACTTTAATTAATTACGCAGCATTTCAAAATTTTCAAAATCTTCACATGATTCGTTAAGACATAAGAGAGATACATAGATATTTGAGAAAAGAAGATCTTTATCTTTTTGTTGGCAACCAATGTGAAGGGCTTAATGAATTATGTGAGAATCTTGATGTATAATTCAAACACTATTGTTCTAAAATATAAAATAGAAGAATTGAGGAGAGAGAAAGTGGGCCTCCTGTCAACCAAAGAAGCAGAGGGTCCTCTTTGGGGTTGGACTCAGACTTAACAAAGTAGTAAAAAAGCTGTACATCCTTTGATTCATCTACACCCACATACCTGATTACACACATACATGTATACACAATACATATCAAAACATTAATGAACTTTATATTCATGCACAAAGAGAGAAGAAGAAGAAGAAGCTGAATCAATTATGCTGACTTGACCCACCCACCCGGTTTGAAGTTCAAAGGGAAGGGGTCCTTCAAATCCTAGGAGAGACTCAACCACAGAGTGACAGAGTACGAGATTTGAGCAACCAATTATCAAAGTAAAAAGCAGCAAAATTAGAAGCAAGCAAAGCAAGTGTGCCATTTTTGAAGCCATGTTTGTGTTCAATTAGGAAGCAATTAATAGGGATGTTTGACGCTAGGAGTGTAAAAATAGCTCGCGGCCCGGCGTAGGCCCTGCTCGTTTAGGCCCATTTGGGCCTAGGCTCGAGCCCCTAGGCTAGGGCCTAGGCCATCATTTTGAAGCCTGGCCCTACCTATGTGCCCGACCTATTAAGGCTCACTCAACGCTTGGCCTAAGGCCTAGCTCGCCTAAGGCCCGGTGTTTTTTTTAGTAGAAAATTTTGGTAGAAAAAATAAAAAAAACTAAAAATTTGTTCATGCCAGCCCTAAGCCCCGAGCCCAAGCCCACTAGTCCATCCAAGGCCCGAATACTTCCTGGGCATGGGCCTAATTTTTTGGCCCGTAGGCCAGCCCAGTCTGACTTGAATTTTGGTTGGAGCTTGCGAGGCCCAACATGGGCCAGGCCAAATTTACACCCCTAATTAACGCATTACTGACCCAGCCTTAGCTCAAAAATAATTTTTAGAATGGGTCTAGCTCCTCTCTGGTTTGGAAATTTTGTTTGGTCATGGTGGATATAACTCTGGACTCATCTCAATAATCTAAATTGTTTAATATGTAGAACTAGTCAAGCACATTATCTTTATAAAAAAAATCACGTTAATCGGACATCAATAACGACTTGATTAGTTTGCATTTGTGTGTAATTAATTTTAAAAACATAATTGCCGTTGAAACAAATGCAATCTGTGATTAATGAAATTGATGAATAGTTCCATGTGCTTTCAAAAAATTTCATTAATCATGGCATTATTTCCATAAATAAGTCACCAAACAATTTCATTAATTTGCTATTTATTTGGTTGCATATTTTGAAAATAGTTTTGTAGTTTTGTGATTAGAGTTTTATAGTTTGAAGTTTTTTAGTTTCTGATGATTTGTAGTTTTTTTTTTTTTTTTTTGTAATTGAATAGATGGGTATGAAAGAAATAGTGATTGAATGATGTGTTAAATGCAATATGCGATTGACTTTTTATGAAAATAAGGACATGATTAATGAAATTGTTTAGTGAGTAGGTCAAATTATTGTGTTGAAGAAATTTCTTTTCTAATTTATGCCACTGATGCTAGATCTCACTACCAGACCACCGCCAACGCTAGAAAATTTTCCAAAAAAATGGTCGAAAATGTCTGAGGAGGTGGCGACTAGTGTTGGTGATGATATGGACAAATAGACAGATTATATAGATAGATAAGTAATTTGTGGATAAATACTATCACACCTGGATTTCCAGGATCTAAACTAAAAAGAATATTCCTACACAATAACGGAAAAAGGCAATAAATATTGAAAATAAAATATCATTCTCCGTGGCTATATGTATCTTTTAATACATGAAACATATTTATTATATACATCATATATATTCTATATGGCATGAATACAAAATATGTAAATAAAAAAAAATCATTATTTTTACAAAAGAGATGCCTTTAGGCTTAGATAAAAAAACGGTGTAACCCTTAGCAAAAATATAGGCACTCGGCCTACAAAATATAAAGGCCATATAGGACAACAATTAATAGAGCTATCTCTAGCTCATGCACACATCTGAGGACAACTCAAGGTCATGGCATGTTCTCAACATTTCAAAATTTATTAACAACGTGGGGTGAACATATAATTCAGTAGAAAATTCTTTATGTCTACTAATATGTATCCACAAAAGCATTTGATAATGTTACTACACATATATAGGATGCTCAAATTCGTTTTCCATCAACAACAATGTTTACTTTCCAAATTTCATAAATTCTCGAAGTGTTTAGTAAGAAACCTCAATTCTCAATTACATTCCATTGAAATCCTCTCAAGGTACATTCATTTGTTAATGGCCATCACTAAGCACCATCTAAATACCACATTTTACCAGTTGCTAGCTGGAAGGACAAATGGGTACCTATTATGTAGTGGCCTGGGTCAGGGCTGATCCATTGTATTCTCTCAGGTTTGGACACGGGATTGTCCTAGGTGTTTGTGGCCTTGATGGTGTGGTGTAGGGCCTCGGAGGGTCTTGGGTTGGTTGTGTAACAGTAGCACATAACTTTCTATCTAGGCAGGTTGTGCCCGCAACCATGGGGCTTGCAGTCGCAATGGTCTAGTCTGGAGGTCGCGCCTGTGATGGGCCTCTGCCAGGCTGCAACCAAAACATAGCTTCACGTTGGTTGACTAGGGCGAAGAGTGCATTGCTTGTGAGAAGCCACGGTGTCAGGCCGCGACTAAAGCAGTTGCGCCCGCAAGGATCCTGGTAGCCCTCGTGACCAGGTATGCTAGGTGATCGCACATGCGATGGTGTTGGTCACATTCATGAGGTGTTAGATCACGGCCATGATGGTTCGTATATTTAAGTCGTCAGTGCGCTGAAAAGTTACTTTTTTGGGTTCTCTCTGTTTCTCTTCTGCCATTTTCAAACCCTTTAAGCTTTTAAGCTTGTATTTCATCTATTTTCAGTGATCTTTGACCCCTAGTTACATAGACCAAATATAGAGTATCGTGAGGGCTTCGATTTAATCTGAGCATATCGTATTTTTGTCACTGGTGGATTTTTTACTCTTCTTCTCTTTGCGTCGAAAGGCAAGGATTCTAAAGCTTCTTTTCAATACCTCGCCATAGATAGACTTGTGATACTTTTTACAGCATTTAAAAACATAATTTTATAGTTGATTTTGTTAAAAAGCATATGGGTTGCTTGGGGTTTAAATTGGTGGATTTATGAATTATGTTTATAATTGACTATGGATTATAAAAGCATGTTTAGGATATCGGGTTGGAAGGGTTTGGCATTTCATTCATAAATTTTGGAATGTTAAAGAAAAAGATTAATGTTGAATTGAAATTGGGTTATGTTGTGGTTGTTTATGAATTTGTGGTTTTGGATTAATGTTATTGGATGTTGGCCAGTATTGTGTATGTTGGGATTTGGAGTAGTGAGGATTTGTTTTCGAAACAAAGTGTGATTAATTACCTCTTTTATAAAACAAGAGAGTTTGGAACGAACATGAACATAGAAATACCTACGGGTGTATTTATTGTTTTGATTATGTAATTGGCATCTAGAGTTTTGTCCTTGGCCATTGGTGGAGGATGGTATTGATTGTTTCTAGATATATGTTATGAGTACTATTGTATGACGGGTATGTAATGTAGGATGATATGTTGTTGATTGTAAATGGATATTATGAATAGACAATTACATTGTTGAGTTGTGGATTATGTTGTTAGAGAAGGAATTGGAATGCTTATGGATGTGTTTATGTTATGAGACTGTTGTTGGATAGCTATGGTTTTGATTTTTAGTAATCTGTATTGTGTTTTGGAAACATTTTGGAAATGTAGGAAAACTTGTTGTTGAACGGTGGTGCATGGAGCACATTTTGAAATAAGTGGGTTAATTTATTTAACTGTTAATAGTCGTAGTTCTGATAATTGGACTAGGTGTATGTATTACACCATTATTTATGTCGGTTAGCATGTTATGCTTTTATTGTGATGTTGTTTACGGGTCTGTTTCCCGCTGTATTGAGTTGGCAAAGCGTGGTGCCTTGACAAAGGTTTCCTCGTCCTTCTGGTTTTGCACCCTGTAAAGTGTGAAAGGAGTCCATTTCTGCCGTATTTAATTTGTGCAGTGTGGCACCTTTTGATAGGTTTTTCTTCCTTCCAGTTTGTGCCTCATAAAGTATGACTTGAGGTGCCCCATTCCGGGCAAGGCCAGTAAATTGTTATGTGTTATTTGTATTGTGAAATCTGCCTGTGATAGTTGAGTTTTTTGGGCCACTTGAGTGGGCATTTGGTCACTCAGCGGTGATCTTGACTCGATAGTTGGTTATTTTGCGAGCAAAATCGCTTGAGCGGTGAAGTTGTCGCTAGAGCATAGAATTCATGCTCCTAATATTTTCACTTTAGTTTTGTAAAACTTCTGGGACTTCTTTTTTTTTTTTTCCTTGAGCACTGGAATGATTGCTCGAGTGATCGCTTCAAATTTGTACTGTTCGCTCAAGCATAGGAAGTTGTCCTCGAGTGGTCTGTTCGGGATCAACCAGTATAAAAGCCATTTTTTGCTCATTTTCTCTCATTCTTCACTTTTTTCTCTCCTCTTCATGTCCGAAAACCCTAGCCACAAAACCTTTGATTTCACCTTATTATACTAAGGATCCACCTTAGATCATGTAAGATTAGTGAAGATGGAGTGAGGATCTTCCTCTTGACCGATTGGATTATGATTTCATTAGAGTTTGTGATTGGGTCTTTATTGTTTGCTCACCTTCTTGAGGTAGGGAGTTCTCTTAACTCTAATCTTTTAAGATTTAGTTCGATTATGTTGTTTTAAGGAAAGTTTGGGTTGATTTGAGTTTGAAATCTTTGATTTAACAGATGTTTATATTCAAAAATTAGGTTTTTCAATCAACCTTTGAAATATTTAGAATGCTTTGGTACTTTGACGGTTAACGCTCGATGATTTGAGGATTTAACAAAGAAATGAGAAAAAACCCCCAATTTTATTCAAAACCCTCCCTAGAATTAGGTTTTTAAATTAAAAGAGGTTTGAGTTAATTGGTACCTTGTGTTGAAAATTAAAGTGATTTTCCATGTTGATAAGTGTGTTGAATAAATTTATTGCCTATGATGATATTATTGGTGATTTAAATAAGTTGAATTGTGTAAATACTATGAATGTTGAAAGGATGTAAGGTAATGTTTTGCAAGGATTGATGGTTGGTAAAGAGTAGAACATGGAGTCTTGAAAATGAGAATAGTTCATTAAATTTTATGTGCTGAACTCTTGTGCAATTAAAAAGGAATTTCAGGATAAGGAGGAAGGTTGAGAACTCATGCATTGCATTGCATTTCCATGGGGTTGGACTAAATATTGGATCATTCTAAGGTGTGTGTGTGTGTGTGTGTGTGGTTTCGAAATGCGTTATGTGTGTGTGTGTGTGCGCGCGCGCTGAGGTGTCCAATTACCCTTCCATGCTCAATGGCCGATAAATGTGGGGGATGGCATTGATATTTTGGTACAAGTGCCCAATTGCCCTTCCGTGCTTGGTAGCCAGTAAATGTGGGGGAAATGTGAAATGATTGATGGGTGTCCAATTGTCCCTGTGTTCAGTGGCCTGAAAATGTGGAGATGTTTTTAAAATGAAACGGATGTCCAATTGCCCCTCCATGCTTGGTGGCCGGTCAATGTGGAGATTTAAAAAAAAAAAAAAAAGTAAAAGGTGCCCGCTTGCCTTGCTGTGCTTGGTGGCCTATAAATGTAGGGGGGGGAATTTTAATGTGTCTTGCGTGGAGTTGGTTTCAAAATGAAAGTTCTTGGTTATGATGATGGGTAATGAGTTGACTCACATGGGTTATAAATTATGTATTTCAGAATTTGGTTTCTTAACAAAGTTAAGTCGTAAACATGGCATGACATTGCATGAGCATAATTATATTGTATATTCATTCATGTTGTTAAGTTTACTTCCTACTGGATGTAAAAGCTCACTCCCGTTTTATGGGCTGGATGTCCTCAAAGTCCAGGTGATGAAGGTGACCCAGGACATCGTTGATAAGTGAATGGAATTCAATATGGAGCATTAAAGCTTCTTTGATGTTGTTTGCCTACAGTTATCGAGCTTACTTGTCGAGTTAGGATTTTGTTTGTTGAAATCAAGATCCTTAGCCTTGAAAGGTGTAAGCCCTTATGGAAATTTGAATGTATTTAATTCTTCTTATATGTATTTACTGCCTTGTAAATTATTATAAAGAACTTGAAGAGGAACCTATGAGAATGTGATGGACTCGGTTTACAAAGTTATTTACTTTTATTTATTGTTCACATGTATAACCCAAAAATCGAAATTAATATTGGATTATTGGATAATAAGGAATGATGTGGTATAAATCGGGTCGTTACAACTTAGTATCAGAGCGTACCAAGTTTGAATACATTGGGCTCATGGGAAGTGACGTTTATTACAATGGGTTACTAGTTTAGAATGGGACGTTTTAGTGCTTACTCTAATTTGTGTTTGCTGATGTGATTATATGGGTATGGAATTAAATTCTTGACATGAAGTTTGTGCCTATGAATTCTTAGGCGTCTTGTTAGGAGGGCACCTGATCAATGCCATTCTAAACTTGAATTCTTTGAATGTTGTAGGATAGATTGGCATCTTAGGAGGATAATTCGTATGCGCTTTATGTGACTATGTGTTTTTGTGGTTTGTTATTGTGAGATTGTTATGTGTATATACATGCTTAGATATTTTGGGTAGAGTGTGGGGTTCCATTCAAGTTAAATTGTGAGCTAAGTTTTATCTTATTCTTATATAGGATGTTCGGGCGTAGTGATGGGAGTCGTGGTAGACCTCGTCGTGGTGGTCAGGGTGTTTCCTCTCGAGGAGAGGGGGTAGGCCAAGCAAGTATGGCCGAACGGGACGTGCATGGTGTTATGGGCTTGTTTGCTCGAGAGTTGGTGGGTGCACTTCGGGAATCTATGAATATCTTAAGGGCTGAATAAGTGGCATGGGCTGCCGTAGGAGAGGCTAGATTCTCTTCTTTGGCTAAGGAGTTCTTTAAATCTAATCCTATGGAAATTCATGGTGGTGCTAATCCCCTTCCAGCGGATTAGTGGCTTGAACAGACATTTGAGGTGTTTCACATAGTAGATGATGAGCTTTGGGTCACGTTGGGGGCTTTTCAATTGAAAGGGGATGTGGGTCATTGGTGAAAATATGCCAAAGATTGCATAGTGCACATGTGGGTGCCATTCACTCATGCCTTCCAAAAGAAGTATCTCCCACCCATAGCCAGAGAGCGTCTAAGAAAATAGTTCGAAGAGCTTGAACAGCTCGACACAATCGTGCTTGAGTTTGAAGCCATTTTTACTATTTTGTATAGGTTTGCACTAGAGTTAGTGGCAACCAAGGAGTGCCATTGTTTGGAGTTTGAGAAGAGACTTAGGTGGGAGATTAAGATGAAAGTGGTTGGTAATATGGTTCGGAACTATAATAGACTCATGGAAGCAACCACACATGTGGAAATTACTTTGGAAGGGAAAAGGAAACAGAAAAGTAAGAGATAAGGAGAAAACGAGTCACGGAATGACTAGGGGACATCCAAGAAGTCGAGGGGTAGCATTAGCACACTTTTACAATCACAGCAAACTAAGCCTCAGGTTTTGGTAACGGGGATAAGTTTAGGGAGTATCAGTCAGAATAAGATGACTTGTTTTCGATGTGGCCAGCAGGGTCACAACGCTTCAACTTGCCCTCAACGGGAGGGAAGATGACTATAGTAGCGGTTGGCTCCTTCTTAGAGGTAGTTTCAGGGTAGTGGTCAGATATCCATCTGCTACTAGTGTTGACAACAAGGGCATGTGAAGAGACTTTGCACACAGTTAGTGGAAGTCCCTAACGTCTCGGGATCTCAACAGTCGCGTAACCATCCACTAATCTCGAACTGGAAACAATTCCACCAGTCAACCCAATCATAAGATAGGGGACCCTTTACTTGTTTTAAGTGTAATCAGCCAGGCCATGTTAAGCATAATTGCCCCCAGAGTGGATGGGACCCATTCAATTATCCTAGTCTAGATGGTGATGTTATGAAGGAGTAACGTGATGTATTGTTGTTTTGGTATGGTAATGCTATGGTATTGTAGGTAAGGTAGTGTAATTACAGATGTTGCATATGTATGTATATATGTGTGTGTATTTTCCAAAGGAATTGGACGGTAATTATTTGTAATTTTATATGTTATGATGAATCCTTGTTAAGTTTGTAATCTTAATCTTGTTCCAAACACGTTATTGCTTTGTAAGTTGAGTGTGTGAGGTCTTGTGACAGTTATATGTAATTAGGATGGGATTGTTGGAATTTGGGATTTATACTGAGATGTTAGGAATGAAATTTCTTCTATTTAGGTGTATAATGTGAGGGTGGTGTGACCCCTTAGAGTTCATAGAAGGAGAGAGTGGTTGGGAACAGGTTGGTGCGAGGAGTGAGTTATTGTAACTCTATCAGTCTATTGTGTAATGTGAGAGGTTTGATGGCTAAAGGAATATGCGTGACTTGATTTAAGGGTGTAAGCGGTATGCTTTGACCTTTAGAAGTCCAGTTCGGACTCAAGTGTAATAAGAGGATGCACTTTCCTTATAGGCATCTGAATGGTGGTTTGTTTGGGAACATGAGTGGTACATTTTGATTTGGGAAATCTGGTATGAGTTCAAGGAATGTGTGGAATGGTGTGGAAAACTCTTTATCGAAGTAAAAGTGTTAGGTAGAACGTCTATGCTTACTATCGCATGTAGAAATTTGTTGAGTTGGTTAATCAATGGGTTGATAGGGGAGTTTGGTTATCAAGTGGTCACCTTGGGAATGGCAGGGCTTGATTAGGAGGACTGTAAAGTTGTAGGTGCATTAGGGTGGTTTTGTGAGTGTGAAGTTTCGTGTATGTGGTTGTGTAGCTAGAGTGAAGCTTGTCTTGAGTTGATGAGATTTCCTCAGGTTGGAGTAACGTGTGGTAGACTTATTGTTTTGACTTTTGCATTATGCCTCGTGTAGGTAATAATTGATGGTAATGTTATAGAGGAATAACATTGCAGAATTATGAATTTTCTTGTGTTTTACTTGTATTGGTAATACGATTGTTGTTCCTATTAATTATTATTATAGAAATGTTGTGTATCGTTGTTGCATCCTTGTAAGAGTGATGGCGTTGTTGGGTGACGGTAGAGGTTCACTTTGGGTATTATGTGAAAAAGGAAGTGGAAATAAAATTTTTCTTGTGTTATGATCACGAATGGCGTTGATAAGCGTATATGTCATGGATTTGACCTAAATTCGGTGAGGATTTCACCAAATAATTGTTGCAACATAATTGTGGAGGATTATGTGTCCAAATTGGCACTTACGTGGAAGAAGAAGAAGAAAAAAAATAATAAAAATTTGAATGAGAAAAAATGTATTTCTAACTTTGGATGGTATGAGTTTGGACACTTTTTGAGAAATGTTCTAAATACAAAAGATTGATTTTCAAATAATTAAGAAAAGAAATTTTCTTTTAACAAGGAGTTATGTTGTTAATTGTTTGAAATGAATGGGTTGGATAGCAACCTTGTTTGAATTGTTAGTCACAGGTTTGTGTGGTTGATTGGAGGAGTGTTTTGGGGTTGTTGGGGCTTGTTATGCCGAAGTGTTGTTTTAATCATGTTCTATTGTAAGTTCTTCTCTTTGGTGAGAGTCGACCAAAGGTTCGATTGCGAGGACTTTCTTTCATATTCGAGCATTGAATACTCGATGGGGTTGTGCATGTTGTTGGTAGTGAGGCATGGTGAACAATCTTGGGATGAAAGTTGTTGTTGTTATTGTCCCTTGTCTTATAGGCTCTAATGAGTTATGTGAGTCGATGAGATGTTTTTCTTTTTCTTTTTCTTAAGTTGTTGTTGTTCAGAAGTCCTTGGGGCCCCGAAATGTTGGACCGGATTCGGGAATTTCTTCCAACTGGACCTAATTTCAGTTTGTGGTCATCCTTCTGTTGGTGGTTGAGCCATCTTGTTAGCCTTTTCTTTAATTTTGGGGATGAAATTTTTTAAGGAGGGTAGACTATGACAATTCAGTTTTTCGGACCACTCGAGCGGTCATTTGGTCGCTTGAGCGGTGATCCCAATAGTTGGCTATTTTGCAGGCAAGATCACTCGAGCGGTGGAGTTGTCGGTCGAGCGTAGAATTCATGCTCCCAATATTTTCACTGTGTCTTTGCAAAACTTCTAGGACTTCTCTTTCTTCGTTCAAGCGGTGGAATGATCGCTCGAGCGATCACTTCGAATTTGTGCCGTTCGGGATCAACCAGTATAAAAGTCACTTTTTGCTCATTTTCTCTCATTTCTCTTCCTCCCCTCTTCATGTCTGAAAACCCTAGCCACAAAACCTTTGATTTCACCTTATTATACCAAGGATCCATCTTAGATCATGCAAGATTAGTGAAGAAGGAGTGAGGATCTTCCTCTTGACCGATTGGATTGCAATTTTGTCGGAGTTCGTGCTTGGGTCTTCGTTGTTTGCTCACCTTCTTAAGGTAAGGAGTTCTCTTAACTCTAATCTTTTAAGATTTAGTTCGATTATGTTGTATTGTGGGAAGTTTGCATTGATTTGAGTTTGAAATCTTTGATTTAAAAGATGTTTATATTAAAAAAAAAAATGGGTTTTTCACTCAACCTTTGAAATATTTAGAATGTTTTGGTACTTTGATGGTTAATGCTTGACAATTTGAGGATTTAACAAAGAAATGAGGAAAACCCCCGATTTTATTGAAAACCCTAGAATTTAGATTTTTAAATTAAAAGAGGGTTTGAGTTAATCAGTACCTTGTGATGATATTATTAGTGATTTAAATAAGTTGAATTGTGTGAATACTAGGAATGTTGACAGGATGTAAGGTAATGTTTTGCATGGATTGATGGTTGGTAAAGAGTAGGACGTGGAGTCTTGAAAATGAGAATAGTTCATTAGATTTCATGTGTTGAACTTTAGTGCAATTAAAAAGGAATTTCGGGATAAAGGAAGGTTGAAAACTCATGCATTGCATTGCATTTCCATGGGGTTCGATTAAATATTGGATCATTCTAAGGTGTGTGTGGGGTTTCGGAGTGTGTTGTGTGTGCGTGTGTTGAGGTGCCCAATTGCCCTTCCATGCTTAGTGGCTGGTAAATGTGGGGGAAATGTGAAATGATTGATAGGTGTCCAATTGCCCCTCCTTGCTCGGCGGCCTGAAAATGTGGAAATGTTTTTAAAATGAAACAGATGTCCAATTGCCCCTCCATGCTTGGTGGCCGATAAATGTGGAGGTTATCCAAAAAAAAAAAAAAAAAAAAGTAAAAGGTGAACTTGCCCTACTGTGCTTGGTGGCTAGTAAATGTTGGGGGGGCGGAATTTTGAGGTGTCTTGCTTGGAGTTGGTTTCAAAATGAAAGTTCTTGGTTATGATGATAGGCAATGAGTTGAGCCACATGGGTTATAAATTAAATATTTCAGAAATTGGTTTATAAACAAAGTTAAGTCGTAAACATGGCATGGCATTGCATGAGCATAATTATATTGCATATTCATTCATGTTGTTAAGTTTACTTCCTACTAGGCGTAAAAGCTCACTCCCATTTTATGGGCTGGATGTCCTCAAAGTCTAGGTGATGAAGGTGACCCAGGACATCGTTGATAAGTGAATGGAATTCAACACGGAGCACTGAAGCTTCTTTGATGTTGTTTGCCTACAGTTATTCTGCTTACTTGTCGAGTTAGGATTTTGTTTTGTTGAAATCAAGACCCTTAGTCTTGAAAGGTGTAAGCTTTTATGGAAATTTAGACGTATTTAATTCTTCTTATATGTATTTCTGTGCCTTGTAAATCATTATAAAGAACCTGAAGAGGAACCTATGAGAATGTGACAGACTCCATTTTATAAAGTTATTTACTTTTATTTATTGTTCACATGTATAACCCAAAAATTGGGGAATTAATATTGGATTATTGGATTAGTAAGGAATGATGTGGTATAAATCGGGGCATTACACTGCCATCCGTTCTATATGCCGGGTTGATGGAATTGGTAGTATGTATTACTCTCGGTTATTTATTTTTTAATATATGTTATTGGTTTCGTGTCATGGTTGTCTGTTTGCCCTTGGACCTATGGCCAGAGAAGATAGTAGATGTATTGCTGCGTAGATGCATTTAGTGTATTGAGATATGGGGTTGGGTTATGACTTGCATGTGGGGTTGTGTTTTCAAAACAAATGTTTAAGTGAGATTATTTTATGTTAACGTGGAAGGTTTTATCAAAAGAAGAATGGGGTTGGAAATGCTTTTGGAAGCAAAACAAGAATTTAAAAGAGAAGAAATGATTTTTATACTATGTTGTGTCAAGAGGAACTTTTTGGGAAAAAACATATTTATATGAGTATTCTTTTGAATATTAACTATTACATTACTCATATGGTCTATTGTGGTGCATGCATGATCATTTCTAACCATATGTTGTGATTGGTTAGGATCTTTGGAATCCCTACTGGGCTTGGTGCTCATCCCACATATTGACAAATTTTTCAAGTACACGGCTGGAAGATTGTTCGGGACTTGAAATCTTTTGTTATGTTTGGCCACGGAGCCTTTCTATTTGTTGGGCGAGTGCCATGTGATGTATAAGGGTAAATCCCTTTATTTCTATCTATTGTTATTCAATGTAAGCCTAAGGGCGTTATACTATGTTTTATTTATACATCATCATCATTATCGTGAGAATGTTATTATTCATTCTTAGTTCATATTCTTGAATGGAATGAATGGTTTAAAAATAGTAATAATATAAAGAATTTGGTAATGGATTCTAGAAATAAAAGTCGGCGCGTTACATATTTTGCACGTATTTTTAGTCTTTCATTGTAGACTCTTTCACCAACTTAATCTCATTCATTTATATATTATATGGATTCACAATGACCATTCAATTTAAAATAATGATTTTCTAAACTCAATGCAACAACACATGCAATTCTAATGGATTTGCATCTCATGAATTCAACAATTCAATATACATCACATGAGTTTCAATTCATCCTATGCTGATGATTTCTACAATGATATCATTTTCCACCAATAGCCAATAATAAATCTTTACAATATGCAAAAAATTCACAATTTCAAGGTATTCAATTGAAACAAATTAGGTATGGTGATAGATCGCCCAACTGCGATCCATCATTCTCGTAGAAAGGTTGGTTTTAACTCTCCTATATAATGCCACTAACACCAATATCAACTTCTCAACTCCCGGACATGATTTATTGTTTTAGCAACATTATGCACGTGTGATAATGATACATATAAGCAAATGTATGTACAAGACTAAAAAGGGTCATGCCTAACATTAAACAAATATGAGTAATTAGGTCGAATAAAGACCCGGAGTGTTACAAATATGGGCAATAACACATGGATATATATTATATGGATTCACCGTGACCATTCAATTTAAAATAATGATTTTCTAAACTCAATGCAACAACACATGCAATTCTAATGGATTTGCATCTCATGAATTCAACAATTCAATATACATCACATGAGTTTCAATTCATCCTATGCTGATGATTTCTACAATGATATCATTTTCCACCAATGGCCAATAATAAATCTTTACAATATGCAAAAAATTCACAATTTCAAGGTATTCAATTGAAACAAATTAGGTATGGTGATCGATCGCCCCAACTTTGCGATCCATCATTCTGTGTAGAAAGTTTGGTTTTAACTCTCCTATATAATGCCACTAACACCAATATCAACTTCTCAACTCCCGGACATGATTTATTGTTTTAGCAACATTATGCACGTGTGATAATGATACATATAAGCAAATGTATGTACAAGACTAAAAACGGTCATGCCTAACATCAAACAAATATGAGTAATTAGGTCAAATAAAGACCCGGAGTGTTACAAATATGGGCAATAACACATGGATATATAGGTTGACAAATAAATGACACCTGGACCGATAGGTGATGTGAATAGATAGACAAATACATAGGGATGATATGATCTTCTCAAATTATCGTATACTTTTGAACTTACAAAAATACTAGACCTTGGGGCTATGGTCCCAAAAAATTTTAAAATTAGACTTTAGGAAAAAAAATCAACTTTTATTATAAAAAATAAAAAAAACCACCAAAATGTTTGTCATCAGCTAAAAATTCAACTATCACATCAAACATATATTTTTTTCATTAATCAAAAGTAGTTTTATAGTAATTTACCAAACACATTTTAGGGTTTTTAATCTTTAAAAAAAGCCAAAAATCAATTTAAAAAAACAAACTTAAACAAAGAGAAAAGTGGGTTTGGTAAATTTGGGGAAAATGAAAGCAGTTGAGTGTCATGTTATGGTTGCAAGTTATGATATTTGTGGTGTTAATTATCACAAATTAATGTAATAACTAGATCTTTTTAAGTTAAAAAATAAAAAATAAAAAATAATAACCAAACCCCATATAAGGTATGACAAAAAACTTTTTTAAATCATAACAAAAATATTATCATAATTATCATGTCAATAAGTGAGAATCAAATTATAACTCATATCACAATAACTAATAATCAATAATTCTGAAAGTAATAATTGGAGCATAGAACACATATCTTTTTATATATCATAGAATTTCTATAGTTTTAAATTTTTTTTTTTTTTTTTTTTTAAATTATGATAGCATTAGCAGCAATATGCGGGTCACGTGGAAATTATAAAATCACCTACACAGTAAGAGACAGAGAATCAAAATCTGTAATAATTGAGTAGCCGGTCATTAATCAAGATCTGTGTCATTATATTTTATTTTTATTTAAAAAAATGTTATATTTATTTTTTGAGCTTAAAAAAATGTTATAAAAATCTAAAATAAAATAATATATAGGGCGTGTTTGGGTAACATTTACATATACAGTTATATGCTTATAGTTATAGAATTTTTAAAAATTTTAGGACTCTTTTGGGAACACCAGTAAAAATCCAGCTTTTTAGCTTTTTTAGCCAAAAAAATCAATTTTTTTTATCCAAAATAACCCAATTTTTTGCCAAAAAAATCACTAAAAAAGTCAAAAAGTCAACTTTTTACGAACTTTTCAAAACACCACTTAATCCAAAACTCCTTTAATTTTTGTTTTTATTTTCAAAAAGTTGTAATTAGTTTAGTAACCACAAAAAAAAAAGGAATAAATAAACTAATTATTAATTTATTTATTCCATTAATAATTAGTTTATTTATTCCTTTTTTTTTTTTTTTTTTTGAACCACCCCCATTGCACATCACTACTATTGACCACTATTGCAAATGGCCTCTTTTGCCAACCACCTCCCTCGATTATAAGCCACATCTTCTACCGCTGCCAACTACCTTCCTGTGATAATCACCTTTGCCAACTGATCACAATCTCTAACCGTAGACAACCACTTTTGATCACTTCTAGCCACCACCAATTACCTCTCACCGATGACAGTTACCTTTAGTCACCAACTCTCCCATCTGCTAACCGTCTCTGACCATCGACAATTACATCTTTCACTTGTTTTCAAAATACAATTTTAAAATACTTGTGTACTGAGCATGAGTTATATGACACCAATTCTATTATTGAAGTGAATTATATATATATATATATATATTCTAAAGTTTCATCATTGTATGGCACATATGTTACTAAAATAAATAAATAAATAAATAATTGCATGTGAAAAGTCCATACTTATGAGGTCATACATGTTATTTGGTCTAAGATTTAATCTTTTTCAATTATAAGGGCACCTGTTGTCATTGCAGTAAAATTGGCCAAAAAAAAGTCATTGGGTGCCGAAGGAGGTGGTTGGTGGCAATGAGGTGGACAAATATGTGACATTTGGACAGATAGATATCATCTTTTGGACAAATAAGTTATATTTGAATAGATAGACAGATAGATAAGCTTTTGGACAAAAATAGATGTGTTTTTGAATAGGTAATGTCTTGTTGGCCCCAAAAAGTTGACGCTTGGGGCTATTGGCCTAATAATTTAAGAAGTAAACATCTGACCTGAATACCATATTTTATTTCCAGATCCACTGGGATCATTTTTTGAACAAGCAAGTGAGCATAGACAGTTGAAATATACGAGCCTACCCATTTATTGATCACTTTCTCATAGAAAAATAACAAACATTGCATCCTTAAAAAATGGTGTTTATATAAAAATAGTTGTATCAATAGATAAGACCATGTCTCGTATTGGAGTTTTGGCAACTTGAAGGTGATCACACTTTCAGGTGTTGGCACATCCATTTGGGTTAGGTAAAAGATTGATCATAGAGGTTGATTAGAAATCCATCTTTCGAACATAGCACAACATTCAGCAAGTTTTTCCTCTGGAGCTATATGTGAAGAGAAACCAAATATTGTTTCTTCAAAACTATTTCAGTAAAGTAGAAATACAATTGTATATATGCTACAGGTTAAGTCCACTAACTAACTATACCAGTAACCGACTTACAGCTAACCCAACCTGAGTTACATAAGCACTATTACACAATACCACTAACTGCCTCACAACTAACTCAACAACTCAACCTGAGTGGGAACAGAAACCAATTACATAATTGCTACACAATATCTATGACTTGAGCATCAGCAATGGGTGAGCATCAGCAATGCTTATGGTTATGGTTGAGCATCAGCAATGGTTATGGCTTATCAGCATATGGCTTATCAGCATCAGTATTCTCTTCAGTCCCCCGCAAACAAATGGGCGATGGAAAGACCATGAGTTTGGCAGCAAGAGTGTGAAAACGAGACGTAGACAAGGGCTTAGTGAAGATATCAGCAACCTGGGCGTCAGTAGGAACATATTTGAGGTGAATAAGCTTGGCAGCAACTTTGTCGCGAATGAAGTGACAATCAATTTCGATATGTTTGGAGCGAGAGTGAAACACAGGATTGGTGGCAAGAGAAAGGGCGGAGAGATTATCATAGTAAAGAGTGGGAGAAGAGAACTGAGGAATACCAAACTCAGCAAGCAACATAGTCAACCAAGTAAGCTCAGCAGTGGTATTAGCAAGAGAGCGATACTCGGCCTCAGTAGAACTACGGGACACAGTGGGTTGCTTTTTGGAAGACCAAGAAATGAGATTTGACCCAAGAAACACACAATATCCGGAGGTGGATTTGCGATCCTGAAGATCCCCAGCCCAATTGGAATCAGAATAAGCTTGTAAAGAGAAAGACCCAGGAGAAAAGGAGAGACCATGAGAGAGAGTGCCTTTCACAAACCGAAGAAGACGCGTTTAAGAGCGACAAAATGGCTAAGAGAAGGAGCATGCATGTGTTGACATGCACGATTAATGACATAGGATAAATCAGATGCAGTGATAGTCAAGTATTGCAAAGCACCGACAAGATCAAGCGGTAAAGGCAGGTGAGAGAAGGGCAAAGAATCACTTGGAGAGACAGGAGACTTGACAGCAACAGGAGTGGAACAAGGCTTACAAGATTGCATACCAGCCTTGACTAGAATCTCAGAAGCATATGTCTCTTTGGGAAAGAAAATACCCGAGAAGAAGAGTGAACAAAGAATCCCAAGAAAGTAAGAAAGATCACCAAGCTCCTTCATAGAGAAAGCAAGATGCATTTGATCAATAAGAGACTGAAGCTGAGTGGGATTGTTGCCAGTGAGCAAAATGTCATCAACATATACCAAGAGGTAAGTAACAGAACCAGCAGTGCGATGAACAAAGAGAGATGTATCACATTTGCTATTGACAAAACCTTAAGACAACAAAAACGAGCTAAAAGTAGAATACCAAGCGCGGGGGGCTTGTTTCAAGCCATAGAGAGCCTTATGAAGCTGACACACATGAGAAGGAAGAGAAGCATCCTCAAAGCCAGGAGGTTGAAGCATAAAAACTTCTTCATCTAACCGGCCATGTAAAAAGGCATTTGAGATGTCTAACTGTTTGAGAGGCCACTGATGATGAAGAGCCATACAAAGAAAAATCCGAATGGTAGGTTGCTTGGCAACAGGACTAAAGGTTTCATGAAAATCAAGACCCTCTTCTTGTAAATAACCCTTAGCAACCAAACGAGCCTTGTGTCGAGCAATGGAACCATCAGAATTGCGTTTGATGCGAAAGACCCACTTACAGCCAATGACATTCTTGTGAGGTGGAAGAGGAACCAAAGACCAAGTACCTTGTTTTTGTAAGGCAGAAAACTCATCTTTCATGGCTTGGGTCCAAAGAGGACTGGTAAGAGCAACTTTGTGAGAGATAGGTTCAATATCAGAAGAAAAAGAAGAAGAAGAAGAAAGGGAAGAAGCAGATAAGAGACAAGTAGAGGCAAGAGTTTTGGACCGGGTTTGCATAGGATGAATATTGGGCAAGGATGGAGAAGAAGATAAGGAAGGCAAATGAATAGAAATACTGTTAATAGGAATACCAAGAGGAGAAGTGGCAGGAGAAGCAGGGACAGAAGCTGCAGGGGAAGATAAAAGAGAAGAGTGAGAAGAGGTAGCCCGAGACTGTTCTGCAGGATTGCTAAGGACAGGAGCAACAGAAGTTGGAGTAGAAACAGTGGCTGAAATGGGAGGTAAAATATCAGGAGAAAGAGGAACAGTAGAAGGAGATCGATGAGAGGACCAAGAAAAAGAAGAAGAAGAACTAGGAGTGGAAATAGATAAAGAAGAAGATTCGGATTTCTGAAAAGGAAACACAGTTTCATGAAAGACAACATGACGAGATATGTAAATCCGACCGGTAGATGGATCCAAACAGCGATACCCCTTAATAGAAGGATGATAACCCAAGAACACACACAGAAGTGAGTTAGGAGTAAGTTTAGATGGAAAATATGGTTTAAGCCAAGGAAAACACAAACACCCAAAGACTTTTAAGAAATTATAATCAGGAGGACGATGATAAAGCATGTCAAAAGGAGTGGAGTGAGCAAGTGACGTGCTAGGTAAGCGATTAATAAGATAGGTAGCAGTGGCTAAAGCATCAAACCAAAACTCAAGAGGAAGGGAAGAATGATGTAAAAGAGCAGTGGCAGTCTCAGTTAAATGCCTATGTTTGCGTTCTGCAACTCCATTTTGGGATGGAGTGTGAGGACAAGTAGACTGATGAAGAATGCCATGTTTAAGAAGAAAATCAGCCATTTTATTACTAAAATATTCACCACCACCATCTGTGCGAAACACAATGAGAGGAAAGCCAAATTGTTTTTCGACAAAAGCTTTAAACGCAACAAATTTGGAGAAAACCTCACTCTTGTAATGTAAGGGAAAAAGCCAGGTAAATTTGCTATATTCATCAATGAACAAAACATAGAAACGAAAACCAGATCTGAGATGGGGAAAAGCGGACCCCGACATCACGTGTATTAAGGATGATGGTTTATTTCTGATGAAAAAAGAAAGTTGAAATGGAAGCCGATGACTTTTAGAAACAGAACAAGAGATACAATGTGTAAGAGATTTAGTAGGCACAGGAGGCTGCAAATGTTGAAATTTGAGAGAAGACGGATGCCCCAATCGGTGATGCCAAACAGAGGCTGAGACAGATGAAGTGGTGCTGAAAAGTGCATGAGGAGAAGACAAAGCTGGAGGAAAAGCAAACTGGTACAGACCATTGACATGGAAGCCTTTATGAAGTATAGCTTTCGTGTGTTTGTCTTGAACAATAAAAGTATCATGATCAAAGGTAATAGTACAGTGATTGTCTTTAGTGAAATGATGAACAGACACAAGGTTAGAAGAGATGGAGGGAACATGTAAGAGAGAATTCAATTTAAATGAAATAGGAGGTGTAGGAAGAATTCCTTTACCAGTATGGTGAATAGGAATAGAGGAGCCATTACCCATAGTCACATGCTCAGGGCCTGAGTAAGGATGATAAACACTCAGATTGTTGAGATCATTCGTAATATTGTCTGTAGCTGCAGAATCAAGAAACCACGGAGAGATAGGAGACTGTGACGAAGAACCATGTTCATGCTCAGATGTAGTCACAAAAGCTCTAGAACCAGGCCCCTGTACTTGTGATGCAGAGGAAGATAATCCGTGCCCCTGTGACTGTGAAGTGGTGAAGGTGAAATCAGGAGGTTGATAACTAGGATCAAGCCGATGCCAACAGTCAAAGGCACTATGACCAGATTTGCCACAAATTTGACAAGAAGAACTAGAGGAAGCACGGCCATGATTGGGAGATCTGCCACGGAAGGAACCACGACCAGGCTTATAGAAGCGTGATTCACTACGATAAGAAGAACCTCTGCCCCTCTGAGTTGAAGCAAATCGCCCACGAGTAGATGGAGAAAATGATTTTGGTGAAGAACCTTTGAACGCAGCATAAAGCAATAGTAAGATCAGAAGAAGTGACCTTGCTCTCAACATGGATTGCCTCAGAGCAGAGTAAGGCAGATAATTCCTCCATCGAAATACTCTCGGAACGAGCTCGGATTGCCGTTTTGAAAGAATCATATTCAGAGGGCAAACCGTTTAGAGCAATCAAAACAATATCCTCATCATCAATTGAAGCAGACGCCAGATGCAATTGATCAACAATTTCCTTAATCCGATGCAAGTAGTGCTCCATTGAATCTGATTTCTTGCGAATAGAGTTCAATTTGTTCTTCAATTGGTGGATATGGGAGCGTGACAGAGACATAAATCGTTTATCCAGAGCTGTCTAGATTTCGGCGCAAGAATGGAGATGAAGAACAGATGAAAAAATCGAGGGAGATAACGAAGCGATGTCTGGTGAGAAGATCTTGTCGATTGATTGCCAACGAAGATACTCCGGATTGAAGACCTCCTTTCCAGCGGCATCTTGAGCCTTAATGTCTGGACACACTGAAGATCCATCAACAAACCCTAGCAAATTCGTAGCCCTAAGAATGTTGTGAAATTGATTTTTCCAAATCAAAAAATTTGTGGAAACAAGTTTGTGAAAGGACAAACGAATCGAGATTAGAAATCAAGAGAGTCGATTTGAAGGTAACTTCGACCATGAGAGAAGCGAAGCTCGTGGGAGCATACGAAGCTCTGATACCATGAAGAGAAACCAAATATTATTTCTTCAAAACTATTTCAGTAAAGCAGAAATACAATTGTATATATGCTACAGGTTAAGTCCACTAACTAACTATACCAGTAACCGACTTACAGCTAACCTAACCTGAGTTACATAAGCACTATTACACAATACCACTAACCGCCTCACAACTAACTCAACAACTCAACCTGAGTGGGAACAGAGCTGAGTGGGAACAGAAACCAATTACATAATTGCTACACAATATCTATGACTTGAGCATCAGCAATGGGTGAGCATCAGCAATGGTTATGGTTATGGTTGAGCATCAGCAATGGTTATGGCTTATCAGCATATGGCTTATCAGCATCAGTATTCTCTTCAATATGTCCTCCTCCCTGTTAACACACATAGAGTTCAGACACACAAAAACAAAAAGGTGGGGAGAAGGGGAGGGGTTAATTTCACTTTCTTTTATCCTTTTAATTATTGCCATTTTTCTTTTTTAATTTTATCTTAAATTATTAATTTTATTTATATGGTTATTGAAGTATTGACCACAAACTCATCTAAAACTTGAAGTTGCTTGATAAAATGACAACTTTATTATTTATATTAAATTTTCAACATGCTCCCTTACATGTCTTGAACTTTTATTCTTCATAATAGTCCAAACATGTGCAACCATTTTTAATTATCGGGTAGGTGGTGAGATTCAAATACATGAAATATTATGCCTTTCGAGATACCATATTGAAGTGTTAACTACAAACTCATCTAAAAGCTCAAGTTGTTAGAGAGAGGGGTAATTTTATTATTTATATTATATTTTCAACATTAGTCTATAGAGCGTTTTATTTATTTATATTTCAGTTCATATGATCCAATTTAAGATAAAATGTACAAATTAATAGTGGTGGAATTCTAATCTATTACATCCATACAAAAGGTAATTTTATAATCCGCACAATCCAAATCATACAATCAACCATTTGTCTTCTTATTCACATTATACTAGACAACTTACAACTTATAACGAAATAACCCATATTCTTCTCCACTCCTTATTTCAAAATAATGAGCAAGAAAAATTAGTGTCACAGTTGTGTGGTTTAAATTGTTTAAATTTTAAAATGACATTTTTGCCCATCAAATTAGTCTTGGTGGTTATATTTATTCTTCATTTGGCTAGCTTAAAAGCCAACTTACTGGTTAAAAGGGATTTTTTTTTTCTCTCTCTCTAAAAACTCTGATCTCATCTGACTAATTCATGTTTTGCAAAAAAGGTGAACTTTAACTACTGAAAAGCTTGTAACAAAACCGTAAATGTTAAGAATATGTCAAATAAATTTGTTTTTTTGATATTAAATTTTTTTGTTGACTTATTTTTACCCAATAAATTAGTTTTTAAACTAATTTTCAATAGATAATCATCTCCAAATAGACTAGTCTACCCTCAAATTAGAGACTCTAGGAACGAACTAGACAAAATTGATACAAATAGAATAAAGGATAATAATTAAAGAGATAAAAGTGAAAATGACCTAAAAAAATACGAAGAACATAAGCAGAAAATAAAGAAAGAAAAAACAAAGGAATAAAAGAATGTCCTCCACCTTTTGTACTATGATTATTTTTTTCTTCAAAAAATAAAAAAGAAAAAGATAAATGATGCAAAAAACTTGTTTGGCTACTTGTTTTTCTAAAATATTTTTCGAACATCTCCGTTTTTTGGAAATACTTTTCTCAATTTTTAATAATAGCTATTTTCACACAAAAGTAAAAAGGAAAGTGTTTTCATTTTTTTTTTATTTTTATTTAAAAAAACATGAAAACCAAAAATAAAAAATTTGAAACGATACCAAACACATTTGAAAAATATGCAAAACAAGTGAAGTGGAGAAAAATCATACCTTAACCGTAGCAAATGTCATCCGATTGGAGTAAGTCCTTGTATAACTACACATTGTCAATGAAAAATAAATAAATAAATAAAACAACATTTGCAGTAAGCTTTCATCTAAGAAAAATGAATATGAAAAACTGAGAACCTACCCGGCAACTTGACCTTGGACCCGCCATGAATGCCAGTCATCAACAATGGAATAGTTGAGAGCACTAATCCATGCTTGGGTTCCCAAGAATGGAACTATCATGCCGTGATCACCACTGTTTCAGCCATCATTACACCAACAACTTCTTTATTAGTATTATTATTATTACTAATTTATTATTATTATTATTATTATTATTATTATTATTATTATTAGGTTATATTGCAAATACACCTTGAAATTTGCGGAAAGTACAGATTACAAATCTATCCCTTGAGGTTATGTCTGGTTAAGTCTCACTTTAATAGCTAAACAGTTTATTATGTAAATTTTTTGCATATCGACTCTTCATAAAATAAAATAAAAATTAAAAAAATTAAATTAAATTGATCTAATAATGATTATTATAAATAATTTTATCAGATTTAACTTCAAAATATAAAAGTATGTTCTTTTCACCATGAATCTTAGTTGTTTAATCGTGTTTCAAGAAAATATAATGAAATCATGTAATAATAATTTATTAATTATTAATCGTGTTTCAAACATATTCACAGTAAATCACACAAAGCCATTCATCTCATCATGCACATAAAGATAAAGGAACTATCATAGTACTATGCATAAATTAATAATGATATGTATGCAAACCAAAGCAAATACACATGCACATGCACACACACATACACACACACACATGACACATACATTCTTGGAATTTAACATGAAGATTGTTTTGGTTTTGCTTTCTTCTCGGTTCATGTTATTTTCAGTCAAAGGCTGTAGTGGGTTGATAAAAAGATTGCCCTTTATTTTTGGTAATTGGATTTTTCTTTTATAGAAAGTGAAATATTTCTTGACTAAATTGAACTTTACTACTCTCAAACTCAAGTTTTCATAACCTATTTCATATTTTCCTTTGCAACTTCTATGATCTATGGTAAAAGCTTACATTCAGTGTGTTGATGTTAGCACTTTGCTTTTGATCTCTTGCATCCTGTTTTTCTTATATTGATCTGTCTCATTGTATTTATAAAAGATTTGGTTCTGTTCAGGGGCTATATCGAAGCAATTAAAGAGATAGAAGAGCAGCTCCAGAGTGGGAATAGTGAAGCAGGGTTTGATGACATTGTTGCATAGTTCTAAATATCGGCCGATACGCTACGTATCGGCCGATACGTATCAGAAAAATGGGGTACCTCGACGGATACAGGTCGATATACCACTGAGATTGAAAATCGTAGGAGTATCGGCCGAGTCCCAATACGTATCAGCCTGTAAGCGTTACACAAGCCGCGACGGGTCGATACTCACCGGTTCGGACCGGTACGGGAAAGAAAAAGTTGAAAAACCTTTGAAATGATTTTTAAAATTTCACCTCCGCGATACCCGATTCCCAATACATACCGATCGATACCTACTGATACCGATACTCCGCGATCGATACCGTTACGTTACCCGATACCGCGATTTAGAACCTTGCATTGTTGTTGCATGTGGCAGGTTTTGTTCTATTCCATGTATTATTTTTTATGGCTGGAAGCATTTTTTCTACATTTGATTATGACTTTAGTTGTGCCTATCTAATAATTAGGTATTTTTATAGATATTTTATTTCAAAGGAAATTAGTGGATTTGATTAAGCAATAGTTACTAAATTTCGAAACAGTTAACCTGAAGGATATCGCAGATGAATTAAGTGATTGGTTGGTTGGTTTATGATGCAAATGAATTTTCTGACACATGTTCAAAAGGACCAAGTATTGCTAGTCTAATACACAGAGTGCTCTGATTCTGTCTACTTCAAATACATTTTTGTATCTCTCTGAATGGCTTTGTTGTGCAAATAATGGCAGGGGGTTGGTTTACACATTCTGCCCCTTTCAGCACCTAAATTTATAGAACCATCATTAGGTACAACCTTTTTTCCCAATTTACTTGGGTTTCTTGTGGGATGATGCCAATGGTTCCATTATAAGATCAATTTGCGGTAGCTGCATGTATCTAGGTTGTAAACATACTATATGCAACAGAGAGGTATTGTATTGTTTGACATCTCTACAAACCTTTAACATTCTACTAATAACCTATGGAGGTTATGCACAACTTTTGGGGTTAGGTTTGAGAAAGTGGAAGATAGTAACCTGAATGGGGAAAGGGCACGAATAGGCTTGAAATGGAAGGTGACAGATTGCTAAAAGTAACATTATATGGTGCAGAAATTTAATTTCAAATGACATATAGCCATACTTAGATTATTGAAATTATAATGCAAGTAAGTGTGAGGAACCTTTTGAATCCATAGCAGCTTCTTTTTTTCTAGTTGAACTTTAATAGGCATATGTAGATCCAATTGTTCCAATCATAATGAGGAATATGACAGGTGGGTGAGTCTAAATTTGTGTTTGAAGCTAGAAAGAACCATAGAGAAAAAGGAGCTTCTGGTCTTGAGCACATTGAAATGGAGAATGCAAGCAGTCGCCCGATTCTCTTTCATAGACAATTTCCTTAGAAAGATCAATGCTTATAAACTTTTGCCAAGATCTTTAATATTTAGATCAACCCAACTCATATTGAGCATAATAAAAGGTGAATTCTCACTCACTGTTGAATAATGAAACTTTAAATAGTTACACATTTGAAAAGAAACTCAATTTGATTTTATTTTCAGAATCTATTTTGTTTTATGGAATATTGGCGCTCCCCGTTCATTACATGGATACAAAAAAATAGAGGGAAAGAAGAGAAAAGTATAATTTTTGTGTTCAACTTCTCAATGGAAAGTAGGTTAGAGATTAAAATAGTTAATAATGACAAAAATAGACAGAAATAGTTAATAAGCCAAAATGTTACATCCAAACTATAATAATTTTATTTTTTCTCTGACAACCATCAAATCAACTAAAAAAAAAAAAAATCAACCAACTTCCCAAACACAACTTAACCGAAAAAGGGCGTTAAGGGGACGAAATTGCGAAACAGTCCCTGAACCACCGTATGGATGCCACAGCCAGCTTCACCGTGACAAATAGGACATGTCACAACTGACGGAATGTAATTTGGACCTGTAGGTTCGGAGTTAGAGCCGAAAATGCCTTAAACTTAGTTAAAAAAGGCTGTTCCGGGGGTGAAAATTTAAAACAGCACCCAAACCACCATGTGGCTGTCACGAACAGCTTCCCATGACAAGTAGAACCAGTGACAATAGACGGGATGTAATTCAGACTCGTAGGCTGAGAGTTAGAGCCAAAACCGCCTTAAGCTTAACCGAAAAAGGACGTTAAGGGGGCGAAAATGTGAAACAGCCCCCGAACCACCGTATGGATGTCACGGCCACCTTCTCCATCACAAATAGGACCTATGACAATAGACATAATGTAATTAGCATGTAGTTTGGGAGTTAGAGCCGAAAGTGCATTAAACTTAACCGAAAAAGGGTGTTAAGGGGGCGAAAATGCTAATCAACCCCTGAACCACCGTACGGATGTCACAACCACCTTTCCCGTCATAAATAGGACCTATGACAACAGACGGAATGTAATTAGCACACGTAGTTTGTGAGTTAGAACCGAAAATGTATTAAACTTAACCAAAAAAGGACGTTAAGGGGGTAAAAATGCGAATCAACCCCCAAACTACCGTACGGATGTCATGGCCACCTTCTGTGTGATGAATAGGACTTGTGACAATAGACAAAATGTAATTAGCATGTGTAGGTTGGGAGTTAGAGCCGAAAACACATTAAACTTAACCGAAAAAGGGGGTTAAGGGGGCGAAAATGCAAAACGGCCCCCGAATTGTCATACGGATGTCACTGCCACCTTCCCCGTCACAAGTAGGACCTGTGACAACAGACGGAATGTAATTAGCACACGTAGTTTGGGAGTTTGAATCGAAAATCCATTAAACTTAACCGGAAAAGGGTGTTAACGGCGCGAAAATGCGAATCAGCCCTTGAACCACCATACGGATGCCATGGCCACCTTCCCTATGATGAATAGGACCTCTGACAATAGACGGAATGTTATTAGCATGTGTTGGTTTGGAGTTAGAGCTGAATACGCCCTAAACTTAGTCGAAAAGGGGCGTTTCGGGGGCGAAAACTCAAAAGAGCCCCCAAACCACCATGTGGCTCACACGGACAAGTCCCCCTGACAAATAGGACTTGTGAGAACTGACGGAATGTAATTCAGACCCGTAGGCTGGAAGTTACAGCCGAATACGCCCTAAACTTAGTCGAAAAAAGACTTTTCAGGGGCGAAAATTCATAACAGCCCCCGAACCACCGTGTGGCTCACACGGATAGTTCCTCCATGACAAATAGGACTTGTGAGAACTGACGGAACATAATTCGGACTCGTAGGTTGGGAGTTAGAGCCGAATATGCCTTAAACTTAGTCGAAAAATGGCGTTTTGAGGGCAAAAATTCAAAACAGCCCCCAAACGACCGTGTGGCTTGCATGGATAGCTTCGCCATGACAAATAGGACTTGTGAGAACTGACGAAACGTAATTCAGACCCGAAGGTTGGGAGTTAGAGCCGAATACGCCTTAAACTTAGTCGGAAAAAGGTGTCTCGGGGGTGAAGAATTTTGGTGTATGGAGAAGAATTTTCACTTTTGGTAGAACTAATATAATACTTTTTTCGTCCTCAACTTTTGTGTAGTTCATTATTACTGATACAGAAAACTTTTGGCAATCAATAGTTAATGACTGTCGTGGTACATAGATCACCTTCTGTCGTGGTACATGTATACCGTTTGTCGGCGTACATATAGGACATTTTATCATGGTCCATAGAAAACTTTTGTCGTGGTACATATATCACCTTTTGTTGTATGCTGATTCGATGGTAATTTGTACTATACCAAATGGTAATTTCGCTTGGTAGTAAATATATTTTTTTGTATACGGAGGGTTTTGATTTTTGTATGATATATTTTGTATGGAATTATTATTTTCGTTTGGACAGTAGTTGATTTGTATGGATTTTGATATTTAATGTTACTTATTTTTGGTATATGAATGCAGATTGTGGAATGATTGATAGTATGTATCATTTTGTTTTTATACATATTACAGGTTGCATTGTATATAGACAGGTTGTAAAGAAATTATAATTTTAGTCGCCAATTAGCTTTCCCGACTACTTTTCGGCTACTAATTTTGCGACAAAAAAATTTAGTCGCTAAAGACCTTCGGCGACTAAAAATTGACTTTTGGTGACTAAAAATTTAGTCACCAAAAGTAAAAATTCTTGTAGTGAATGCCAAAAACCTCCCAAGCTAGAGAGCTAGTTTGGACCATGAGCTTGGTTGAGGGGGATTTTAGCGCCTTAGGCAGCATTTGTCTTGGAGGTTCCCCAAAAGGGATTAAGCAATTTTTGTTGAATGAAGCAACTTTAAGGACCAAAGAATTGTTGCTATAACTTAAGGTTAATGCCTCAGACCCCCACTGGGTGTGACCTCCAGGCCCCCAGCGGGGTGTGATTGGTCTGTTGTTTTTTCTTTTCTTTTTTTTGATCCAATGACCGACCCCCACGTGTGTGGGGGGGGGTGGTGGGGGTGCTTGGAGACTAGGGGGTCTCAAGCACAGCTCCTAACTTATTAAGTGTGATGAAAAGGTGGCACAATGCCCCCAGAGAGGGTATGAAGTGGAGAGGTACTGGTTGGGAAGGGATTCAGGATATAGGATATAGGATTGCCTTGGGCAGCAATTGCAAAGGGCATTTGGTAACAGTTTTAGTAATTCATAGTGAAAGAAGAAACAACTTTAGGAAGTAAGAACATAAGGCAACTTTATTGAAGAAAAGGGGAAAATACATATCAATGATGTTTGAAAAAATTATTACAAAGAGATGAAAAAATATAAGATTTTAATTTATTAATATGTATAAGATTTGTTTTTTTAAATCTCACTGAATTGTATTTTTTCTCTTGAAAAAACAAAGTGGTTTTTGTGGTCTAAACATAGAAACTAACTTTACAAAGCAACACTTATCATTGGAACTTGTTGGTGAAAATAGCAGAAATAATTATATTTTATTGACAAATGATGCAAAGAAAATGAGATACAAATAGATCAGGTAGAGGCACGGATATTTCGTTTTCTTTAAGGAGATCAAGCCCACTGCGGTAGGAAGAACCCCAATACCGATGCAGCAGTCACAAAACTATGACTTGTCTCCTCCAGGATACAACAGTCCGACCACTTGTCGTATGGTTCAGGCCAACTCTGCACAAGATGGTAAACCCAAAACTCCACCAATAAAAACACCCTTCTTTGGTAGTAATCTCTCTTGTATAGAAAATAGTTGATCTATATAGATAGAAAAGAGTAGACTATTTATAGGCTATTAGGACCTTACAGTTACACCAAAAATAATGACCATTAAACAAGAAAATGGTTACACCAAAATAATAACCATTAACCAAGTTCATGAATTCTATTTAACCTCCATTTATGACCAAGAGGTTACCAAAGTAATGAAACCCCATTTATGAAAAAGATAAATTAATGAATAAATATAAGATATTAAAATGGTCCAACAATCCGTAGACACCCCATTTTTGACCGTCCTCAAGACTTGGATGTCACCGCTTGAACACTCGGTGATCATCCATGTTTGTGTTCGTCTTGAGTTCTCGGAGGTTTCGGATACGCGCCTTGCCTCAAGATCTCTCGATTCAACTGTTTCGTGTTTGGTTTTGCACCAAACACTTGTGCTTTGTCTTGGAGGGGCAGGAAATGGCTTGTGGGCCATCCCCACACTCCACCAGCCATGGCTTAAGGCCACCGGCTGTGTCTTGTTGCCACCGGCCAAATGTTTGGACGGCCAGCACTATAGATGGCCGGCCGGCTATCTTTTTTTTGGTCAATTACATTTTTGGCCAGCTGACTACTGTGCATCTGCTTTTGCAGATATTTTCATGCAGCTGGCATGCACTTGGCTCCCCTCCATACACGTGTATGGAGAGATTTCCCTCTTAGCTAGCTTGTCTTGTAAGCTTACAAGATTGAAGCTCTATAAGAGGAGGCCTCCTCTCCCTCTTTTAGGGTGAGACAACATTTTCAGAGGGGCTCTGGTTTTAGGGTTAGGATTTGTATCTATCCTATATCTATACCTTCCTATCTTTTGTGTTTTGTGTGTGTTTTGCCTCACTTTTGTGCACAAACTATGAGAACCCGAATATAAAAATTAAGTAAATAATTAAATAATAATATTACAATCTCAAATATTTTGGTGGTGAATTCTAGGGTGCAAATTAAATATTATTGGAGGATCTTTTAATTAATTTTAAACTTAAAATAAATTGGTGGTGAAAGTATTTAATTTAAAGGCAAGATTTATTTATTTATTTATTTTTAAATATTGAGGGCAAGTTAGTAAGTATATTTTGTTATAATAATAGTTATATTTTATTTAATTAATGTGTTAGAAAATAAAGTAATACAAAAGATAATAAACTAGAGCCTTTTGGTTAGATATATATATATATAGGAACCCTAGGTTGCCTAACACTTATATAGCAGCAGCCCCTTAGGGTTCACAACAGCGGCAGGAGGCAGCCACGAGAGAGAGCAAAGTTTAGAGAAAATAAGAAGAAGAAAAAGAAAGGGTTGCAAACAAAGAAGGATTTTTGGGTGTGTGGTAGGTCTTAATGTTTCTTCTTCCTTTTAGTTTTGTTTTTATCCTTATTCCATTATTATTTCATTCATTCATGGAGGTTGTAGGTTTATATATTTTGTATATATATACTGTTAAGAAATTTGAGGAGTCAAATTCATGTATAAAGAATGGGTATTATTCTTAGTTAAAAAAAAATTCTGTGCAGAATCATAGATTTTAAAAATCAAGAAACTATATCAAACGGATGAATTTTAATCTGAAATTTTTACAGTAGATCAATTACATATTGGATTGCATATCTGAATTTTTTCATAATTTTTGGGATTCAAAATCCATATAAATTGAAGTATTCAAATCTGTCCAGGAAACCAGTCCGAAACAGTAAATTCGGGAATGTTGTTCTCTTTGGGTATAAATCCAAAAATTATCAAATTAGTGTCATTAGAACCGGTTGCGAGTCTAGTTTCGTACGTTTTTGGCCTTGCATTGATTTCTTGTGTATATTAAGAGAACCGTCAATTTCTTTAAAGTGCTGCAGAAAACAACCTGTTTGGATATAATAAATTGTAGATAATTATTTTGATAAGCAAATAAAGTGAAACCAATTGGATTTGAAATTTAGGATATATTAGATCATATCTGGAGGTTATTGGAATTTTTCGAATAGCGTGGAGTGGGTTTTGTAATTTTCAAAGTTAGCGAATAGGTTGGGAAGGCTTGTTTGAAATTCTGTTTTATCTTAAAGTCACAATTAATTAAGTTTTGACCGGAACCCATGTTTTGGGTGATTTTAAACCTTGAAGAGCATGAACTTAGGTAATATTTAAGAGTAACGGTGAGTTGGGTTGAGCCGTGTTAGTGCGCTTTAGTTGAGGTTACTTAGTTCCTATTGTTTTTAGTGTTTTTAAATTAGTTGTGACGTGTAGTTTTTATACTTGGTTCAGGGCACTAATTGGACTTTTACACTCTATTCGATTCAAGGATTATATTATTTCGTTTCAAGGGAGTAGTTTCATGCTACATATTTTTATAAATGTTCCCCTACCCTGAACTGTTGGAAAATTTAATTGTTGTTTCATGATTAAACTGTTTTGATAATTATTATATTATCAAATGAATCAAATTATTTCTGAAACATGTGTGAACTTGGCATACTGTAAACTATTTGTTTTGGTCTCATGTTTATAATGATGAACTACCATGTTTTGCGAAACTGATGTGTATTGAATATTGGGACCATGTGTGTATTTAGTCCAGGGAAATTATTCCCTTGTATGCGGTGACTCGGCCACTAGGAACAGATCCGGTTTAGGCCGTGATGACTCTAGTGCTCAACGATTGTAAGGAACAGACCTTTAAAAATAACTAGGTGACCTTCAATCGGATCGACTTTGAGAAAAGGCCCAGGTGCCACCCTGAGGATGACTCCTAGTTCGGTATTGAATCAGCAGGGGCTTATAGCCCGAGAAATGTGTGTGATTATTTGTTTTATTGGTACCCAAAAATTATTGGTGTTCATGTTATAATCTGTGGAAAATGTCTTTTAACATGTTCTTGCGAGACATGAGTATTTTAATGTCATTTAACATGTTCTTGCGAGACATGAGTATTTAAAGTATTGAACTGTGGAACCTTCTTTTTGAAACAAATAGTATTTGTCGTTTAACATGTTCTTGCGAGACATGAGTATTTTAAGTGTTGAACTGTGGAACCTTCTTTTTGAAACAAATTGTATTTACCAAACTGTATGCCAAACTAGTTTCTGTGATATATATTTTATTTTGGAATTGAACCCTGTTTTCATAATTGTATTTACTATCCAGGTTGCTACTCACTGAGCTATCAGCTGACTTAATTTTTATCACTTCCAGGTGTTAGAAGGACTTAGAGTGGACTCATGGCATAGCGGGGACTCGATTGCATGGACCTCTAGGGCATACATTTATTTGTTTTAGGTTGCTTATCGAGTTTTGTGCATACATTGTGGTATGTCCTTTGGATTGAGTATTGATTTATTTATTCTCGGTTATCATCACAATTATTCTTCATGGTTTTGGGTTCATGTTTAGGCTTACGTGTGCCTTGGGCTAAGTCCCCAGCAAGCCCTGACGGTCATGCCTGGATTTGGGGTGTGACAATTGTGGTATCAGGCGGTAGCGATGATTATCGAGTTACATATCTTGCATTTCATCATTTAGATGAGGTCCGAGTCCCTATAGTCCTTAGTAGTGTGTGGTTGAGTTAGTTTTGTTTAAATTTGTGTTGAATCCTTCTTGATCTCATTTTGAAGGTTAAGAGTTGGTACCTAAGTTTCTACGTTGTTTGTGTATTCCTTGTGAGCCTTTGGATGAATGTATTACCGTGTCTACTCCATTAGGAGAAATAGTACTGTTTGGGGATGTTGGTAGATCTTGTGAGATAGAGATCTACGTTGTTTGTGTATTCCTTGTGAGCCTTTGGATGAATGTATTACCGTGTCTATTCCATTAGGAGAAATAGTACTGTTTGGGGATGTGTGTAGATCTTGTGAGATAGAGATGGATGATAGGATTTTTTCAGTGGATTTGATTTGTTTTGAGATGAAGGATTTTGATGTCATTTTGGAGATGGATTGGTTGACAAAGTATCATGTCTCTGTTGATTGTTTTAGAAAAATGGTAGTTTTTGCTATGCCGAGGCAACATGATTTTTTTTTTTTCTTTCAAGGAGATAAGAAAAGGTTTTCTATCTATTTTATTTCTTCTCTTTAGGCTAACCGAATGTTGAGGAAAGGGTTTCATGGTTATTTAGCTTTTGTGGTGAGTAGAAACGGCGAGAATAGAGGTTAGAGGTTATGCGTAATGAGGGAATTTGTTGATGTTTTTCCAGAGGATCTACTTAGTCTTCCTCGAGATAGTAAGGTAGAATTTTCCATTAACTTAGTCCTGACACAACATTTATTTCTAAAGCGCCCAATAGAATGGCACCATTGGAATTGAAGGAGTTACAAACTCAGTTACAAGAGTTGCTAGACGAAGTTAGTTGTGGTTAGGTTGTTTCACTTGCTTGACGGACTACTTGTGAGCTTAGTGATGGGCCTTAGGCCAATTATTTTGTATGTGTTTGGGAATAAATGTAGTCTCAGCATGATAGAAATTATAGCGTGTAGTAAGAGATGTGTTTCTTAGAGAGTTTGTTTTATTCATTATTTTGTTGTAAATCTTAAGAGGGCAAATAAGAGAAATAATTTTGAGATATATTGGAATGAGATTAAATTTGATTTGGGTTATGCCATTTGATGGGATTATTAGTAGTAACAACATTGGCTAGTGAGTCGATATTTTAGAATATATATGCGAGTTTCGGGTGCTTTCGAGATTGGTGGAGTCCATTGTCTTAGAGTTAGTTGTTGATGTTCTCGAGTGCAATAATGAGTGTTGAGGGAGATGATGTGATAGATGTTGTGGAGTTGTGTTAGCAACCAATGTTCTTAGAGGAAATTTTTAAGATTACTTTGTGAGGATATTATAATTATAGACTAGATGTTTTAAGATACTTAGTATGGTGGTAATTTGAGTATTTCCATGGAATTTATGCTTGACCCATCGAGAGTGGTTGATGTTAACATTTATAGTTACTTTTATGTATGAGTTAGAAATTGCGAAGATGGAAGGTATACGAGAATGTTTTGGGTTAAATGTGAGGTGTGTCGTGATAGTGTGGTTCATGTAATGGAAATGGAGATTATTTTGTATCCCTTGTCCTTTAGCTATAAGATTGTTTTGTATCCTTGGTGTAAGAGTTGTGAATCCCTTATATTGATCATTCGTTTTGCTACTTGTGTGGTGAGAATTCGTGTTGTTGGTATGTTGGTCTAATATTACCATTGAGTTCAATTTGAGTGTATTTGACCGTAAGTGGTAAGTGTTTCCTTAATTTAAATGTATTTAGTTTTGCCTAATAGAGGATGATTGGTGATATTACCTTTGAAGAAGTTATTCGGTAGACCTTTCGTCGGGGAATAAATTGGTATGAAGTACTTTCATTATTCAGCTAGTCTTTGAAATTGTTATGGGATGACTATTGTTGATGTAGAAATTTTTTTTTTGAGTAAACATGTGGCATTATAGCAAGTGGTTGTACATTTTTTTTATAGAGTTGTGTAAGGATGAGTTCGATTAGAGATATTAGATAAGATTTTGAGGTAACCACAAGACTGAACACTTGTTGGTGTAACCTTTCATCTTGAGTTGTGTAGGCTTTTCATGGTGGGTTTGATATGGTAATTGGTGTTGTTATTTGTGACATGAGCAGTTATGAGGATTCGATTTTGTTTTCTTTGCACTTTAGTAAGCTATGGTGGATTACTTTCAAGTTAAATTATTTTTCAGGTGGAGAGCAAATTTAGTAGTGATTGGATTGAAATACTGAAAAGATTATTTTAGTTAGAATTTTGTATTAGATGTGTACTATTATTTCTTTTGGTGAGGGATGTACATTAAATTTTGTTTGGAGAGATATTATTGTCATTTGAGGGTAATCTATTTATTAACGATTTGAAAATTTTAGGATTGTTTCGGTGTAAATTTTTACAAGTGTCTTATTGTGATTTGTTCGATATACTTCTAGGGTGAAAGATAGAATATTTTATTAACAGGCCTTAGGAATGATATTAATGATTGTCGATAAGTGAATTGGTGTAGTAAGAGTTGTTGAATTGGTATTTGATCTTGTGGATTATCATAATATTAGTGTGATATGGAATCGTATTGCAACCTTAGAGTTAGTGTCATGGCTTTGGTTTTAAAGAATGAGAGTTGCTTTAATTTAACTTTTGTTGGAAGTACCTTAGTATAATTAGAATGTGTACCCAATCTTGATGAATTCTATGTTGACTCGAAGTGCATTGTGTGAGTGTTTGGATAAAATCTACGTTGGAGTGAGAATGTGTGGGTGGATGTAGACAAGTTTGTGTAAACTGTTAGTCGGTTTGTCAAGTAAAAGAAATAGAGTAGATAGGTAAAAACAATACAGAAATTGCTTGGTTGGGCAATTAAAGTTATGGCTGAGCATGTTCGAGTAGTGTGTTTGGCGTGATTGCATTATGTTTCATAAGGATCGATGTTTCTTGTTTTCTAGGTGAAGCAATTGGGGCTAAGGTGATTTGTGAATTTTCTGTGAGTGGAATAATTCAGGGAAGAATATGATTGTACTAGGCGATGAATGGAGGTTTTTATAGATGAAACATTTCAAGTTAATATTTGTGCTGGTTTAATTCCAAATTGAGTAATTGAGTGTGGATTCGTTTTAATATTGAGATGCGTTTGTTGTCGTGTGATGGTTGGGACCTGATTTGGTGGAGGATACTACACAAAAAAAAATTATCACCATCAGAGAGAGATTACTAACTACTCAGAGTAGAAAAAAAAAAAAAGAAAAAAAAAAAGAGTTTTGCTGATCATCGTAGGAGAGATTTAGAGTTTCATGTGGGGGATATGGTATTCTTGAAAGTATCACCATGGAAAGGAGTGATCAGGTTTGGAAAGAAATGAAAGTTGAGTCCTAGATACATTGGTCCATTTGAGGTATTGGAGAAGGTTGGTGAGGTTGCGTACCGTGTTGCTCTACCCCCTAGGTTAGCAGGAGTGCATAATGTGTTTCACGTGTCTATGCTGAGGAAATATGTGCATAGTCCGTCGCATGTGATAGATTATGAGCCGCTTCAGAGTAGAGAGGATTTTTCATATGAGGAGATACCTATTCAGATGTTGGATTCGAAAGAGAAAAGGTTGTGTACAAAGGTCATTAAATTGGTTAAGGTACTGTGGCGTAATCATCTAGTTGAAGAGGCGACTTGAGAATGCGAGGACGAGATGCGCGAGAAGTACCCACATCTATTCTCATGATTTATTCAAGTTAGTTTCGAGGACGAAACTTTTTTTTAAGAGGGGAGAATGTGAGAACCCGAATATAAAAATTAAGTAAATAATTAAATAATAATATTACAATCTCAAATATTTTGGTGGTGAATTCTAGGGTGCAAATTAAATATTATTGGAGGATCTTTTAATTAATTTTAAACTTAAAATAAATTGGTGGTGAAAGTATTTAATTTAGAGTCAAGATTTATTTATTTATTTATTTTTAAATATTGAGGGCAAGTTAGTAAGTATATTTTGTTATAATAATGGTTATATTTTATTTAATTAATGTGTTAGAAAATAAAGTAATACAAAAGATAATAAACTAGAGCCTTTTGGTTAGATATATATATCGGAACCCTAGGTTGCCTAACACTTATATAGCAGCAGCCCCTTAGGGTTCACAGCAGCAGCAGGAGGCAGCCACGGGAGAGAGCAAAGTTGAGAGAAAATAAGAAGAAAAAGAAAGGGTTGCAAACAAAGAAGGATCTTTGGGTGTGTGGTAGGTCTTAATGTTTCTTCTTCCTTTTGGTTTTGTTTTTATCCTTATTCCATTATTATTTCATTCATTCATGGAGGTTGTAGGTTTATATATTTTGTATATATATATACTGTTAAGAAATTTGAGGAATCAAATTCATGTATAAAGAATGGGTATTATTCTTAGTTAAAAAAAAATTCTGTGCAGAATCATAGATTTTAAAAATCAAGAAACTATATCAAACGGATGAATTTTAATCTGAAATTTTTACAGTAGATCAATTACATATTGGATTGCATATCTGAATTTTTTCATAATTTTTGGGATTCAAAATCCATATAAATTGAAGTATTCAAATCTATCCAGGAAACCAGTCCGAAACAGTAAATTCGGGAATGTTGTTCTCTTTGGGTATAAATCCAAAAATTATCAAATTAGTGTCATTAGAACCGTTACGAGTCTAGTTTAAGACGTTTTTGTCCTTGCATTGATTTCTTGTGTATATTAAGAGAACCGTCAATTTCTTTAAAGTGCTGCAGAAAACAACCTGTTTGGATATAATAAATTGTAGATAATTATTTTGATAAGCAAATCAAGTGAAACCAATTGGATTTGAAACTTAGGATATATTAGATCATATCTGGGGGTTATTAGAATTTTTCGAATAGCGTGGAGTGGGTTTTGTAATTTTCAAAGTTAGCGAATAGGTTGGGAAGGCTTGTTTGAAATTCTGTTTTATCTTAAAGTCACAATTAATTAAGTTTTGACCGGAACCCATGTTTTGGGTGATTTTAAACCTTGAAGAACATGAACTTAGGTAATATTTAAGAGTAACGGTGAGTTGGGTTGAGCCGTGTTAGTGCGCTTTAGTTGAGGTTACTTAGTTCCTATTGTTTTTAGTGTTTTTAAATTAGTTGTGACGTGTAGTTTTTATACTTGGTTCAGGGCACTAATTGGACTTTTACACTCTATTCGATTCAAGGATTATATTATTTCGTCTCAGGTGAGTAGTTTCATGCTACATATTTTTATAAATGTTCCCCTACCCTGAACTGTTGGAAAATTTAATTGTTGTTTCATGATTAAAGCGTTTTGGTAATTATCATATTATCAACTGAATCAAATTATTTCTGTAACATGTGTGAACTTGGCATACTGTACACTAATTGTTTTGGTCTCATGTTTATAATGATGAACTACCATGTTTTTGCGAAACTGATGTGTATTGAATATTGGGACCATGTGTGTATTTAGTCCAGGGAAATTATTCCACTGTGTGCGGTGACTCTGGCCACTAGGGAACAGATCCGGTTTAGGCCGTGATGACTCTAGTGCTCAACGATTGTAAGGAACAGACCTTTAAAAATAACTAGGTGACCTTCAATCGGATCGACTTTGAGAAAAGGCCCAGGTGCCACCCTGAGGATGACTCCTAGTTCGGTATTGGATCCAACGGGGCTTATAGCCTGAGAAATGTGTGGCAGATTATTTGTTTTTATTGGTACCCAGAAAATTATTGGTGTTCATGTTATAATCTGTGGAAAATGTCTTTTAACATGTTCTTGCGAGACATGAGTATTTTAATGTCATTTAACATGTTCTTGCGAGACATGAGTATTTAAAGTATTGAACTGTGGAACCTTCTTTTTGAAACAAATAGTATTTGTCATTTAACATGTTCTTGCGAGACATGAGTATTTTAAGTGTTGAACTGTGGAACCTTCTTTTGAAACAGATTGTATTTACCAAACTGTATGCCAAACTAGTTTCTGTGATATATATTTTATTTTGGAATTGAACCCTGTTTTCAGAACTGTATTTACTATCCATGTTGCTACTCCTTTGAGCTATCGGTGACTTAATTTTATCACTTCCAGGTGTTAGAAGGACTTAGAGTGGACTCATGGCATAGCGGGGACTCGATTGCATGGACCTCTAGGGCATACATTTATTTGTTTTAGGTTGCTTATCGAGTTTTGTGCATACATTGTGGTATGTCACTGGATTGAGTATTGATTTATTTATTCCTGGGTTATCATCACAGTTATTCTTCATGGTTTTGGGTTCATGTTTAGGCTTACGTGTGCCTTGGGCTAAGTCCCTGTGGGCCACGGCTGGTCATGCCCGGATTTGGGGTGTGACACAAATGCCCACCATCACACCTTCTCTTGGAGCTGAGGCACTAGAGGGCTATTCTTGGACTTCTTGGGTGGTTTTGAGCTCAAAGAACCAACTGGTCTACCATTTTTGAAGAGGGTCAACAAGGATAAGGACTTTACCTTTAAATACCCCATTTTTGCAAAGCTTTTTTTGACCATCTTGCATCTGTTTTTGAGCTGAGCATATAACACATAAAAGTCTTGTTTTTGCCTACTCCAAATAGTTGTTTAAGGGTGTTTTAAGCTTTAGGGTTGTTTGATCCCACTTAAGGCTTGTTTGGCCCTTGTTTTGTACCATTTTGGTTGAGCTCCAAGACCATTGTGTTTGGGCCTCCTCAGCACTGAAATCTTGAGGGATTTCAGAGGTAAGGATGGTGCCTTAAGGTCCTAAGAAGGAGAGGGCCACCCCCCTCTCCTTGTTGTCCTTGAAAATGGCCATTTTTGCCTCTTGAGGAAGCATCTAATTTAAGTGTATGTTGACCATGCCTTAGTTGTTTTTTTGTGCTTATTATGTCATGATTTAGCACTATTTTGAGTTGGTTTTGGTACACCATGCTTGCTTAGCATACATGCCTTGTAATGCCATGTTTAGGCCTTAACATGCTTTAAGCTTTGACCTTTGTTTTAGCATGATTTTGGCTCAGTTTTGTGAAGCTTTTGTGCATGATTTAGTGTGCTTGAGGATTGTTTTTTGGTTGTTTGGGTCATCCATGCTTTGCTTTGTATAGCCACCATGTAATCCTTCTTGTATGCCTTAAGCATTGGCCCCTCTAACATGTCATCCTTGCTTTGTTTGATGGTTTGGAACCACTTGGCATGTTATTTCAGACCTCATGATGTGCATGTATGCTTGCATTTGATGTCCCTTTAATGCTTTGTAAGGTTGTCATCTCATGCTTCATGTTTAGGCCTTCATGCATGCCATCATGTTTAGGCCCCCTAGGATGCCATGTCACTATTTTTTTAGCTTTGTTTTAACATACTAAACCACTGATTTTGGTCATTCAATTCATGCCATGTTTAGTTTTGTTAAGGGTAGTTCAATAACTCCTTGGCTTGCCTTAGGCTTTGGACCATTGGTTGCATGTTTGGCTTGTCTTGCTTACTTGGTTTGGCACCGTCACTAACATGATTTCAGAGCTTTCCATGTATGCCTTGTATCCATGTTTGCATCCTTTCAAGTGTGCTTAAAAGTCTCTCTTTTATGCCCAAGTCTTGGACCTTGCATGCATGTCTATTGGTCTGTGTTTTAGCCTCCATTATTGAGTATGTTGGCCACTGTTTTAGGCTTGTTTAAGGGCTGCCTAATTTAGTTTAAGTCCATCCCTTGGCATGTTGTTGCATGCTTAGCTTATGACATGTTGTTTCATGTTGAAATGGTGTTGCATTTGGCATGCATTCTCCTCCTTGTTTTGGTTGCTTAACATGCCATATGTTTTGCATGTTTGTGTGATGGCATTGTACCTTGTATGCTCATTTAACTTGCATGCTTGTTATATGCCTTGCATGCTTCCCATATGCTCATGTTGCATGCCTAGTTAACATACTTAGGTTGTATTGCATTTGCATGCATCTTTCACCTCTTGATCAAGCCATGATAGAGGTTGAAAGCCCCTTTGTTTGCTTATTTGGTTTGCATTGCATTTGAAATTAAAATGTACACTTGATTCTTTGGGCCATCATGCATTGAAATGCGCGATTGGTGGTCCGAGAATCGAGACCTATACTCCTTTGAGTCATAAACATGATAAGGAGTATGATTGGCACATACATTGCTTAAAATGCATTGACATGCTATGTCTTGCCCTCTATTGCTGTCAAAATCAGTTTCTACAGGAAGATTTGGCCGGCCGGCCATCTTCAGTGCCGATCGGCCATCCATCAGTGGCCGATATCTCAATTAGTGGCCGGCGGTCATTCTCTATGGCCGGTGGCCAATCCCCTTAGTCGGTGGTGTTCTACAGTATTTAGAAAAGCAACCCTGGGACTTGTGCAGTCTTTAGAGGAGCAAAACAGTCAAAGCAGAGGCATCTTGTGTATGGCAGTGACTTTCCGAGCGGAACCGAGCACGCATGCATTGGACCCTCTTCTTGAGGCTACTGTTTGCTGCTTTCTTAGATTAGTTAATTTTCTTATCTAGTTTAATCGGTCTGTAATAATTAATTAGCTTGTAGGTTAATTAATTGTATTATTATTTCGGTCCCTCCGAGCGGGGGCAAATTTGTAATAAGTGTGGGTGCGTGTGTGCATGTCTTCCAACCCCCACTTCTTTCTCCCTTTTACTTACCTGCTTTTGATGGTTAGTATTAGGTCATATTTAAATTAGCATCCTTATGTTATGCATGCGTGCATTCATTCATTTGTCTTGCATGCACCGGGCTTGGCGCATCATGCTAACTGCATTGTATTTCAAATTCCAAATTGAATACGTGTTATTTGTAGCATCTCACATGCCATCCTAGGATTAGTTGAGCCTATTCTAGTGACATTCTGTATGCGACGCATTAGCCATTTTAACATAAACTAGGATCACGCATGATTACTAACTAGTTTATTGTTTTGGCACGGAGTACGATGTAAGTATTTATGTTTTAGCATCTCGTATGAATGTGAATGCTAACATGACAGCATTCTTACCATATGGCTAGATGCTTATGTGATATAAACTGTTTGAATGCCTATGGGTGAAGGTTGGCCTGTTTGAGTTGGAAAAATTCATTAAAATCCGTATTTTAACCTACTTACAAGTAGCAAATTCCAAAGCGTTTTCCAAATAAACGGATATGCAATGTTTCATTCCAAATTAGGCAATCTAGTCTATACTTTTGTGTTGTGCGCATCACATAGTAATTCTAGCTAATTAACCGGAATAAGAACACATAACGTTTTCAAAACAAGATATCATGGTTAGTAGAGGCCGATCTTCGGATCGGGCAAGAGGGGGTGCTCATAGCTGACCTTCCTCAATCGTACCCAAGTTCCCGAACCGAGGCAACTTTGGTGATGACGGACACGTGGCCTTTGGCACCGAGTCAGGGTTTCCTAAATTCCCCCAAAATAAAATATTTAGGTGGTGACTCTGTATCTGGCAAAGCAGTCCATGTTTGGCACTTCTTTTCTAAAAATCTGTTTTTGCAAAAACGATTTGCTGGATTTTGACTCTTTGGTTCGAGATTAAGAACCGTGACAAATCGAGTCCGAACTGTGGCAGCATAAGTCCCTCACGCGGGGCACGTCCACACAATCCCCCACTCATTTTAATATCAACAAGGATAAAAGAGATTACCAAAAAAAGATAGACTAGTATGCATCATGAAGGTGTGCTCTGCATTGAACCTTCATTAGTGAAACAACAAGCTCTACTCCAGAGTCAATAGTGGTCTCAGACTTGAACTATGACTGTTTTAGGAAATAAAAATTCTGGCGACACATAATAATCCAGGTGTTGACATGAACTTTAATAGCAGCCCCATTACGACCTTGTGCTAATCCCAGTTTTTATGAGCATATTTGAGAATAAGCCTTGTTCTCATAGAAAGCGACCCCACTTTCATGCTCACATAGGTGAAATCTGTCAAGGATGTTCCTATAATTTACACACCCCACTCAACAAGAGCTCTGAAATTTTATTAAGAGTATAAAAACTCAACCTCCAACATTCTGGGACAAATGCACTTACATCATAGGGATAGATAACAAAATATTAAAGAGTGCATTTTTACAACCACTATATGATTCGTTCTTCCCATTGAACCTGAATTCTGAGGATCTCTGGTCCCTAGGTTGGGTATCCTCATACATGGTTTATGATTTCATAGGCTTCAAACCCATCCCCCTCAATGTATTCCAGACCCTATCTCTCGCCAAGGCCTTGGTTAACGGATCCGCAGGATTATCACAAGATCTTACATAATTCACAATTATGATGCCATTACTCAAATAGGATCTCACATTATTGTGTTTCCTTCGAATAGGTCTGGATTTACCATTATAAAAATGATTGTTCACTCTACCAATAGCAATAGTGCTATCACAACGAATTAACACAGGAGGAATTGGTTTTTCCCAAAAAAGAATTTCATGTAACAAATCTCTCAACCAATTCGCTTCCTCACATGTAGAAGCTAACACTATAAGCTTAGCTTCTATTGTAAAATTAGCAATTATAGCCTGTTTTTTCGACTTCCAACATATAGCACCACCACCCAAGGTAAAAATAAAACCCGAGGTAGAGAGAGAATCACCTGACAAAGTGTTCCAATCGGCATCACTATATCCCTCAAGTACCGCAGAATACTTGTTATAAAACAAATCATAATTTTTGGTTCTAGATAAATATCTCATAATTCTTTCCATGGCTAGCCAATGATCTCGACTTGGTTTGCTAATAAACCTGCTAAGTGCTCCAACAGTATATGCAATGTCAGGTCTAGTACAGTCAGTAGCATATCTCAAGCTACCAATCATGCTTGCATATTCCTTTTGATTGATCACTTCTTTTTCATTTGTTACAACAGATAAGTGTATGCTTGCATCAAAAGGAGTAGCAACATGTTTACAGTTTAGAAAATTATATTTCTTTAAAATTTTCTCAACATAATGTGACTGATCAAGAAAAATGCCGTCCTTAGTCTTGGTAATTCTAATTCCCAAAATAAAATTGGCTTCACCAAGATCTTTCATATCAAAGTGACTATTAAGCATATTTTTAGTCTTATTTATAATATGCAAATTAGAGCCAAAGATAAGTAGATCATCCACATATAGGCTAATAATCACATGTGTATTCTCACAAATTTTATAATATATGCACTTATCACATTCATTAGTCTTATAGCCATTCTCAAGTATGCAGGAATCAAATTTCTCATGCCACTATTTAGGAGCTTGTTTTAAACCATAAAGAGATTTAGTTAGCTTACATACCTTGCTTTCTTGGCCAAGCTCTACAAAGCCTTCGGGTTGGTCCATGTAAATCTCCTCATCTAGATCTCCATTTAAAAATGTTGTTTTTACATCCATTTGATAAATTTTTAAATCATGAATTGCAGCCACTGCTATCAATAGTCTAGTGGATGTAACTCTAGTAACCGGAGAAAAAGTATCAAAGAAATCAAGATCAACTTGTTGCTTAAAACCTTTAGCGACAAGCCTCGCTTTATATTTATCTATAGTTCCATCCGGTTTAAGTTTTTTACGAAGGACCCATTTACACCCAATAGTTTTACAATCTGGAGGTAAATCCACTAACTTCCATGTTTTATTTGAAAGTAGTGTGTCTATCTCATCATTCTGACTTCTCTCGAGAAAATAGCATCGGTGATGATAAAGCTTCTTGTCAACCGTATGAAATTTCTTCCACATTGTAAAGATAATAGTCGGCCAAAATCTTTTTCAACTCTAGCTCGTTTACTTCTTCTTGGTTGGATTTGAAAATTTTCTTTTCTTGAAAAACTTGAGAACGAGTAGAAGTGCTAGGCATAGATATAATATATTCAGATATTATTTGACCCCCACTATTTCTAGATTTGAAAGGAAATTTATTTTCATGAAAAATAGCATCACCTGATTCAAAAATAATATTATTTTCCATATCAAAAAATCTATAAGCTGTACTATGCAACGCATACCCAAGAAAAGCACAAGTGGTAGCTCGTTCACCTAATTTAGGTCGTTTAGGATCTGCAAGCCTCACAAAAGCTAAACAATCCCAAACCCTCAAATAACCTAGATTTGGTTTATGCCCCTGCCACAACTCATAAGGGACAATTTTAGTCTTTTTGTGTGGCACTCTATTTATCACATATTGATCAGATTCCATAGTTTGCTTAAAACCAGTCTTATTCAACAAATAACTTGACATCAAATTCTTCCTCATGGACGGTGTATAAAGCACATCTTTTAAAGTAAGCACACGTCCAGAGGTGAATTTAAGGTCGACCTCACCACTCCCAAGTATCTTGGTTTGACTAGAGTCACCAAGCATAATTGTTTTCTCATCATCAAAGGGAGTATACACCTTGAACCAAGTTTGATCATAACAAACATGTCTATTAGCACCAGAATCTGCCCACCAACCGTCCACATAATTAACCATGCAAATGTCTGTAATCATTGCCACAAATGGCTCCTCGATAACGTTAGCCTTTGGGGCAGGTGCACGTTTTCGGAATTTGCAAGTTCGAGCAATATACCCACTTTTGCCACAAACAAAGCATGTAAAATTTTGTGGAGGTGATTGACCTTGGTTCTTATCTGGATTAATCCATTTATTGTGAGGTTTACCGTAATTCTTCATATTCTTTTTATAAGGCTTCAAATAAACATTCTTGGAATTATGACCTTTATGTAAGCTATTATTTGCTGAAACAAAGTTTACCTTTGCGGTAGAATTGCCATTACCCGCTTGTGTTATTAATTTATCTTGGCCTCTAGCCTCCTCTTCTACTCGGATGCGAGTGATTAACGTCTTTAAGGAAGTCTCCTTTTGTTTGTGACGCATGCTCTTTTAGAATTCTCTCCAAGATTACGGTAGCTTGTCAACAAGTCCTGCAACTACCAAGTTGTCACCAATCTTGATGCCTTCAGATCTTACTTCTGCAACTATCATTTGGAAATCTTGTGCTTGCTCCACAATGGATTTTCCATCTACCATTGGGGAAGCGAAAAAAAGGGCTAGCTGCATACTTTTTTGCTCCTGCCTCTTCAGTATCATACTTAGTCTGTAAAACTTTCCAAATTTTCTTTACGGAAGTGTAAGTGGTATCATAGTAATCATAAAATTGATCAGCAAGGCAATTTAAGAGATAAAAGCGATATTTATACTCATCTGTATTATAGGAAGCCACTTTTGCTTCATGTGCTTCGTAGTCTTCATCATTCATCTCCTCGGTTAGGATTTTGTTCGAATTCTTTTTAGTAAGAACATATGCAACTTTCAAAAGGCTAAAGTAAAAAAGAACTTTTCCTTTTCACCTCTTAAAATGAACTCCTTTGAACTTGAAAGGCTTGTTGAGATCTCCAATTCCATTATTGGTTTTTTCTGGTACTTGTTCCATGTTTGATCTCCTTAAAATTGTTGGTGAAAATACCAGAAATAATTATATTTTATTGATAAATGATGCAAAGAAAATGAGATACAAATAGATCAGACTGAGACACAGATATTTCGTTTTCTTTAAGGAGGTCAAGCCCACTGCGGTAGGAAGAACCCCAATACCGATGCAGCAGTCACAAAACTATGACTTGTCTCCTCCAGGATACAATAGTCCGACCACTTGTCGTATGGTTTAGGCCAACTCTGCACAAGATGGTTAACCCAAAGCTCCACCAATAAAAACACCCTTCTTTGGTAGTAATCTCTCTTGTATAGAAAATAGTTGATCTATATAGATAGAAAAGAGTAGACTATTTATAGGCTATTAGGACTTTACAGTTACACCAAAAATAATGACCATTAAACAAGAAAATGGTTACACCAAAATAATGACTATTAACCAAGTTCATGAATTCTATTTAACCTCCATTATGACCAAGAGGTTACCAAAGTAATGAAACCCCATTTATGAAAAAGATAAATCAATAAATAAACATAAGATATTAAAATAGTCCAATAGAACTGATAATACTTACAAAACAATGTAAAAAAATAGAACAAACAAACATAATATCTACCTATGATTAAAATTGGCTCCACTTATCACGCAATAAGATTCTATTTACAAAAATATGGGTGTAAAATGCACCAAAACTAGCATGGTGCCAACATAAGATTCTATTTACAAAAATGTGGGTTTAAAATGCACCATAACCACCGTGGTGCCAACGTAGTTGGGATGAAAGGTAACATTATGATACTCTTTACTCTTTGCCCTTACTTTATTGATGTAATCCATATATTTTTGTATGTTGTTGCTATCAATATTTTGCTGATTTAAAAAAAAAAAAAAAAAAAAAACATCATTGGTGTAACTAGGGGTGGAGGCATGTGAGGACTAAGAAGGTCATCCCCGGAAAATTTTATTTCCACACACTAGTACCTCTCTTTCCACATCTTTCCTCAATATAGGTACTAAATAAATGTAAATTATCAACTTTCACTCAATACACATCCTACCATAGCAAAAATACCCTTACCATCTTTCATCCTTCAAACCCTAACCCTAACAAGCCACCCTTCTTCATTACATGTGAAACCTCTTCCCGATCTTTAAGCTTCCAATCGTTACCCCCCCTTCCTCCACCACCATTCGCATGACCTCCATATGCTTAACAATTTCATTTTTGTAGTAATTCAATATGTTTAACAATGTGAGATCGTATTGAAACTAGAAATTTATACATGCTGTTAAGCATTTTTAAAGACTAATTTACCATTTGGGTTGGTTGGTTGGGGTGAAAGGTATTCAATTTGTGGCTATGCAACACACTGTGTTATCATGTATCATAGAGAATTAAAGATTCTTGAAAATCACTTTATTTGCCTATCAATGATACTTGTAAAATTGTGCGTGCAGGGAGTACAAGTTGATAGAAAATAATATGATTGCTTCGATGAAGAGATCAAGAGTTTGTCTGGTTGTAAGCAAGAGTTGGACAGTGATGATATGAGTTTATTTTTTTAATATTTACACAACTTAACTGAGCGTTCTCTTCAGAAGAACCGACCCTATATTATATTGAATATGATACATGAGAAGTCATTATTGTTGATGACCAAAGAGCTCACTGGTACATCAAAACTTGAAGGCAAAGGGAGATCACAGTCGTGCACCGATCTTTTTCTTAGGCAAGGGGTTGCGGTAGGGAAGAAGCGGCGAGAATAGTGAAGAAGAGAGAAGAGGTAGCCATGGATGGTGACGGTAAAAACTGATGGTTTGAGAGAGTTAGAGTTAGGGTTTTGGGAAAAGGGATATTTTGATAATTTAATTTTAAGACAAAAATGTAATAAAAAAAAATCATTAAGTGTTTGGAAAGAAAGGAAATAGTGTGTGGAAATAGAATTACCCGTCATCACCCCTCCTAAACTTTTAGAAATTATTTTTTTTACCCCTAATTAAAAAAAAGTTTAATTTAATCCTTTCATGTTCTTAAAACTTATATCCTTATCCCTTTTTTTTCAAAAAAAAAAAAAAATTATTTAATTTGTCTTTTTAAATGTTTAATTTTGCTATTTTTTTTTATAAATTTTATTTAGAGAAATGATATGTGTCTGTGGGAGTGTGGTTTGGAAATACTCTTCAGACCCTAGTCAGCGCCAATGATCCTCAGCTAGTCACCTGCAAAAATGCAAATGCTCCGGTCGGGGGTGTCGGAATTAGCACTCCGACGGACAAGTCAGTTCTTCTACTCAAGAAAGCTTGTTCACTAAGTTTTTAGTAGTAATTCTTGCATACCTTGTTTAGTCCGTTGTCACTATATTTATACTCGCCTTCTCTGATCCTCAGGGCCAGGGCCTACTTTTTCAATCATTACCTTTTCTACTATTCGGCTATAGGGATGCCCCATATTCGGCCCTTTATCCTATTCGGCTCCTTATCCTTGTGTGATAGAGGCCGGCTAGCGTTAAGCCTTCGAAATATACCTCATTTATATTTTTCAATTATTCAGCTACCACAATTGCCCTCCGAACTTGGGCCGCCGCCTGCGTGGTGCTCTCGGGATTGAAAGTGGGTATTGAATTTTTTTATGCATTTTATATCACTTTTTATAAGAATATTCATAACTAGTTCATTTGTTAGAGATAATTATTACACAATCAATGACAACTAATAATATATTAGCATGATTCATTGATTCAAAATTACGAAGAAAAAAAAAAACAAGTACTATATATCATTTGTTTTGATCTCGCAATTATATAAAGAGATTGCTAGATAACACAATTGATGTTGCAATTATATCAAGAGATTGCTATATATCACAATTAATCTTGCAATTTTGTTCTCTTGATATCAATTGTGTGTGCAACTTGATATAAGTTTGTTTTCATATTTTATGAGGTATGTGATTATTTTTTGAACCATGTGATTATCTGAGCACCATATGAGTTTAACATAATACCTTTAAATGGGCCATAACTATGTGTAATTAATTTTATTAAGGGTTACCCTTATACTTGACATTCAATGTATTACGGGTTGCAATCGCTGGAATGGATTTCAAAACTTATACGAACACTCACTTTTGTAGCAGTTAAATTGTATACTTTTGATTAAGTATGAATGTCAACCTTTCATCTAAATATGTTAGAGAAATTGAAGAAAATTGTCTGTGTTAACCTAGAATTATTCATAACAATTATTCATAAATTTTTGTAATGAAATTTTACCTAGGGGAGGGTTGACATTGATACTTGGTCAAAAGTATAAAGATTTAACTACCACAATTAAGAGATCTAGGCTTCTCTTCTCTTAGATTTGAGAGCGAGAAGTAAGAGAGAGAAGGGAGAGTAAAAAGAGAGGGAAAAAAGAAAAAGTGACGATGAGAATAGGTGTACAAAGATGGAGTGAGGTTAATATTGGACCTCTACTCTGTAAATTTTTTTTTTTTATTACTATTTTATGTTATCATAAAATTTTAATTTTATTTTCCTTCTTAACCTCTCAAATCCTAATCCTAACTTTACACCACCCACCACCACCATCTATGGCTACTACCCCCAGCCTCTGCCTACCCTCTCTTACTGCTCCCCACCACCATTAACCAATTTCTACCTCCAACACCCATAGTCTATGCCCATTCTCCTTAGCTTTTATTTACCATTTATTAACCCTTCCCAGCGTATCCTTACCCTCCCCAACCCCTACCCCTACCCCTACCCCTACCCCTCCTCTCATTTTCCATGCAACCCCCTTGATATAGAAAGCGGAATCACACATGCGTGCATGCCCGTGATACAAAGAAAGAGATAAAAGGAGAGAGAAGAAGAAGAAGAAGAAGAAGAAAAATAAAAAGAAGTGGAGGTGGTGAAATAGGGGTTGGGAGGTTTCATGAGAGAAGGTAGAATTGAGAATAAGGTTAGTGCTCAAAATAGTATTGGCGGGTGTGTGTAGGGACAAGCTTTGGAGTGGTAGAGAGGTAGCCTGAGGTAGAGATGGAGGTAGGGGTTAGGATGGGAATTTCAAATGTTAGGATGATGATAGAATGGAGATTAAGGTCGATGTTCAAAGTCAACGAAATAAAATAAAAAATCGTGGTTGGGGTTCAAAGAAGATAGGGGTCCAAAATTGGTAGATGAGTGCTATTAGCAACATTATTTTTCAATAGGTAAAATGAGGCAAAATAGCATGTAAATAGAAACACCCTTATTTATTGGAGTTAAAATTTTGTTTTAATGAATGAAAGATGGGAACTCACTGTATATGAGAGACTTGTAACCTTTAGTAGTGAGGTTGACATGATCTTTGAAGCATCCATGATTGTGGTAGTGTAAGGCAATTCATAGTCACCTCTTATCCCTTCCTCTATGCTTCCCTATTTTAAGAAGTACAATTCATTTTCATGATATTTTTCTTATAAATAGTTTTAAATATTGATACATAGACATATCTTTTTTTTTCCCTCCTGATATTGATAACAAATTGGTGAGAAAGAAAAAATGAATGTATATTGGCCAATTCACAATATGTATCAATTTATACCTAATACCATTCGTTCTTATATTGATATGACAAGTTAAGCTCCTATAAAAACATATTTTTTCATGGTAGCGTTTATAAAAATTTCATAACCAAATCTCTCAATTTTTGATACATTTTGCTCAATCTTCTTGATACTAATTCTTCTCTTAACACAACTATTTAAACTTTTCCTCCGAAGAAACAAAGTCAGATGTACCTTTCGAATGTGGAGCGCTTCTCGGACTCTCATCATTGAGCCAAAAATGGGAAAGTCTGTATGCATTAATCTACAATCAAGGAAGACAAGCGACATAGTCATATGATACAATCTCTTTATCAAACCATACTTATGGGATCATTGGGATAAAATGCTGTTTCAAATGCTATATTAGAGCATCAACAATGCTAAATTTCATTGTCAAATTTTAGCTATGCAACAATACAAAAATGTCAAAGTTTGGCAACCTTGCTCCAATTGTTTGGTGTGGTTAAAGGTTTTGTATTGGGGTTTTCGCCCCTCCTGGCCGTCACCTACGTGTGGATTACTTATATCACTTTTTACACAACTAGCCAACCAATGTTGGATCTCTATAAAATATATCTACCGGTTAATATCAATGTAAAAATTTGGCAATCTACCAAAACTTTTTGCCAACTTTGACTCAAATAGTTGCTATTATGTTTTATGGTTCAAATTGATTTTGATGGACACAACTTTGTAGCCGCCAAACTTCTCTTAGTGCATTATGCTGTCTAATATCAATTGTGACAGGCTTATTATGGTTCCAACAACACCCGTATATAGGCCAGTTGTGGGGCCCCACACGAGCCTCTTATATCCGTACATTTGACAAAAGTGAATTTTTTTTTTTTTTTCCCTTTCCAATTCTTCAATTTGGCCTGATTAGTTACATGGGAATCCCTCAGTATGATGTTTGACATCCACATAAAAATGTCATATTTTTTTTCTGATTTTTTTTTTTTAATGATTTTCTTTAAATTTGTGTCAAAATTTTTAACTTTTTTGATTCTTCTAGTGTAGAAGAATCTAAATAAAAATAAAAAAAATCAATAAAGACCAAAAAAAAAAAAAAATAGAGTTGTTTTACATGATTTTTTTGTGTGCTTGTGTGTGTGTCTGTCTTTAATATACTTTTTTTTCAAATTTTTTATTATTTTTGGTCTGTCTAGTCGAGTAGATTCTAGAAGTTTAAAGTTTTTAGAAATTATAAAAAAAAAAAAACACCAAAAATGAGAAAAGTCAATAAAAAGTCACTAAAAAGCCAATTGCAAATGACCTTGATAAATCATCTTCTAATGTTTAAAAGTCATAATATAAAAATAAAAATATACCAGCCAATTCATTCGGCATTGGTATAAAATTTTAAATCTGAAACAAATCATAGCTTATGAAAACCCAACTAAAATTTGAAATTTGATCCATTTTTCTTACAGCCATAACGCATTGCCAATAATTTTCCATTTATAAATAATACCATGCCAAGTCTATATTGGGAGGAAATTATTGGGAAAATGAGGAGGGCTTACACGACTAGAATCACAGGGTGATGGTTGATGAACAACAAGCTCTATGTTTTTCTCACCGATAGATCTTCTTTCACTAAACAATTCCCATTTACCGGATATTGGTTCCAAAATTTGAGCTCTTTGAAGTCCATCAATACACTACAAACACAAACAATGAATTTCATCAGCTTAGTATCTAAGAAGAAGCACAAAAATGGAAAGGTATGAAGCACATAATATAACAAAATAGTTTATTAACCCGAGAGTAAGCCTGATAATCTTGCAAACACTGTGCATTGCTAGGATCTATATTGAAATACTCTCCTTGACAACTTCTCTGCAATGACTGAAAAAGGAAAAGAAAATTTCTTTCAGGAGGACTTGGATTCAAATATTCTCTCTCGTTATCCTTGTCATTGTGCGTTCAATCTATTCTGTCTGTTTTTCTCTATTACAAAATGAGGTCGCGAGTTACTAGGGGGAGTATTAGTTTGATATAAACTGTGTGTAGTTGAGCCCATTTTTGATAGGCAAATCACACTAATAGTCATTATATTTTGACCCTCGTATCATTTTGGTCCCTCTAATTTTAATTGGTTCGATTTTGACATTGAATTAATGATATTATCTCAATTTGGTTTAATTATTTACAATTGATATTGGCTTGATTAAACCACCTCGTAGAGTTCGTTTGAAATAAGTCCGGTTCCATGACCAAATGGGATTGCATAATTGCTGTCATTAGGAGTTGTTAATGGGTTGCCAAGTAAGTATCCCTGAAACCATTTCGAAACCACAACAAAAGCACTCAGTAACTTTTTGAAGTGCTAAAAGAAACTTTCTTATATTTCTAGCAACCCAGAAGATTAACTGATATGTGGATACATCACCTTTACTGCTATCTAAATGGTCTAGTTTTTGTAACAATAAAGAGAGCTACAAACCTTGAGATTGATAAGTGGTTCAATGCCCGCTTCGTTTCCTACATTGCAACATGGTTAGTACACTTGAAATAGGAGAGCAAAATAGTTTTCCTTCGCTCTTGTATTATTGTGCTCCCAGCCAAATGAGTTTAGGAAAATGTAACACTCGATTCATCCATCCCTTCTTTAAACTGCTACCGAGTCTTATTTTCAACGTGAAGGGCTTGATATTTATTATTTTATTTTTAACAAATTCAACTTATATTTATGTTGCATGGAATCAAATATGGGTGTCTAGTGCAAATATGTGTTCAAGTGTCTAATTCATCTGATCACAAGTTCAAGGACATGGAGACAACAAAATATTCATATTTGTTAATTTGTATCTTTAATGTTTTAGAGTAAAATAATGGCAGACGCATATCTCTTAACAAGAAATCAGAAAGTATTCAACAAATCAAACTATACCTAGTCCCAGCACGCAGCTCACAGGCTGCGCAACTTCCATTTCTTCTTTACACCCCCCTTTTTTTTTTCTTTTTTTTTTTTTTTTGTGGAAATAGTAAGACAACAAATATATATATATAAATACCGAGTTTAACACCTTTAAAGAATTTTATTTGATTTGTTATTACTCCACTACTTCTTCTTCTTCTTCTTCTTATTATTATTTTAGGGGGATGGGGCGGGGTTTCTTCTTGTTTTTTCCCTAATTTTAAAAAGTTAATTATAGGATCAAAATTTGGCATAGAAAGGTGATATGTGTAAAGATGGGATCAATGTATCGGATTCCTGGTGAAGTAGGACTACAAGAAAAAGTATTTTTGGCAACTAAAAAATCACATTTGGTTGCTGAAAATATAGGTTTTGGCGGCTAAAAAAGTATTAGTAGCCAAAAGTAAAGATTTTTGGCGACTAAAAAAATTTAGGGATACTTATCAATTAGTCCTATTCACTAGACTTATTTACTTACAGGTCCTAACTAATAAATTTAACACTAGAAAAATAAGAGAGTGATAAATTTATCACTAAAAAATTATTTATAAAAAAAGAGACTGATAAATTTATCACTATAAAATTATTCATAAAAAAAAGACTGATAAATTTGTCTTTATCACTTAATAAATTATATCAAATAGGACTTAATGGGTAATAAGTCTCAAAGTAGGACCTATTGGGTAATAAGTCTCCCAAGTAGGACCTATTGGTAGTTTACCCCTTTAATTTAGTAGCCAAAAACATAGGTTTTGGCGACTAAAAATTTGTTTGGTTACCGATATATGGCTTTTACCGACTAAAAAAATTTTAGTAGCCAAAAGTAAGGCCCTTTGGCGACTTAAAAAATTTTAGTAGCCAAAAGTGAGGTATTCGGCGACTAAAAAGATGTTTGGTCGTCAAAAGTGAGGCTTTTACCAACTAAAAAAATTTTAGTAACCAAAAGTAAGGCCCTTTGGCGACTAAAAAAAATTTAGTAGCCAAAAGTGAGGTATTCGGCGACTAAAAACATGTTTAGTAGCCAAAAGTGAGGCTTTTGGCGACTAAAAAGAAGTTTAGTCGGCAAAAGTGATAATTTTAGCGCGGGAATTTTATTTTTTAATGACTAAAAAATAATTAGTAGCCAAAAGTATAAAATTGGCGACTAAAATTATGTTTAGTCACCAAAAGTGGTCTCTTTTTTTTTTCTACTAAATAATTTATTTTTACATAAATTATGTTCAATAAAAAATAATTATGTTTATATATATACTTTTATATTAATACGAGTCTATGTACTATATAAATAATATACGTTGCATATATAATCATAAGGTGATATGCAGGTGTAGTGGAAAGAGTGTGTTGTATAAAGTTTATGGTGTGGGAGGTTGATAGTTCGAATCTCCACAAGAGCAGAGTGTAAATTTTTTTTTTTTCACGAATTAGCTTTTGGCGACTAAAAGGTTTGGTCGCCGATTCCTTGAGTATTGGTGACTAAAATATTAGTCTGTAAATGTATAATTTAAAAAAAATATAATTGACTATTGGCGACTAAAAATTGGTCGGTAAATGTATAATTTAAAAAATATAATTGAGTATTGATGACCAAAATTTTGGTCGCTAAAGACTTGCCTTTTGGCGACAGAAAGTTTTTTAGTCGCCAATACTTTTCCTGACCGTCTTTTGGCGACCAAACCGGCGACTAAAAAATTTGGTCAGAGAAAATAAAAAACCGACTTTTGGCGACTAAAAATTGACTTTTGGCGACTAAAAATTTAGTCGCCAAATGTGTTTTTTCTTGTAGTGTAGGACACTCTTATCGAGTAAAGTATTTTCTAAAGACGATAAGATATATGTAGTTTTACTCAATTTTTTAGAGAGATTGTTCTAATGACTCAAACTAACATCATCCAGGATGCTAGTGACAAATTTTAGAATTGGACCAAGATAAAAACCTAATTTCCCTAAATTTTGACTCAACTATCCTTCACTTTCTTACCATTTGATATCAGTTGAACGATTATTGAAACAGTAATGCCAATGTATGAGTCTCTACCCACATAAACAGGGTTTGAGAGGAAGTCTGAATGATCGATCAACCACTGCAAAATGTTTTTTCAAAAAAATAAATGGATAGAAAAATAAAGAAAGTCTATTATTGATAAAAAAAAAAAAAAATATTTTCTAAAATCATGTACAACTGTCTAATGCTATGAACAGTTCTCCATTTATAGCCAAAAGCTATAAAAAAATTTAAAAAAAATAAAAAATAGTTTTGTTGGAGAGTTAACAAGGTCCCTTCTTGAGAAATTCATAGGCTTGGTCACATGATTGCAAATCAGTAGATTTAGAAGCAAGTGTTCCATAGGAGAATCCAGTACCAATAGGCAAATCTACAAAGAGTATGCTCGACACCTAATATTTATCATCACTTTGATTAAATTCTATCATATGTGCTGATGCCTATAATCGCTCGAGGAGATTGGCTTTACTCCAATCACTTGGATATTCAATCCAATTTTTTATGAGAGAGTAGGTAAATCTCTTGTTTATTCCATCAATAAAGTTTCCTTTTGCTGATCAAAAAAAAAAAAATCTCATTGTGGTACCCATTTGTTTTACCATAAAAGGATCAATTTGGTCCCCTGTCCATCCAAATAGAATTGGATGGATTGGATGGTGTTGTTGTGTCCCACTACAAGTCTTCACTTTGGTGATCTAAACAATATTTCGTGTGAGACCTTATGGTAGATTATTCATGAAAGTAAATTAAAATAATCAAAAATTCCTAGCCATATTAATTATTTCTTAATATTTGACTATAAAAATAAATAATAAATAGATGGCAAAGTAAATCTTTCATTTTTTAAAGATAAATATGATATGGTTATAATTAATTAGTCAATTAGATTTTATTTTTTATTTTTTATTTTATTGATGCTCTACACAAGAAACCACAAGATAAATAGATCACCGAAGTAAGACTCATGGTGGATCCTATGAATCCAACAACAATGTGTTGTTATAGAAAATCAGGCTACAGACAAACTCATCCCTAATTGGTATATGCACATGCAGTTACACAAATTCTTACAAAATAAGCCAATTGACAAACCAAGTGTAACAAGCCTGCAGGGGGGCCTCGCTACAGTTCGGACTCGATTTGTGTCACGGTTCTAAATCTTGAACCAAAGAGTCTAAATTCGGCAAATCGTTTTAAGAAAACAGATTTTTAGAAAGAAGTGCCAAATATGGACTACTTTGCCAGATATAGAGTCGCCACCTAAATATTTTATTTTTGGGAAAAATTAGGAAACCCTGACTCGTTGCCTAAGGCCACGTGTCCGTCATCACCAAAGTTGCCTCGGCTCGGGAACTTGGGTACGATTGGGGAAGGTCACTTCGTGAGCACCCCCGCTCGCCCGATCAAAGATCGGCCTCTACTAACCATGATATCGAATTTTGAAAACATATGTGTTTTTATTCCGGTTATTAGCCTAGATTTACTATGTGATGCGCACAGCATACAAGTATAGACTGGATCGCCTGAATTGGAACAAAACATTTCATGTTTGTTTAGAAAGTGGTTTGTTACTCGCAAGTAGGCTTAAAATGCGGATTTTGCCACCCTCGGGTGGGCTTAGAAAAGATGGTTTTGCCACTATTTAGTGGGCTTAAGACTCACAGTTAATGCATTGTTCCAATCCAAATAACCTAACCTTCACCCACAGGCATTCAGACAGTTATATAACATAAGCACATAGCCTCATGGTAAGCATGCTATCATGGCAGTCACTCACACGCATGCAAGGATGCTAAAGCATAAAACTTACCGAGTACTCCAAGCCAAAACAGAAGCTAATTAGAAATCCATGCATGATCCTAACTATACAGAAATGCCTAATGCAACACATGCAATATGCAACTACAAGCAGGCTCGGCTATTTATAAAGATGGCATATGAGGTGCTACAACTAACAAGTATTCAACTCGGAATTGAAATACAATGCAGTTAGTATGATGCGCCGAGCCCGGTGCATGCAAAACAGATGAATGAATGCAAACATGCTATCATACTGTATGCTAATTGAAACATGCCCTAATCTAACCATCATAAGCTGGTAAATAAAAGAGAGAAAGACGTGGGGTTGGAAGACATACATCACACACACGCACACTTATTACAACATTGCCCTCGCGCAGAGGGTCCAAATAAATAATGTACAGTCCCGAATAAATACAGTCCGAATAAATACAAACCCTAATTAATTAACAAATTTAACTAGGAAAGCAATAAACTAGCATGCAAGCTAGGGACTGCCTCGACTTCGCTCCGGATGATGAATGATGCATGTTCGGGTTGCCTTGCGCGGAAATCCACCGCGATGCCCCGGTTTGCCTCTGTTTGCAATTGTTCTCGGGATTTGTGCCAAGCTCCAGAAGGCTGCCGATTCTTGATTTGCTGCAACAGAGAACAAGAAAGGGGCATGGCAATGTATTTCACGTATGTATGCATGCCTCGATCCTCGTGCCACCAATCACGCATATCGATGCATGATGGCTGAGGAGTCGAATTGCACAACTCAATATGGAATGAATGCACATGAAAACATAACAAGACCGAGACTCCATCACGGATAATCCGGAGTGTCGGTGACTGGGCATTGAGACACGTTCCTTCACTCGAAGTACGAAACGTCCCTCGTTTCCCGTGCTCAGGCTAACTCCTATCCCAAACACAATGCAATATGCATGGTATGCATGAATGCAACTAAGATACACCCTAACATGCACAATGTTATGAAATGGCATACACGATGCACGAGGTAACATGGCATACACAATGCGCTAACATACGACCTAGCATACATAATGCTATGAAATGAAATGGCATACACAATGCATAATGGACTTACACCAACATGAGTGAACCTCAGCAACACTCACATTAGTAGCCATAAGATGAAAATGAGACTTTCGAGATGCGTGCATGCATGCACGCAAACCGAGGACCGAACCTAAGGCACGAATGCAACTCTACCAAAGCATGGCAAGGCATGGAATATGGCATATGAACATGCAAGTTTCAGTACTGAAAAATGATGCTAAACAGCCCCGAATCGTAGAAACATGGCACCCGATGCATGGAATGAGACTCGAAACATGAAATTAGGTACATGGAATGACCTATGGCTATGCAAAGCATGCCTTATTTGAACATGAAGTGTGAAGAAAGAATCAAGATAGTCCCGAAACAAGCATATTTACAGTTTTAAGCAAGGCCAAACAGTGAACACAAATAGGACTAAGCTAGCGTACAAAAATGGCCCCGAAAGAGAGATAATGAAGCAAGTAGCAGTTTCTGGCCCTAAATGGCCAAGAGCCGTTCAAAAAAGTTGAAGAGAGGCTCAAAATGAAGCATTTTACAGTTTATAACAAGCCACGAAAACAAACACAAGTATGGCTAAACTATTATGCAAGAAATGGGCCAAAAGGGAGACAAAGAAGCAAGTGATGGTTGCTGGCCTCAAAAAGAGAAGGGCCCTTCAACAAAGTTGAAGAGGAGCCCAAAAAACAGTATTTTACAGTTAGTGAACAAACCCAAAACAGTGCACATACAAGCTTAAAATACTACGCGAAATAAGGCATAAAAGAGAGCTATAACACAAAGAGCAAAAAGGAAGCCTCAAACAACAAAATACCCTTGATCAAACATGAAGAGGGGGTCAAAATAAGGTTATTTACAGTTTGGACCAGAGCCCAAAAATACAAGCACAAAGGACTAACAAAGCATGCAAAAATAAGGCCAAAAGAGAGATAAAGAGGCAAGTGACAAAATGAAACCTCAAACAGTGAAGAGCCCTTCAACAATGTTGAAGAAGGGCTCAAAATAATCCACTTTTCAGTTTACAACCAAGCTCAAAAAAATTTACAAATGAGCCTAAAATACTATGCAAGAAAGTGGCATACAAGAGAGGTAAAGAAGCAAGTGTAAAAAGGAAGCCTCAAACAGGGAGAGGCCCATAAAAAAACATGAAAAGGAGCTCAAAATACTACTATTTTCAGTTAGGGTCGGAGCCCAAATATGCAAGCAAGTATGGCTAATATATTGAGCAAAATAAGGCAAGAAAGAGGGAGGAGAAGACTTACCCTTGAAGACCAAATCTTTGACAACCTTTGGACCAAGAAATGTTGCTCCTCAGCTCTGGAAAACAGTCCCAAAGTGTTGGAAAGGATGGTGGTGGTGTGGTGCTATGAGGTGGTGTAGAAATGGTCCAAGAACAATGGATTTTGAAGCTTTGAAAGGGAGAGATGGAGGATGTATGTATGCAAGGCTCCAAGAGGATTTTCTAACCCTTCAAACTGAAGGGGAGGGGCTGGCTATATAGGCCAAGGAGTGGGGTAAAAGAGGGGGAAAAATGGGGGGGAAAACCAATTCAAGTTTCCCCCCAAAAGTGCACCCCCCCGGATACAAAATCGGGGGGGAAACAGAGGTCATTTTTGGAAGGAACAGGGTGCAAGGATCATGGCCGGCCAGTTTGCTAGGGTTTAGGTGGCCGGCCGGCCCTCCCCATGGCTGGCTGGCTAAGGGTCAAAAGGTTCAAGTGTGATTACTGGCCGGCCACCTCAGATTAGTGGCCTCCCATGTGTGCACAACACAACTATGTGGTCAAAAGCTGGAGAAAGTGAACCAGGAGAGAGAAAATCCCATTTTTCAAAGAGGTTCAAAAGGTTAAAGTGCGATTACTGGCCGGCCACCAAATATTGGTGGCCTCCCAGATGTGTACAACACAAATATGGGGTTTAGGTTTAAAGAAAATGGTCCAAGGGTGGTCAACATTGGCTTTGAAGTGAGAAAAACGGGCGACGGAGGGCGATGAAGGAATAAAACTGGTTGTCAGAACAATTACTGGGCCTCCCACCCCTCTACGACCTTTCTAACAATGAAAATGAGGCCTCCACCAAAAATGAACCAAAACCGATGCAAAATGAAGGTTCGGGGGCCAAAACGCGCAGCCCGGGGCCCCGAAAACTAACTATTAGACACCGGAAGGGGTGTTCGACCACGAAGTTGGTCTCTCGGACCACAGTGTTCCTCAAAAGGGAGGAAATAAGGTATGTGCCAAAAACTGGAGCAAATGGAGGTGGTTGAGCGGTCTCGAACTGAGGCACACTGCCAACGGCTCCGAAAAATCAGAAACCGGGCTCCAAACGGGAAAAGTGGCCTACGACCACAAAACGTTGCCTACGGCCACTGAGAGATGATCTACGAGACCTCTCCCTCCCTTTGGGAGGAGAAAATAGAGAAAACAGAGCCTGGTTCGCAAACCGAGGCAAAGCATGAAGGAGTCTGGAAGTCCGGAAGCAAGGCTCGCAGCTGAGACTCTGAAACTTCTGAACGAGCACAATATGCAACATCACCGAGCACTCAATCGGTGACGTCTGAGTCTTAAGGTCGGTCAAAAATGGGGTGTCTACAGTTGCCCCTCTTTGACAGAACTCGAAAGTCATAAGTAACGGGAGTGAATGTCAAAGCCCAGAGACGACCCATTTTTGACAAGGTCGAAGACTTAGACAAACAGGCAAGATAAACAAAGATGTACCCGCAGGCGTGCCCGCAGGCAGGGGGCAAAATGCAAAGCGATATGCACAAGGCCAGATGTAACTTAATGATCATGCAAATGCAGCAAGCTGTAATGAAGCAAGTATTCGCAAATAGATACAACAGTTTTAAGCAAGAATGCAGAGTTACAACTACATTTCATGCAGTTAGGAATGTAGAGAATTATTCAATTCTCGTCGTGTCTCACACGGAGATGATACGATACCTGCGTGATTCGTCTGGTCGCACCAGCTTCAAATGAACCGTACATACAATATCGTGCCTGCAAAAGAAAAAAACTCAACAAGAACAACATACTTGACAACATATGTTCAATGTGATCTTGAATTCAGACAAACGTGGTGTCGGTGGAAAGGTGCATCACAATGCGAGAAAAAACGCGCATGGCAATGCGAGCTTAAGCATGGAGGCTTGGTGACATCAATGAAACGTGCATAACAATGCAAGTATATGCATGAGAATGCAAGTTATGTACACAATAATGCAGAACAAGTGTAAACTAGAATGCCCGTTTGTCGCAAAACAACGAGCAAGGGAGTGTGTGTTTCGGCGAGGGTGACTCGATCACGCCCTCCAGTTCACCTCTCGGAGAGGTTGCAATATGTTCAAAAAGGATGCATCTCACTTTTGATGAGTAATGATGAGACACGCATCGGAAGTTGAAGCTAAAGTTCCGACGGAACGTTTTCGCGACAGAAAGTGCACTTCTCTTGTACTTTTTCAGGTCCCGGGGACTCCAATCCTCCCCAAAATTTGCAGGGACCTTGGGGGGCATGTGGGGAACACCACCGGCCATCTTTATTGGGAGAGGGAGGCCACCGGCCAGTTTTTGAAAAGGGAATGGCCGGCCTGCCAAAGAAAGTGGCCGGCCGGCCACTTTGCCAAATTCGGGGCAATTTTGTACTTTCACCCTCTTTTCTTTAAATCTACTCATCCAAACACTTTGTGCTCACAAGTGCAGCTCCAAAATCATCTCCTCTAGCTTCCCAACCATTTTCTTCCTCAGATCTGTGCTCTATAAGCGTTTTCCAACGTTCCACGCAAGTTGTTTTCGCGAAATCTTTCAGTTTTAAGCACTTTGAACCGATTAAATTTTGATTTCGGGGCTTCTTTTCTCATTTTCGCCACTTGAGGTGAGTTTGTCTCAATATTTGGAAGATTTTCTCGGGAGTTGACTTTTGTTGACTTTTTCATTTCCCGAGGGTTGACTTTTGTTGACTTTTTCCAATTTCGGCTCATTTTGCTCATTTTTGCTCCTTTTTGCAGATTTTCTAAAATGGCTGGTCATTTCCCTCATAGTGGAGGTCCTTCGGGCGCCGGGGATGATCTTGACATTATGGCTCTGCCTCTGAGGGTTCGACCATTCATACCTGAGAGGTATGACCCTCTAGCACACATTCTTCCGCGGGCTGTTTTCTACCATTTTACCGACTTTAATAAGCGAGCGCCTACAGATCTACTACTGCGGGAGCTAGAGTCTCACCTCTCTTATGAGGCACCTGAGGTATTTTCTCCAGTTTTACATTTTCTGCAACGTATTCTGTATTTTTCGTGCATTTGGTGCCTTCGCTACGTTTATCTGTTCATCCGAGTATGCAGTTTATTTTGAATGTTTAGTCTATAGCACCGTATTCTGTTTGCATCTTGAACACACAGTCCAAACATTATGACTTTCTGAACACACAGCAAACACTTGTTGAGAATTGAACACACAGCCCAATACTTGAATTCTGAAATGAACACACAGCCCATTCTTTGTTGTGAACACGTAGTACACACTGATTGAGAGTAGAACACGCGGCCCAAACTATGATTTTCTGAACACACAGCCCAAACTTTGATTTTCTGAACACACAACCCATTATTGAGGTGAACATCGGCACCTTGATTGAGAGTAGAATCTGTGACCCAAACTCGATTTTACGAACACCGGCCCATTATTGAGGTGAACACGCAACGCACACTGATTGAGAGTAGAACACGCAGCCCAAACTCTAATTTTCTGAACACACAGCCCATTATTGAGGTGAACACGTAGCACACACTGATTGAGAGTAGAACACACAGCCCAAACTTTGATTTTCTGAACACGCAGCCCAAATTGAAGGTGAACACGCAACACACACTGATTGAGAGTAGAACACACAGCCCAAACTCTGATTTTCTGAACACGCAGCCCGAATTGAAGGTGAACACGCAGCACACACTAATTGAGAGTAGAACACACAGCTCAAACTCTAGGTTTTCTGAACACGCAGCCCGAATTGAAGGTGAATACATAGCACACACTGATTGAGAGTAGAACACACAGCCCAAACTCTAGGTTTTCTGAACACGCAGCCCGAATTGAAGGTGAACACACAGCACACACTGATTGAGAGTATAACACGCAGCCCAATCTCTGATTTTCTGAACACGCAGCCCATATTCTATTTCTGATTTGATTTTGCTCACGGCTCATGCATTTTGTTTGCCCGCAGCTTATTCATTTCATTTGCACGCAGCTTACTTCTTTTATTTGCACGCAACTTATTCATTTTATTCTAAAATGCTGAAGTATGTATTTATTCTGAATGCAGGTGACTTCTCGCACTGTGCGGGGATATGGCTCTACTGCGGCGAGAGACTGGTATGCCGAGCTTCTGGAGGCTGTCCGGGATCTGGTTGACTTGGCAGGGTTTGGGCCCTTCTGTACTGGACTATCTCATTGCCCTGCCAGGAGGACGTTGATGGGCGCCTTGGTGGAGAGATGGTGGGATACCACCAACTCCTTCCATTTCTCTGCCACGGGGGACCTGACTATGACCCCTTTTGACTTTGCTGTATTGACCGGCCTCGACGTAGGAGGTTGGGCCATCCCTTATGATGAGGACATGGGCCAGTGGGTGGCCTCTTGGATATATTTATTGGGGGCTCGCCCGCCTGTTGATAGATCTTCGGGCAGAGTCCGATACACCTGGTTCTCTTCCCATTTCCAGAGGGTGGAGATGGAGCCCGCGACTCCTGAGAAGGCAGCACAGTATGCCCGCGGCTTTCTAATGTTCGTCTTCGAGACCACTTTGTTTGCCGATAGGGGGAACACCGTCGAGCTTTATCTGCTGAGTGCTTTGGTGGACCTATCACAGGTCAGGCGGTATGACTGGGGTGGCGCCGGCTTGGCTACCCTTTATTGCTACATCAGCGCGACCTCCCGCGGACAGGGGGACTTACTTGGCAGCTATTGGAGAGCCTGGGAGGTACTTTCTGCCCTCTTGATTTACATTTCTGCTCCTCATTACTTGTACATTGCACACACTACACTCTATATTTTGCCCTCAGCACTTTGCCTTTACATTCTGCACTATTTTCCACAGTTATGGGTCTATGTGTATTTCCCGACATTGGCCCCGGAGTTGATGGTGGAGGGGCCCCTCGTGACCCCGTACTCACTTGTATTTGAAGGCCAGCATTGGCCAAGACCTCGGGAGTCTCTCCTTTATCTCTGGCGATATTCGACTGATGCGGTCGACGGAGGTATTTCAGAACCCACAGTTCTTTCTGCTTTCATTCTTGAGTTACTTTGCACATTCCTGATTTCTGATTGGTTTATGCATTGATTATCCGCAGATCACATGGCAGCCTTGGGCGCCCTTAGGTGAAGGTCTCCGATTCGGTTCTTGGGCGTGGGGTACTTCTCGTCTGAGATCTGTTCGAGGGGCCAGTCGGTAGAGTCTGGTTTTTGGGGGACCGCTTCTTGCGTCAGGTCTGGGGCTACACTTCTCAGGACCCTCCCTCAGTACCCCCGCTTGATATGCGGATCGCTGATAGGCTCCCTCCCCGGGATGTTGCTAGTGCCATGCTGGGTACTGATGCTTTACTACATCTTGTGGAGGGGGATTACACGACCTACCGCCACACCTACTTGATGCCTCCACTGACGGGAGTCCGTGCTCTGGTGATGAGGTCTGCTAGTATGCCATATTCGGGGCTGGGCCCGGGCTACAGACGCCCCTTCCACCAGTAGGGTTGGTACATCTAGAGGTGAGGGTGGATTGGTTCCCCCGATTCCTCCGACTCATCACCACGCTGGGTGGCCAGACATGCCGACTGAGTTGACGGGATGGCGATTCGGGACTCCCTACCCGATTTCGATAGAGCCTCCTCTTCCTGACCATAGATATGTTAGAGATCCTGATTCACCACCGGTATGCTTTACAGCTTTGATTTATCAGTCGGATACTTGGACATTCATTCCTTTACTGATAGTTTTGCATTTGTATCTACAGCCTCCTATCGAGTACGTGGATGAGATGCTCGGGATGATGGCCGCACTCGAGGGCATGGTCCTGTGGAGGGAGGCACAGTTGGCCATTATGGGCGTCCAGGTACTGTTCAGTTTTCTTGCATTTATCATACTTCTGATGACATGCTGATCTTGAACATTCTACTGTACTGATAGGCTATTTGTGTAGAGCACATCTGATACACACACACCACTTACATACTGTATTTACATGCACCCACTTCATGTAGTCTTCTTGTATCTGCATCTGATATACATGTTTGAGCTGATGTATTCAAATTGAACTCTTTATTTTCATATGCCTCTGGTATATGCTCAGCCGCAGACCAGGCCACCTAGGCCTTTTCGGGGAGGTGGGCCATTTGGGCCTTTTCGAGGAGTTGGGCCATCTAGGCCTGCTCGAGGGACTGGGCCATCCAGGCCTTTTTGAGGAGCTCGGGGAGGGGGGTCGTCTCGTAGACGCCGAGCACGCATCATAGAGGAGGAGCCCGGTGAGGATGAGGAGGATGAGGCTGCAGATCGTCAGTCAGAGACATCTGCTGACAGAGAGGAGGGCTCCGGTCTTGGTTCTGGGAGTGGAGGCGAGGCTGAGGGGGATCCTGAGGATGAGAGCTCCGACTCGGATGGTGATGGTGGTGCAGAGGTTGCTTCGCAGAAGAGGATGAGGAGGGCCTCTTATTCCTGCTCTTGAGAGCATTGATGCTGCTGTTCCCCTGCTTTATTTTCTTTTTTTGCTAGTAGTTTGTAGCACATTGTACATTATTAGGCAGTTTCATTTTCTGTGAAACTTGTACCCTCGTTTGTAAAATGTTGTAATGATGGAATGAAATAGCTTTTGAAAAAGTGTTGTATTTTATGCTCTCAGCATCATATCGTGTCATTTGCACAAAAATGAGATTTGAATGGAAATGTGCAATGTGTATTTACCATGTTAGGTAGTGAACCGACACAACAAACTAAGCAACCTAACTCACTAAGAAGAGACAAGATCTTAGCAAGTTTACAACAAGACACAACAGTGTTGACAATTCGATAAACAAGACTCGACAAAATTGTTTAAACAAAGAGTAATGACTCAAAACACGAAACACGACAGCTCGACAAACAAAACAATAACTTGACAAGCAAAACAACTCATCAATCAAAACAACAACTCGATAAGCAAAATGACAACTCGATAAGCAAAACTTAACAACACAAAGCGTATTTCGGATGATCTGGGCAACGGAACGCATCCGAAACAGAGGGAAATGGAGGCCTTCAACACACCCGGTGCATGGAAATGCTTGGAACTCTCTCCTGGAGGGTAAAACAGGACCATTGACACACATTTGGAGCATGGCCGGCTACTTTTGGGAGTTGGCCGGCCAGTTTTTTTTGTATCTGAGGAGAGAGAGGTGGCTGGCATGCTAGAAAAGGTGGCCGGCCGGCCACTTTGCTCAGCAGCCGCCAAATTTTTGACACGTGTCCCCGAATAGTGTCTTATCATCTTTAAAAGCCTCAAACCCGTGGTTGATTCATTTCATCTTAGTTTTTTCACCAAAATGGAGGCCTTCCTCGCTGAAAATCTCACAGTTTGGATGGCTTCTTTAGATGGCTCGGAAAAGTTGAATTTCCGGTGTTTCAGCTTGAATGCACTATTCACGTTGAGCCGCACTCCGCTGCACTTTCCCTTCCTCCATGCCGCGGCGAGGTTTTGGAACCCGGTAACGCATGTTTTCAGCTTCGGCAGGCAAGAGGTATGTCCAACTTTTGAAGATTTTCAAGTTTTGATGGAATCCGAACGTTGTGAAGAGATTTTGCCTCAGTTTTGCTTTGGCCACGCCCAAGCTTTAGGGCAGATGTGTGGGCTCACCATGCATGATGCTCGGTCTCTGATCTGCAACGGGGAACTGGACATTCTTGGCTTGATCCATCGCTTTTCTGATGCTGGTGACCGTGGCAACCATTATTGGCAAGGTTTTCGGCAACAAGCCCTTTGCTTGTGTATGCTATCTCATTTTTTGCTCACTCCAGGCCTTGGTGGATCTAGCATTCGTCTGATTGAAGTTGCCCAAGGCTTGAAATAAGGAAAGAGTTGTATCGCCATGACATTGGCCGAAACGCTGATGGGCTTGGATGCTTTCCATCATCGGGAGACGACCAGATTTGCGGGGAGTCCACTACTACTGCAGGTAATGTTTCCCACCCAATCTCACATATATATTGCTTACATCACTCGGCCCTCAGGCTTGGTTTTTCTCACAAAACCCTTTTCTCACTTTTCTCTCATCGTACATCTCTCTATTTTTTATTCTCTCATTTTTCATCCCTCTCCCAGGTATGGTTGATGGATAAATTGCAGGTTGTGGGCTCTTGCCCAGCCTATTTAGCCCACGGTTACTTTTTTCGCCAACGCCTAGTCGATGCACTTGATGAGGGATGGTGGTTCGACTGGATGTGCAATTTGTTTGCAGATCGCATTGCTTGGCATTGTCCTTGGCTCAATCTCTCGGCGATGAGTTATAGCATGTCCCGGCTGATCGAGATCCAGTTGATCGGTCTGACCCACTATGTGTTCTACTTTCCGTTCCGATTCCAACGCCAGTTTGGTCATGATCAGGCTTGCCCGCTAGAGGGGGTAGAGTACCCGGCTGCATTCCCGGTCCGAGGCGCTCAGCTTGCCCGTTATGCCACGGCATGGAGGACTCGAGAGCTCCTGGCCCCCGCTTCCACTTTCAGTTGTGCTTTGTTTGACGAGTGCTGGGACTGGCTCAATGAGGAGGCACAGACTGGGCCCAGCTTGGCATCAGAGGCTTCTACTAGCTCCGGGAGGGGGTGTAGGGACGCCTGACTTATCCGTGCCCCGGATTTATTGCTTTTACTAGTACTTTCAAGTTTTCTTCATGAATGTAATAAAAAGAAACTTCAATTTGTATGCAAGAGCAGGAGAACTCTGTTTTGAAATCAATGAAATTGAAGGTTGTGGATACTGAAAATTTTCCGGTTTGGTCCAAAAATGGTCTTGGTTGTAAAAAGAATTAATTTGAACAAAGTCAACTTTTATTAAAACTTTTCAAAAACCATTTTCGATATGGATCAGAACTGGACACGCCTGAGATCTGTCACTGAGATGCACAACCCCGGATTCCAAAGAATCGAAAGTTACCTAGTCTGCATAGCACATGACGCTTGCAAAGAACGGAAAGTTGCCCCTAGTCTGAAAAGCACTGCACCGGAGATCACGATGAATGCTGATGGACAAGGATGACTGAGATGATTAAATGGACAAAGTTGATCGGGGAAAATTTTATGGCTGAACTTCAGGATGAAGTTGCCTACATATCCCAAAGATGGGAATCAAGCCTTACGTAGTTCAGGCTTAGGTTCGCTCGGGTATTTTTGATCTCCTTTTACGCTCTAACTTTTGCCAAGGTTGCCCTTTGTGGGTTTTCAACCTTGCGAGCTCAGTTTTTATAATTTCAATTTTTTTGTGCTCTGAGTTTTGCCTAGGTCGCCCTTTCGGGTTTTCGGCCTAGCGAGCCTCTCAAGGGTAATATTTCTTCAATTTGTCCATGTTGATCGATTGGGAGAACTCTAAGCCATCTAGATCCGTCAGAACCAAAGCTCCACCTGACCAGATTGACTTAATGATGTAGGGACCAGTCCAATTGGGTCTGAACTTGCCCCTAGGGTCGTGGATGGGAGCTCGGTTGTCCTTGAGCACCAAATCTCCTTCCTTTAAATTCCTAGACTTAACTTTCTTGTTAAAAGCCCGGGCAATTCTGCGTTGATAACCTTGGACATGGTACAGTGCTTTCAGTCTTCTCTTATCGAAGAGCATGAGTTCCTCAAATCTGCTCTGCTGCCAATCTGCCTCAGCTATTTGACACTCAGCCAATACTCGCAATGACGGAATCTCAATCTCAATAGGTAGAACGGCCTCCATCCCATAAACCAATGAATACGGAGTCGCCCCAGTAGAAGTTCTGATTGAAGTCCGGTAGCCCCACAGAGCAAACGGCAGCTTATTTGGCCAGTCCCGATAGGTTTCCACCATCTTCTGCAATATGTGCTTGATATTCTTGTTGGTAGCCTCAACCGCTCCATTGGTTTGCGGCCGGTATGTGGATGACTTATGAAAAGCCACGTTGTATTTCTCCAACAAGTCAATCACTTCCTTCTTAAAGTGGGAACCGTTATCTGAAATTATCTCGTTTGGGACCCCGTAGCGACAGATGCTGTTGTTTCTGATAAACTTCGCAACATGTGAAGCCTTCAACACCGCATAAGATTGGGCCTTAACCCACTTTGTAAAATAATCTATCGCGACCAGGATGAATTCATGCCCATTTGACCCCTTTGGAGTGACAGCCCCGATCACATCAATTCCCCAGACTGAAAATGGCCATGGCAAAGTCATGTTGTATAGTTTTGACGGCGGGATGTTCATGCGATTTGCATGAATATGACACTTGTGGCATCCCCGGACGAAACTGATACAATCCTCCTCCATGGTGGACCAGTAGTAACCCTGTCTGAGGATCTTTCGTGCTAGCATTACTCCGTTCATGTGCACACCGCATTCTCCTCTATGGATGGCTTCCATAAGACGCTTCGATTCTTCGGCATCAACACATAGCTTATGCATTCCCAGATGACCTCTTCTATACAGCTTACCCCCCACAGATGATGAACTGAACGGCCAATCTTCTTATTGCCCTTTTATCCTTGGCATTTACCCCTGGCGGATATGATTCCTTTTCTAGGAAATTCCAAATGTCATGATACCAGGGGTTTTCATCCTGAACCTCATCTATAGCAGCAATTGACTCGTAGGCTGGCTCAAACTTCTGGTCAATGATGACTGGACGCATTCGGACTCCGTATGGGATGTTTATCATGGAAGATAGAGTTGCTAACGAGTCTGCGAACCTGTTGTTCTCTCTTAGTAGATGAGCGAAGTTTAGCTTCTCAAACTGAGGAATTAGCAAGTCCAAGGCTTGGTGATACATCATCATCTTTTCTTCTTTGAATTTCCAGTCTCCTTTTGCTTGAGACACAACAAGGTTCGAGTCCCCGATGACGTCCAACCGTCTTGCCCCTAGTTCCAAGGCTGCTTCCAGACCGGTAATGCATGCCTCATATTCCGCTTCATTGTTCGAGACTTTGAATCGGAGTTTGAAGGCTAAGGGGATACGGGAATCGTCGGGTGCTATCAGCAACACCCCTATCCCATACCCGTGCTGATTTGACGCTCCGTCAAAGTACATCGTCCAAGTTTCATCGTCGATGTGCAAAATGGCCTCGTCTGGGAATAAGTACTCAACTGCTTCACCCCCTTCTACCGGATGATCGGCTAAGAACTCTACTACTGCTCTTCCTTTGATTGACTTGCGTGTTACATACTTCAAATCAAATTCGGAGAGCAACAGCAGCCAATGAGCTAGCCTACCCGTAAGTGCTGATTTCTCAAAAAGATATTTGATGGGATCGAGTCGTGAAACCAACATTACAGAGTGAGCTAACAGGTAGTGCCGCAGCTTCCTGGTAGCCCATACCAAAACTAAGCAAGCCTTCTCCAATGGTGTGTAGCGAGTCTCATACTCTAACATCTTCTTGCTCAGATAGTAGATGGCTCTCTCCACTTTATCTTCAGATTCTTGTGCGAGCATACAGCCCATGGTGGTCTCAGTCACTGAGAGGTACAATATCAACGGTCTCCCCGGCTCTGGCAGTGACAACGCGGGCGGGTTCTGTAAGTATTCTTTGATTTGTTCAAATGTAGCTTGGCATTGGCCGTCCCATTGGAATTTCTTGCCTTTCTTCAGAAGACCAAAAAGTGATTCACAAGTCAAGGTTAATTTTGAGATAAACCGTTTTATGAATTGCACTTTACCCAGAAAGCCTCACACATCCTTTTCAGTCCTTGGTGGTGGCATTTCTAAGATGGCCTTGATTTTGGAAGGGTTGACTTCGATGCCTCTTTGTGTAATCAGAAACCCCAGCATTTTCCTCGCTGTAACGCCGAATGTACATTTCTGAGGATTCAGCCGCAACCGAAACTCTTTGATCCTTTGAAAGAACTTTTTTAAGGCAGTGTAATGGCCCTCTCTATCTTTGGACTTGACAATCATGTCGTCCACGTACACCTCAACCTCCTTGTGGATCATATCATGTAATATTGTGGTCGCGGCTCGTTGATAAGTAGCTCCAGCATTCTTCAGCCCAAATGGCATAAATCTATAGCAGTATGTCCCCCACGGGGTGGTGAATGCAGTCTTTTCCTGGTCTTCTGGTGCCATTACTATCTGATTGTAGCCGGAGAAGCCATCAATGAATGAAAGCAACGCGTGCCCTGCTGTGAAATCCACCAACTCATCAATATGCGGTAAGGGAAAGTCGTCATTCGGACTAGCTCTGTTCAAATCCCTGAAGTCTACGCATACTCGGATCCTGCCATCTTTCTTCGGCACCGGAATGATGTTGGCTAACCAAGTCGGATATTCAGATACCAGTAGGAAGCCTGCGTCGATTTGCTTGGTGACCTCTTCCTTAATCTTAAGAGCCCAATCCGAGCGGATCCTCCTGAGTTTCTGCTTGACGGGTCGGGTCTCGGGGGCAAGAGGGATCCGATGCTGTACAATCTCAGGATCGATTCCAAGCATGTCTTCGTAGTACCACGCGAAAACATCTTTGAAATCTTTTAATAAAGTGACTAAGCGCTCGCGTTCCTCCGAAGACAACGTGGATCCGATCTAGACCAGCCGCGGGTCCTCCTCAGTACCAACATTCACGGTAGTGATTTCATCCATTAGGGGTTTGACAAATCTCTCCTGCTCTTGTTCAATTAGACGTTGCAAAACCGGAGGAATTTATTCCTCGTCGTTTTCATCAAAATTTTGAAAGTCTGAGTTTATGTAATAAATCAAGGGCACAGAAAAGTACTCAGAAACCATAGCTACTTGATTCTCATTAAGTTCCTCCAAATCGTCCGATCCCTCGGTTACAACAGACTCAAATGAGAAAGAAAAAGACGACCTGGACAAGACTGTGGTATCTGGGTTATCATCCCCAGGATTACCAGACTCAGACTCAGTCGAGCTGGAACCTGATTCCGACTCACAAGACTCGGTGGAATCAGATTCCGGCTCACTACCTGACCCAGTGCTGCTGGACAAAAATCCCTCTTCAAATTGCCAAGTGAGAGAGGGTGCGATAGATGCATCCAAGATAGCTGTTGCTAGGCTCGCAGCCGTTTCATCCCCAATCATGGAAACCAAGAAGTTATCCCCCAAGCACTTTTGGTCGATTGGAGGATCTGAAAGTAGACATGCTAGTGCTACCCCCATTTCAATTTCAGTGCCCTCGGAGTCCACTGCCTTACACTGTTCAACTTCAGCTGATGGGTCCGTCTGCTCTTCGGCAACATCCTCCCCAGGTAACTGCAGATCAAAGAAGATCTCAAAACCTGGTATGCGCTTCCTCTCCGCGTTCAGCCATGGCTCTGGGAAGCCACAAAACCAAAAGTCTTCCCCCTCCCGGACGAAGCGTTCGTTCAGGGTACCCTGAATGGGCCTATGCATCAGCTCAAAAGGCTTCCCAGCCTGCTTTGCTCTGGCTCTTCCAGCCATTTCCTTTCCCTTCCTTACCCAGTCCTGTTTGGTGGGCAGATAACCCAAGCCAAAAGTATGAGGGTTGTGCGGCACTTCGGCCAATGCTGCGACGCCCTTCTGGCTGCTCCTTCCCAATCCCATCCCGGGGATGTGCTATAACTTGTTCATGAGGTATACAGATTGAGCACTGACGTACACTCCCTCATTAACAGCCATGATATTCTGCACAACTCGAGCCTCAGCCAGAGTAAACCCTGATAAAAACACATCCTCCATGCCATGCTCGATTTCCAAGACTGGTGTAGACACTTCCGGCGGTGGATGGATTGACGAATTCCCAAAAACAATGGCCACCCCCTTCCCGTGAGGGTACTTTAACATCTGATGCAAAGTGGAAGAGACTACCTTCACTTGGTGCAACCACGGCCGCCCCAAGAGTAGATTGAAGGTTGCGGGAATGTCCAAGACATGGAATTCAATGTTGTGTTGTCCTGGACCAACCTGGGTCTGAATCTTGACAGTCCCCATCACCTCCCTGCTAGTGTTATCATAGACTCTGATCACTTGAGTAGTCGGCACGAAGTCTGCGGGCTTCAACCCAATTGCATATGCCGTTCTTGACGGGCACATGTTAATGGCAGATCCCGTGTCGATAAGAACCACCGGCACCCATTTGTCTCTACATTCCACAGAGATGTAAAGGGGTTTGTTATGATTTCCGCCCTCAGGCGGTGGTTCTTTGTCTGAAAAGGTTATCGTCGGGGAACCTCCTCCCGGAAAGACCAGTCCAACCAACTGCTCTGGTGTGGTATCTATAGAAAGTTTGGCCTTGTCCATAGTAGATAGGACAGCCTGTCTGTGCACTCGTGATGCCATAAGCAGTCCCCAGATGGGGATGTCTGCTTGTATCTTCTTTAATTGCTTCAGCACAACTTCTTCTTCGATCTGTTTCTTCTTCTGTTTCTCGGCTTCTTTATTCTTCCCAGATGCCTCTGGCTGGTCTAGGTGCGGGGGCTTGAAATACCGCCCGCTTTTTGTCATGTGATCAATCTCATCAAGATACCAGGTGTCATTTGGTTGATTGTTTCCCCAATCCTCGTCTGTATGGGCAAGACATAAATCATCGTCTTCCCACCACATCCCATAAGTAGCCAACAAACATCTGTCTGGCTCTGGCTTGATTGTGTCCGCAGTGCTTTCAGCCCACATGCTCACAGCATCTCCTGTCTTTGTGCCCACAGCACTCTCAATCCCTTCATGGGCTTTGGCTTTCCGGATCCTCTCAGAATCCCAAAACTTTTCTTGTTCTGCCTGAGTTAGCGCAGTTTGTTGTTCAGCTTTCCCTATATTCATATTGTCCCAATTCCGAGCGAAATTCTTCGTACCGGCGCTCTCCGGCAATGTACTCTGACTTTCGGCCCTTCCGACCACAGCTAATATCCCCACCCCTGCTGGGCTCTGTTCTAGTTGGAACTCTTCCGCAGCATCCGATTGATCATCCAGCCATCCAGTGGCCTCTGCCGATTCCTCATAATCAAACCAGTTGACTGCCGCATCCCCTGATTCTTGGTCATCGAAAAAAGGTAGGTTGGCAAAGTCCTCCTCTACAGCTGGCAAACCATTTGGCCCTTGCTCAAATCCATCCTCCCAGATCACACACAGCTCTTCCTTCTCTGGCAATTCTATACTTAAACCAATCTGGCCTGCTGATAGAATGTACCCACTCGGATCATAGGCTTCCCCAACGAAACTCCCAGACTGTTCAATCCCAGACTCAACAATTCCCTTCTCTTCTGAAATCTGCCCTGCCCCATCTTCGATGGTCACCACCGTTGGCTCCGGTTGGGTTGTGGAGATGTCCATCATGGACAAAGAGTCGGTGCAATCAGGAAAGAGCACCTCCAGCTAGGTAGGTGGGATGGGGTGATGTAGATGCTAGGATCGTAAGATGCGTCCCCAGTTTGGATAAAGTTGATTCTGTTGGGAGGGGGAGCTTGGTTATGTGGTGGGAGAGGGTTTGTTGTGACATTGGGTTTGTCGGGAGGCGCGATCACCTGCTTGTCAATAAGATCTTGGATCTCGTGACGCAATCTAAAACAACGGTCGATGTCGTGACTGTGCTGTTGGTGATACGTGCAATATTTTGCCGGGTCATGAGAGGGAGGGAGTGGGTTTGGTAGTGGCCTCGGCTCTAGAGGTTTCAAGTGCTTTTTTCTAATTAAGACCCCTAGAGCCTTGGACAGGGGCATGTATAGGGGTGTGAAGGTTCTTTGGCCACTGGGTTGGTATTTAGTGGTCTGTGTATTGCTTTCGGATGCATTGGAGAAGGGTGTGGCTGCCATAGGTCTTAGAAGGGGAGGGGGAATGGTGGCGACCATGCTCACCTCTGAAGTTCTTGCAGTTGCAGCGCCACTCGGGCCTACATTGTTGTTACGGTTGAAAGTCCTCCTAGGCTGTTTCCTATCTTGGTCAATCAGACCCTGTTTCATTGCATCTTCAATTTGTACTCCCATCTCGTGTAGATCCGAAAAGGTAGGGAAGGGGAGTACAATCATTTTTTGCATCAGTTTTGGCTGAAGATTGCGCACAATCATACTGATCTGGTCCTTGTCGGTGGGCCTTAAAGTCATCATCGAGGCTTTTGCCCTCCACCGGGTCACTAAATCTGAGAAGCTCTCTTTGGGCTCCTGCCTTGTTGTTTCGAGATCACGAGTTGTAATCTCAATTTGGGTGTTGTAAGAGTATTGCGCAACAAAGGCCTCAGCCATTTCATCCCAACTCCTCTTGACATCATCCTCCAGCTTTGCATACCAGATGGCGGCCACACCCGACAGGGTCCGGCCGAATAGCGAAAGCTTCTGTGGTCTGGTTAGGCCCATTGGCCGTAGTATATCTGAGAATAACCGGAGGTGGACCATGGGATCCCCGGATCCATTGAAGCGATCGATCTGTGGAATTTTGAATCTATCCGGCAATGTCATGGCCACATTGGTATATCCGTCCTCGATATCCGTAATAGCCTTCACCCCTTGTGATTTTTTGAAAAGCTTCTCGAGCTTGCTCAATTTCAGTGCTGTGGGGTCTATTTCGAACTCGAAGGGAGAGTCCGGGTGGTTGATGGGTGTAGGTGCTTTGGACAGTTGAGGCGGAAGTGGGGGCGGAGCTAGCCCCGTTGGAAGGCCTGTGTCCTCCTGGACGTTTTGGACATTCGGCAAGGTGTTCTGGGTGTTTGGCAGGACATTTTGGGCAGTTGGTGCCTGCTCAGGTAGCGGGACCCCTGGTGGAGGAGAAACTGGATGTGAGGCTGATGCTCCGGCTTGCTGCTGGAGTCTAGTAATGAGCTTAGCCTGTTGGGCCATGACTGTGGCCTGCTGTTTAGAGAACTCCGCTTGGCGAACAGCGTCCTCCTGCATTTGTCTCATGCTCTCCTGCATTTGGCGCATCATTTCTTCTATCCCGGCCATATTCTGTTGGTCTTGCTGACTGACTGGTATGTGTATTTCTATGGCGAATCTTGAAACCTCGGCCGACTATTCCTTTGCTAGGGTAGACCATCGCTACGTAACCTTTGCTCAGACACACTACGCTTTCTCGGCCTCCGTCTGACAACCGGGGGTAGAGAATGGAACACTGGTTGTCCGTCAACCAGATCCTCAGATCGATTGAGCCGACGTCCTCTTGTCCAAAGTGCTTGGGGAATATTTACTGGGTCGGAAGCAATTGTGCTAAAATTTTCCTAGCAAAAAGATAAATAAAGCAATAAGAAAATAAACAACCAGATAAACGAACAGCATAACAGCTTAAAATAAATACACAACACACGGCTGAGCACAACAACACACGGTCGATAAGCTGAAAATACACTGTCCCCAAACACTGATCACTATCCCTGAATCACTGTCCCCATAGATTGAATCTAGTACCCGCAGATAACTGATTCTCAAACATTGACTGATGCTTGCAGGCCTGATGCCCAAACTCGCAAACTGATACATGCATTCCCTGTAGAGACGCACTCTAAAAGCACATAATAGATAAGTGAGAGCCAAAAACACCCCTATGTTGGGGTAGGGTTTCCCTGTCCTATTTTGTCAGGAGCTAGGGTTTCACTATGTACGCAACAGTTTCAAAACAACCTATGATCGGGTAAGCAACCTGTCCTAGTTTGGAATGGTCACTATAGATCCGAATATGCACTAGGTCGAATGGTCAAAAAGGGTGCCCCGGTAAAACCGGGGTTTGTGTTCCCATACTGGCAGAGCCTACAACCGGTCAGCCTTATGGTCAGGCAAGCCTCTGGCAAACCGTTCAGGAATAGCAGATGGTAAACACGGTGTCCTAGGCGCATCATTGCAAATGCAATGCAAAGAAACACATAAGTGTAGTCAAAATCAGATATCATGAGTTCGAGTCAAGTTCTCTAAATCCCCAGCAGAGTCACCAGAAACTGTAACAAGCCCGCGGGGGGGCCTTGCTACAGTTCGGACTCGATTTGTGTCACGGTTCTAAATCTTGAACCAAAGAGTCTAAATCCGGCAAATCGTTTTGAGAAAATAGATTTTTAGAAAGAAGTGCCAAACATGGACTGCTTTGCCAGATACAGAGTCGCCACCTAAATATTTTATTTTTGGGAAATTTAGGAAACCTTGACTCGTTGCCTAAGGCCACGTGTCCGTCATCACCAAAGTTGTCTCGGCTCGGGAACTTGGGTACGATTGGGGAAGGTCACTTCGTGAGCACCCCCGCTCGCCCGATCAAAGATCGGCCTCTACTAACCATGATATCGAATTTTGAAAACATTATGCGTTCTTATTTAGATTATTAGCCTAGATTTACTATGTGATGCGCACAGCATACAAGCATAGACTGGATCGCCTGAATTGGAACAAAACATTTCATGTTTGTTTAGAAAGTGGTTTGCTACTCGCAAGTAAGCTTAAAATGCGGATTTTGCCACCTTCGGGTGGGCTTAGAAAAGATGGTTTTGCCACTATCTAGTGGGCTTAAGACTCACAGTTAATGCATTGTTCCAATCCAAATAACCTAACCTTCACCCACATGCATTCAGACAGTTATATAACATAAGCACATAGCCTCATGGTAAGCATGCTATCATGGCAGTCACTCACACGCATGCAAGGATGCTAAAGCATAAAACTTACCGAGTACTCCAAGCCAAAACAGAAGCTAATTAGAAATCCATGCATGATCCTAACTATACAGAAATGCCTAATGCAACACATGCAATATGCAACTACAAGCAGGCTCGGCTATTTCTAAAGATGGTATATGAGATGCTACAACTAACAAGTATTCAACTCGGAATTGAAATACAATGCAGTTAGTATGATGCGCCGAGCCCGGTGCATGCAAAACAGATGAATGAATGCAAACATGCTATCATACTGTATGCTAATTGAAACATGCCCTAATCTAACCATCATAAGCTGGTAAATAAAAGGGAGAAAGACGTGGGGATGGAAGACATACATCACACACACGCACACTTATTACAACATTGCCCTCGCGCAGAGGGTCCAAATAAATAATATACAGTCCTGAATAAATACAGTCCGAATAAATACAAACCCTAATTAATTAACAAATTTAACTAGGAAAGCAATAAACTAGCATGCAAGCTAGGGACTGCCTCGACTCCGCTCCGGATGATGAATGATGCATGTTCGGGTTGCCTTGCGCGGAAATCCACCGCGATGCCCCGGTTTGCCTCTGTTTGCAATTGTTCTCGGGATTTGTGCCAAGCTCCAGAAGGCTGCCGATTCTTGATTTGCTGCAACAGAGAACAAGAAATGGGGCATGGCAATGTATTTCACATATGTATGCATGCCTCGATCATTGTGCCACCAATCACGCATATCGATGCATGATGGCTGAGGAGTCGAATTGCACAACTCAATATGGAATGAATGCACATGAAAACACAACAAGACCGAGACTCCATCACGGATAATTCGGAGTGTCGGTGACTGGGAATTGAGACACGTTCCTTCACTCGAAGTACGAAACGTCCCTCGTTTTTCGTGCTCGGGCTAACTCCTATCCCAAACACAATGCAATATGCATGGTATGCATGAATGCAACTAAGATACACCTTAACATGCACAATGTTATGAAATGGCATACACGATGCACGAGGTAACATGGCATACACAATGCGCTAACATACGACCTAGCATACATAATGCTATGAAATGAAATGGCATACACAATGCATAATGGACTTACACCAACATGAGTGGACCTCAGCCACACTCACATCAGTAGCCATAAGATGAAAATGAGACTCTCAAGATGCGTGCACACATGCACGCAAACCGAGGACCGAACCTAAGGCACGAATGCAACTCTACCAAAGCATGGCAAGGCATGGAATATGGCATATGAACATGCAAATTTCAGTGCTGAAAAATGATGCTAAACAGCCCCGAATCGTAGAAATATGGCACCCGATGTATGGAAGGAGACTTGAAACATGAAATTAGGTACATGGAATGACCTATGGCTACGCAAAGCGTGCCTTATTTGAACATGAAGTGTGAAGACAGAATCAAGACAGTCCCGAAACAAGCATATTTACAGTTTTAAGCAAGGCCAAACAGTGAACACAAATAGAACTAAGCTAGCATACAAAAATGGCCCCGAAAGAGAGATAATGAAGCAAGTAGCCGCTGCTGGCCCTAAATGGCCAAGATCCCTTCAACAAAGTTGAATAGGGGCTCAAAATGAAGTATTTTACAGTTTACAACAAGCCACGAAAACAAACACAAGTATGGCTAAACTATTATGCAAGAAATGGGCCAAAAGGGAGACAAAGAAAGTGATGGTTGCTGGCCTCAAATAGAGAAGGGCCCTTCAACAAAGTTGAAGAGGGGTCCAAAACATGGTATTTTACAGTTAGTGACCAAACCCAAAACAGTGCACATGCAAGCTTAAAATACTACGCGAAATAAGGCATAAAAGAGAGCTATAACACAAAGAGCAAAAAGGAAGCCTCAAAAAACAAAAGACCCTTGATAAAACATGAATAGGGGGTCAAAATAAGGCTATTTACAGTTCGGACCAGAGCCCAAAAATACAAGCACAAGGGACTAACAAAGCATGCAAAAATAAGGCCAAAAGAGGGATAAAGAGGAAAGTGACAAAAGGAGGCCTCAAACAGTGAAGAGCCCTTCAACAATGTTGAAGAACGGCTCAAAATAAGCCACTTTTCAGTTTACAAACAAGCTCAAAAAAATTTACAAATGAGCCTAAAATACTATGCAAGAAAGAGGCATACAAGAGACGTAAAGAAGCAAGTGTAAAAAGGAAGCCTCAAACAGGGAGAGGCCCTTAAACAAACATGAAAAGGAGCTCAAAATACTGCTATTTTCAGTTAGGGTCGGAGCCCAAATATGCAAGAAAGTATGGCTAATATATTGAGCAAAATAAGGCAAGAAAGAGGGAGGAGAAGACTTACCCTTGAAGACCAAATCTTTGACAACCTTTGGACCAAGAAATGTTGCTCCTCAGCTCTAGAAAACAGCCCCAAAGTGTTGGAAAGGATGGTGGTGGTGTGGTGCTATGAGGTGGTGTAGAAATGGTCCAAGAACAATAGATTTTGAAGCTTTGAAAGGAAGAGATGGAGGATGTATGTATGCAAGGCTCCAAGAGGATTTTCTTACCCTTCAAACTAAAGGGGAGGGGCTATCTGTATAGGCCAAGGAGTGGGGGAAAAATGGGGGGGAAAACCAATTCCAGTTTCCCCCCAAAAGTGCACCCCCCCCGGATACAAAATCTGGGGGGAAACAGAGGTCATTTTTGAAAGGAACAGGGTGCAAGGATCATGGCCGGCCAGTTTGCTAAGGTTTAGGTGGCCGGCCGGCCCTCCCCATGGTCAACCGGCCAAGGGTCAAAAGGTTCAAGTGTGATTACTGGCCGGCCACCTCAGATTAGTGGCCTCCCATGTGTGCACAACACAACTTTGTGGTCAAAAGCTAGAGAAAGTGAACCAAGAGAGAGAAAAGCCCATTTTTCAAAGGGGTTCAAAAGGTTCAAGTGCAATTACTGGCCGGCCACCAAATATTGGTGGCCTCCCAGATGTGTACAACACAAATATGGGGTTTAGGTTTAAAGAAAATGGCCCAAGGGTGGTCAACATTGGCTTTGAAGTGAGAAAAACGGGCGACGGAGGGCGATGAAGGAATAAAACTGGTTGTCAGAACAATTACTGGCCTCCCACCCCACTACGACCTTTCTAACAATGAAAATGAGGCCTCCACCAAAAATGAACCAAAACCGATGCAAAATGAAGGTTCGGGGGCCAAAACGCGCAGCCCGGGGCCCCGAAAACTGACTATTAGACACCGGAAGGGGTGTTCGACCACGAAGTTGGTCTCTCGGACAGCAGTGTTCCTCAAAAGGGAGGAAATAAGGTATGTGCCAAAAACCGGAGCAAACGGAGGTGGAATTAATCGAGGCACGGCCAATCGAACAGACGCTCAAAAATCAGAAACCGGGCTCCAAACGAGAAAAGTGGCCTACGACCACGAAACGTTGCCTACGGCCACTGAGAGATGATCTATGAGACCTCTCCCTCCCTTTGGGAAGAGAAAACAGAGAAGACAGAGCCTGGTTCGCAAACCGAGGCAAAGCATGAAAGAGTCCGGAAGTCCGGAGGCAAGGCTCGCAGCCGAGACTCTGAAACTTCTAAACGAGCACAATATGCAACATCACCGAGCGCTCAATCGGTGACGTCTGAGTCTTAAGGTCGGTCAAAATGGGATGTCTACACTATGGTTGTTGTGAAGGCAACATATAACATTTTAATGCTTCAGAGAGTTATATATAGTTGCTCTTAACTGCATATAAAACTAGTATGACAACAATGGGCTCACCCTTCATGTATTCTATCTACCTTCGTCCATGAGTTTGGATTCAAGACTAAAGTTAGGAAATTCCCTTCTCTCTGCTTGACCTCAAAATATAGTGGACCTTCAAGTTATTTAAGCCACTATATATTGATCAATAATTCAAATCCATTAGAAATATGATATTTTATAGTAACACTTTTTGTAAACAAAATTAGATTGTAATGTGATAGTTTTATTATGTGAGGGTATTTTGGTAATTTGGCACTCACTAAGCCCCACACATCAAGAGGGTACTTCTATTTTCACACACCAATTCCTTTCAACACACATATTGAATGAACACCTTTTTAGTATAGACAAAAAAATAAAAAATAAAAAATCTTAGTCAATCTTGAAAGTAGCTAGTTTGCGGCGGGGGACTTGTAGAGTGTATGGTTCATGACAGAAGATGGTCACAAGTGGAGGAAAAAGAGGTGATGGACGGGGATGGTGGAGGAAAGATGTGGCACTGGCAATGGAAGATGGTTGTGGTGTTTTAGAATTACGGTTTGGGTAGAAGAAGATAAGGATATTATGATATTTTATTCTAGGACAAAATTGTATTAAGAAAAAATTTCATTAAACATGTGAATTGAGAGGAATGGGTGTGTGGAAATAGAATTATCTAGATTGAAAGTTTCGCTCCATTACTCGCTTAAATAAGGATTGCATACATGTTTTAAATGCTTTTGAAAAATGTTTTTTTAGAAAAAGAGTTTGAACCAAATAAAAAAACTTGTTTTGAAAACGTGTACAAAATTGGCTCTAGTAAAGTGTGATGATCAATCGCACGTTTAGTAGTGGCCAGATTTACGCAGTAGCAAGTGATCGCTGAGAGATCGATTGATAAGCGATTGCTTCAAATTAATTTTGAGTCAATAGCTAGTGATCACTAGATGATTGATCCTTTTTGGTGCGATCAATCACTTTAGTCATGTGCGATCGATCGCAATTCTGATGTTTACAAACCCTATGCATAATTAATTTTGGATACTGATTTCTTTATATAAAGACCTTCATAACTCGTTTTTCAGCATCCCAGCTATCGTGCTTCATTATAAAAATATCTTCTACTTTGTGGAGAGTTATTATTATTATTATTATTATTATTTTAAAAAAACCCTCACAAATTCCTTTAAAATATTGTATCATTGCATTGGTCGTTCTACACTTAAAGCCGATTGGATAATCAGAGTCATTTGACAATGGAGATCAAAGCTGAAATTGTTGGAAATTATGGTTTTTATAGGCTTATTTTGAGCCAACTTGGAGCCCAAATTTGAGTAGGGCTCACACGTCTTTTGGGGTGGGTTCAAAGAGATGACGTATTTATTGCCATATGGCAAGTCACACGATACAAATGGTTCGTCAAAACTATTTATGAGTGAATGAAAAGTTGACATCATTTTCGAGTTCGTGGAATGGGAAGTTGAAGAATTAAATGTGGGTTTCCTTAAATGGTTGTCCCACATTGAAACTTTAAGAAAGCTTGTGCGTGTATATAAGCTCTAGATGGACAAACTTGGGTTGGGATCTAAGGGGCATTCCAAGTTTGTAGAAGGGAGGAGTTATGGACAAAGTGGGCCTTGGCTCAAACCACTACATATGCGTTGCCGCCGCTGTTCGGCCGGGTGTGGGTTAGGTCGGAACGGTCCTAATATTAATTTATTTGAATCTTTTTCAAAAATTCATGTGGAAAAATTATTATTATTATTATTTTTTCTAAATGAAATTAATTCAAATTTTGCGTCAAATTTGAATTCAAAATTTCCGTTCAAATAGTGCCTCTCCCATGTGCCTCATCCTGTCCGAAATTCACTTCCATTTGCATGCAAATCAAATTGTTTCAAACAGATTTGAATTTATGGACCTGTTCAGTTTGAATCTGTATCTGTTCAGTTTGAATTGCATCTATTCGGTCTTTCCCAATAGTCACCAATCTGCCTATAAATAAAGACCCTCTTCCAGCAGTTTATTCATTCCAAAAATTCTCTGGTTGCCTTCCATTTTTGCTCTCTTGTATTGTTATTCTTCATATTAGTTTTTAAGAAAAATTCTCAGAGTATAGAACACAAGTTTTGGTTCACCGTCTAGATTGTTTGGAGTGCTACTACAATCTGTGTAAGATCATTGTATCTTGGGAAATTGACACCATTTATTCGTAAGCACTGAAGTGGGGTGAATCTGTCTTGAGGACAGAGTATCACATACTCAACTTAATCATTTTTGTACTTATTCGTTTCGGTAAATAAATTTTGTAAGTAATTTCTTTTGATTTGTTTCACATTATTGTCTCACACACAGAAGATTGTTCCAACAATCTTAAGACATATTTGAATTATTCTGTTTATACAGAATTTTTCGGTCGTTTCCTTTTCTTCCTTTCTTTTTCTTACAGAAATTATTTTCTGTGCTTATACAAAATAATATTCTTGTTGGAAAATACAAATAGTAGTAATATACTGTTTATTTTCTTTGATAACTAGTAGTAATATACTGGTTATCATTGACAATTTCAGAATATTCGTTTGTGAAGTTAATCAGAAATTAATTTTGGTTTTCAGAAATAATTTCTGAGTATTCTTTAATTAAAATTTTATTTTTAGTATTTTAATTTTTAAAGTGTTAGAGAAATATTTTTCTGTGTGGAATTAATTTGTTTAAATAAAATTTTATTTTCAAATTAATTGGAAATAAAAGTTACAATTCTTATTTATTTTATTTTTACATAATTAAATTATGTGTTTATGGCTTAAATTTTCTGTGTAGTATGAAATTGTAATTATAATTTTGTTTTATAATTTAGAATTCATGGCTACTAAAACTAGTCAAATTAATGTTCAAATCAATACTGGTATGGTAACTGCAATTGCTCCAACCATTCCTCATGTTGTGACTGTGGCAGTCAATCACGGTGAAAAGTCAGATAAGTTCTTAGGAACTGATTTTAAAAGATGGCAGTAGAAAATTTTGTTCTATCTTACTACTCTTAACCTGGCATGTTTTCTTTGTAAAAATGCTCATACTCTAAAAGAGGATGAAACCGATCAGCAAGTGGTTGTTGCGGTCGATGCCTGGAAACATGCTGATTTCCTTTGTCGGAACAACATCTTGAACGGACTTGATAACACATTGTACAACTTCTACAGTCCTATCAAGACGGCAAAGGAACTTTGGGAGTCTTTGGAGAAAAAGTACAAAACGGAAGATGTTGGCTCAAAGAAATTTGTGGTTGGCAAATTCTTGGATTTTGTGCTGACTAATACAAAGATCGTGATCAGTCACGTTTAAGATCTCCAACCTATTCTGCATGATATTCATGAAGAAGGCATGTCTCTTAATGAATCCTTCCAAGCTGCTGCCTTAATTGAAAAATTACCATAAAGCTGAAAAGAATTCGAGAACTACCTCAAACACAAGTGCAAAGAAATGACTTTGGAAGAATTGATTGTGTGTTTGAGGATTGAGGAGGAAAACCGCAATTCTGAGAAGCGGGCTAGTAAGCATCCAATGGAGTCTAAAGCAAATGTTGTAGAACATGCACTAAAAGCAAAGAAACGAAAGTATTTTGGGGAAAGTTCCTCACAAGTCTCTAAAGGAAGGAAAACTAAGAAGTACAAGTTCAATGCCAAATGTTACATCTATGACAAAGAGCAAAAATTGGGCCAAAGATTGCTGTAGCAAGCACAAAGGCAAATGAAGATCAAGCAAGAAGTTTGTTCAAGCTAATATGACCAAAGTGGACAAAATTTCCAATGGTGTAGATTACATAAATCTTTCTCCAATTGTTTTCAAGGAAAACCTTGTCGGAAATCCTAAAGAATGGTGGGTGGACACTGGTGCTACTCACCACATCTGTGCCAACAAAACGATGTTCATATCTTATTTTATGGTGGATAATGGCGAACAACTTTTCACAGGCAACTCCTTGACTTCTAAAGTTGAAGGATAAGGAAAAATTATTCTGAAGATGACATCTGAAAAGGAACTCACTCTCAACAGTGTGCTGTATGTATCAGAAATTCGCAAGAATCTTATTTTCGGATCTCTGTTGAGTAAAAATGGGTTTAAGCTAGTTTTTGAAAGTGATAAGTTTGTACTTACCAAAAACAGGATGTATGTAGGGAAAAGTTACATGTCTGATGGCCTTTTCAAAACAAATGTAATGACTGTTGTACCGTCTGTTAATAATAAAAATACATCTTCTTCTTATTTGCTTGAGTCTTCAAATTTGTGGCATGGTAGACTAGGACATGTTAATTATGAATCTTTGCATAGATTAATTAATATGGAATGTTTGTCTAAATTTGAAATTGACCCAAATCATAAATGTGAAATTTGTGTTAAGGCAAAATTAACCAAAACTCCTTTCCATACAATTGAAAGAAGTACAGAACCACTTGAATTAATTCATAGTGACATTTGTGATTTTAAATCAATTCAAACTAGAGGTGGAAAAAAATATTTTATCACTTTCATAGATGACTATACTAGATATAGTTATGTTTATTTAATTCGAACAAAGGATGAAACTTTGGAAACTTTTATTCAATATAAGAATGAAATTGAAAATCAACTTGGTAAGAAAATTAAAAAACTAAGAAGTGATAGAGGTAGTGTGAATCACCTTTTGGTGAATTTTTTTAAACAACATAGAATAATTCATCAAACCACCGCTCCTCACTCACCTCAGTAAAATGGAATTGCTGAAAGGAAAAGTAGGACTTTAAAATGAATGTCATGTTAATAAGTTCTGGATTACCTCAGAACTTGCGCAGAGAAGCAATATTTTCTGTTAATTATATTCTTAATAAGTATCTCAAAAGAAAGTGAATCAAATACCTTATGAAATGTGGCATGAGAGAGTACCATTCTACAAATACTTAAAAATATAAGGGTGTTTGGCTAAAGTGACTATTCCTAGTCCTAAAAAGACTAAGATAGGCCCTAAAACGGTTGATTGCATATTCATTGGTTATGACATGAATAGTAGTGTATATCGGTTTTTGATTCGTAAATCAGAACATTCCAAAATGCATGTAAATACTATTATAGAATCTCGAAATGTATCATTCTTTGAACATGTATTTCTTGGTAAACCTGGACAAGAGACTAGTACTAATAAAAGATCTTATGATGCTACTACTAGTCATATCAAGAACAAGATCAAGAACATAAGCAAAGGTTAGATCAAAATGAAGAAGAGAAACCTAGGCGTAGTAAATGTGCTAGAACCTCAAAATCTGTTGGTCCAGATTTTCTAACTTTTTTGTTAGAAAATAAGCCTTTAACTTTTAAAGAAGCTATGTCCAGTCCTGAGGCTCCTTTATGGGCCTTTAACTATTAAAAAAGATATGCCCAGTCCTAAGGCTCCTTCATGGAAAGAGGCTATAAATAGCAAAGTTGAATCCATTTTGCAAAATCACACTTGGGAATTGGTGGACTTGCCACCAGGTTGTAAACCTCTTGGGTACAAGTGGATTTTCAAAAGAAAAATGAAAGCGGATGGATCAATTGACAAATACAAGACAAGACTTGTGGTTAAAGGATATAGACAAAAAGAAGGTCTTGATTACTTTGACACATACTCACCGGTTACTAGAATAGCATCTATTAGAATGCTAATTGCCATTGCATCTTTAAACAATCTGGAAATTCATCAAATGGATATGAAAATAAATTTCTTAAATGGTGAGTTAAATAAAGAAATTTACATGGAACAACTAGAAGGATTTTCTGTTCTAGGGACAGAAAAGAAAGTGTGTAAATTGGTTAAATTATTTTATGGTTTAAAATAAGCGCTAAAGCAATGGCATGAAAAATTTGACATGGCAATGATGTCAATTGGATTTAAAATTAATGAATTTGACAAATGTGTTTATATTAAAAACACAAACAAATGTTATGTTATAGTATGTCTTTATATGGATGATATGCTCATCATAGATAGTAATAATGACATAATTAAAGCTACCAAGAAAATGTTGAATAAACATTTTGACATGAAGGACGTGGGGATTATGATGTAATTCTAAGTATGAAAATTATCAAAACATCAGAAGGATATGCTTTGTCACAATCACATTACATTGAGAAAATACTTGACAAATTTAGCAAAGATGATGATTATCTTGCTAGAACACCTGTGGATGTTAATTTGTTTCTTTCTAAAAATGTACAGAAAAGTATTTCTCAATTAGAGTTTGTCCAAATTATTGGAAGTTTAATGTACTTGATGAATTGCAGTTGCCTGAATATAGCTTATGCAGTAAGTAAATTAAGTAGATATACGAGTAATCCAAGAGTAAAACACTGGAATGCAATTATAAGAGTTCTAAGATATCTCCGCTTTACTCGTAACATTGGGCTAAAAATTATACTAGATATCTAGCAGTACTTGAAGGATACTATGATGCAAACTAGATATCAGATACTAGAGACTCAAAATCCATCAGTGGGTATGTCTTTATTCTTGGTGGCACGGTTGTATCTTGGAAATCTTCCAAACAGACTTATATTGCTAAGTTTACTATGGAATCCAAATTTATAGCTTTAGATGAAGTTGGGGAAGAAGTAGAATGGCTTTGCACTTCCTTAAGATATTCCAATGTAGCCAAAATCGGTGCCCGCTATGTGCATACATTATAATAGTCAATCAGCAATTAGTAGAGCACATAGTCATATGTATGACGGTAAGTTACGACACATTCGTCATCGACATAACACCGTGAGACAAATACTCTCTAACGGAGTTATTTCCATTGAATTTGTGAAGTCTAAAAACAACATAATGGATCCATTAACCAAAAGGTTAGCAAGAGAGTTAGTTGAGAATTCATCGAGGGGAATGAGCCTTAAGCCTATTAAATAAGAGTTACCATAACAGCAACCTGATCTAGGTTCAAAGGGACAACCGAGTTGTGTATGACTCATAAAGATCACTGGGGAATCAAACTCTTACCCATTTATATGATCACTGGGGAGTCAAGCACGTACTCATAAAGATCACAACTGAATTGTGATGTCTGCAGGGTTTTAGGTTAATTAATACTTTTAATGATTCTTATATCTAGGAATATCTAGTGGAGTATGGCAGGATACTCTTTATAAAAATCACCTATATGAGTGTGAACTGGGCCGGTTCTGTCAGATTTGTGAAAGGCTACAATTCTCTAAAGCACTCATGAAAGACTAGGTTGTTCAGGGCCAAAATGAACACAACAGTGAGAACTAAACTATGTCTGGTAATATACTGTATGAGTTCTATTATCTTAGTTTACACAAATGGCTAAACAGTTTAAGACATCATATTCACTAATTAACTAGTAAATTCGACATCTCACAAGGGAATGTTCAAAACCAAAAGCTACCTATCCTTTGCAGAATAACTCGGATTTTTGTACTCTCAGTTAAACATTATGTTGTTGTATTTTCTCTACGTCAAATTCGATTCATGTGGGGGATTGTTGGAAATTATGATTTTTATAGGCTTGTTTTGGGCTAACTTTAAGTCCAAATTTGAGTGGGAGCCCACACGCCTTTTGGGATAGGTCCAAAAAGGTGACGTGTTCCTTTCCACATGGCAAGTCACACGGTGCAAACGATTCTTCAAAACCATTTATGAGTGAATGGGAAGTTGACATTGTTTTTAGGCTCGTGGAATGGAAAGTTGAAGAGTTAAATGTGGGTTTCCTTAAATAGTTGTCCCACACTGAAACTTTAAGAGAGTTTGTGTGTGTATATAAGCTCTATATGGACAAACTTGGGTTAGGCTCTAAGGGGCACCCTAAGTTTGTATGAAGGAGGAGGTATAGACAAAGTGGGCCTTGGCTCAAACCACCACACGCGGGTCATCCGTCTGTCCGACCAGCCAAGCCGTGCCGCGCACGGGTGTGGGTTGGATCGGTCCTATTATTAACAATAGAAACTTCATGGTGTCCAGAAGATCAAGAAAGTTGATTAAGTCAAGTTGTGCTTGTATAGTTACTACAAGTCATAATGTGAGGCAGTGGCTACTCCAGAAGTTTTCGTAAATAGAGCCATAAATTCTATAAAGAAAAAAATATTTAAACTAAACAATATTCTCTCTGTGTGGTTATTAGTTTTTAGTTTTTAAAAGCAACTAGAGTCTTTTATTTTTCATTTTTTTTCCTTAGAATTTTTTTTCCATATTTAAGTCAAATGTTTTTATTTTTTAGATACACATAACCTAAATGTATTAAAAAATAAAATATTTGTCAATTTTTTTTTATAAGAAAGATTAATAAATACAACAAAATTGTACTACAAGGAGTTAGGATTTGTACTAGCTATTTTACAGCCCAATGTCTCTATGGACTTCCTCTCAATGGATGCCTTATTGCATTTTTTAAAATGTGTCTAGATTAAGAAAATTTAAAAATAAAAAGAAAATGCTTAAAATATTTAAAAAGTACACTAAATACACAAATAAAAAAGACGAAAATAAAAAAACTCAAACTATTTTTAAAAACTGTTAACCAATGTGGCAATGTTGTGGAAGGAACAAGTCCATTGGAGTGTTGAAGGAAGAATGAGGCAGAAAATGAGATAGAGGTAAACACAGTTGTTAAGGAGACAAAGTGGGATGGAGGTTTCAACAGAGAAGAGGAAGTATGTACCAAGGAGGTAAAACAAAGGACAGAGTCTAGTGATTACCATTTGGGTGAGGTAAACACAATTGTCGAGGAGACCATGTTGGAGGAGTCAATGCACATCCCAAATTTTAATGTTGAGCAAGTCTCTACACCTAGTTTTATTAGAAGCTTCAGTGGATCTTGAGATGGAATTGGGTTTGGCATCAATCTTGAAGTGGATTTGACACAAGCTCTTAGTAAGAATTTACATAGGAAGGGTCTTCTGAGCGTAAATCCTTCAGGCTTAGTTAGGCAACTTGCTTCTATCCCAAAACTCTTGTGGAATGAGAAGAGAAAAAGAAAGAAGAAGGTTCAGCTAGAGAGGTTCACCAGTTTTGCTGGACTTTATAGGCAGAAAGCTGCAGCAGTCAGCATGTACACTTCTAGGTTTGTCATCTTCAGACTAGAAGCAGTTGCGATAGCATGTTCAGATCTGTCTGAGGGTGTTATTAGTCTGAACAATCTTCTCCTGAATGAAGCTAAAGCCACTTTACAATTAGGTAAATCTCTTGGCATCAATTTCAATGGAAAATAAGATGATGTGTTGAACAAGATTATTGAGCTAGAGCTAAAGGACAAAGAGAGATCCAAATAGGAGGGTTTGGTCTAAGAAGGATGTTGGTTGGCAACAAGTAAGCATAGCTGGAGCATTCAGTGGGTTATAAGCTTTTGTTTGCTAGTTTTTGGGCGGTGGCATCAAGTGTTAGTAGTCTTGTGAGCTAGTGTTGGTTTGTCACCAACATTATGCTTGGTTTTCTTTCTTTTCCTTTTTTCTTTCCCATCCTTATTGATGTAATCTCACATGTATTGTATGGTTTTTTCATCAATAAAGATTTTCTTTGTTGATAAAAAAAAAAGAAAAAAAGAATGATTTAAACTTCTTAAATAGTAGGTGTCTAATAAGTATCAATCCCTATTTGATGGGATTCCTGAATTTTTTAATAAAATAAAATTATATTAAATAAAATATTAGCAATATAAATAAATTTTTTTGAACAATGATTTTAGAGTTTGATGGGGTTTTGGGACACCATCAGTGTACATGTAGAGTCGCCCGTGAGGTTAGGTAAATATAGGTGAACGTTGTAATTACTCTTGACTTTTTTTTGTGTTCTTTGATCCCATAGTAGGCTCTTGTTAAAGCTTGGGACCATAATTTTTACATTTTTAGGTTTCTTCACGTAATATCTTGCATACTTGTGTGATTGATTGTGCATTTGTTATTTGGCTAAATTGAACATAAAATTGACTTTTTTAATTAGATAGCTTATTCATCCGACAGATAATATTCAAATTCCAATATTTCAAGAAACTTAATAATTACATTCATAATTTCATATAGCATATATATATATAAGTAAATGAAATGGAATTAGCATACATCTGTATTTTGCAAAAAAAACAAAAAAAAAAAAAAACTATTTACCACATAAAAGTATTTCAAAAATGGAATGTGTATAAATATACAACCTTAGTGCGATGTTAATTACATTTAAAATAAATTTGCAACACATTTTATTTTTAAGATACATAGTCTTACTAATATATTTTTGTTCCCTCAAAAATGGGATTGGTCCAAACGTATTATAGCTTTGGTCCTTTGGAATTGAAAATTCTGTAAGGTGTGTACTATGTCCCAATTAGAAGAAAAATGACTCGTAGCTAGAATTCAGTTACCCAAATTCGGCTCGAAACCCAAAACGACGTCGTTTTGGGTTTCGATTTTTTTTTTCTTCATTTTCTTTCTCTTCCTTTTCTTTCTTTCTTTTCTTCTTCTTCGTTGAACATAGGAGAAGAGCAGAGGCGAGAGAGAATCGTGTCGGCTTGATCGCTTGCCGCTCGTCGAATCCGCGCCGACGCTGCCGCCCTCGCCTCTTGCCTCATCCTTTGCCTCTTTCTCAAGCTTCGCCTCCGGGCAGCCCTCGCTTCCGCCTCGTGCCCCTCCTCGCATCCACATCATCCCCATCCTCCGATGGCCCTTCGATCCTGTTCTTCTTCTTCTTCTTCTTCCTCCTCCTCCTTCTTCTTCTTCTCCGAATTCGAGCCAAATTCGAGCCTCCAAATTCGAGCTACGAATCGAAACTCCAATTAGAACATCTATGATATTTGGTTATTAACTATTTGTGGTGATAATTATGAATTGATTATGACTTAATTATACACATTATAGTATTAGCATGACTTATTGTTATTGGTTATAATATAATTTTGATTTATCAAAAATATTTTTCGTTACACCTTATGTGATGTTTAGTTATAATTTTGTTTTTTAATTATGACAAAAATTGATTTAATTATAATATTTATAGTAATTAACTTTACAAATATCATAAGTTGCATACGGTACACCTATTTTCCATACCAGAATGACCCTTGAAACAAAAAAGTAAATGAATTTGAGGAGAGAGAAAGTGAGCATGGAGAAGAAAGATTTACCTATTTCAAAAATGAAAGCAGAGAAGGCAGAGCAGCCCGGGCCACCTGTCAACCAAAGAAGCAGAGGGTCCTCTTTGGGGTTGGACTCAGACTTAACAAAGTAGTAAAAAATTTGTACATCCTTTGATTCATCCATACCCACATACCTAATTGCAGACACATGTATACACAATACATACATAACATTAATGTACTATATATTCATGCACGAAGAGAGAAGAAGAAGAAGAAGAAGATGAGCCACGTATACTGAGTTGACCCACCCACCCACCTGGTTTCAAGTTCAAAGGGAAGGGGTCCTTCAAATCCTGGAAGAGACTTAACCACAGAGTGACAGAGTAGGAGGTTTGAGCAAGCAATTATCAAAGTTGAAAGCAGCAAAATCAGAAGCAAGCAAAGCAAGTGTGCCATTTTTGAAGCCATGTTTGTTTTCAATTGGGAAGCAATTAATAGGGATGTCTGAAATAAGAAATTTGGATAAATTACGCTTACTTCCTCTAAACTTTATAGAAAATATAGATAATCTCTCATTTTTAATATGATTACTATGATTTCTCTTCAAGTTTTGAATCACATAATACTTAAGTATTATTCATAATTGTGGGGGCACATTTTGTGAATGACGACACGTGGCCAATGTGACACCGAAGTGTCAGCCGAGGTGCCACATGTCTTGGTCATGATGCCGAGGTGATCTCGGCTAGGGCGAGGTTGTCTGCGGAGATATCGGAATCCAAGATGAACGGATAAGGGACAAGAGTCCTAGAATAGGAAATGATCTCAGTCTGGATAAAGATAAAGCTCTTAGGGAGTTTATCTCTATCTGACCGGGAGTCCTAGATAAGCATTAAGGCGGAGTCCATTGAAGCTAGGCTTCTACAGGGATTATGTTTGTGTTGGCTATAAAAGTAAGGCACCCTTGTGGGTTTAAGGTACGCTTTTGGTATTCTGGCTTGTGAGTTAAGCACTACATGCTATCTTTGAGAGATAAACTGAGTATTGACTTGATTGTCGGAGTGCCCCTAGGTGGACGAACCACCGCCAGAGTCTTATCTTTCTGTGACAAGTTGTTTGGGCATAATCTATTCTGCATGTATTCTCCAGCTGAGTTCCCTGTTTGGCAGTGTGGTTGGAAATCAGCACCCACAATTTGGGGTTGTCTGTGGGAATCGGAAGAAAAATAGATGGCCAACGACGGACAGAAAGAGGAGATCGGGGACAACGTCCCTAATGCGAGTAGTAAACAAGCCGAACCTAACGTAGGGGAGGATAACTGTAATGTAGAAGCCCGAGAGCAGAATCCCAAAGAAAAAGACATCGACCAAGAGGGAGACGCTCTAAAGAAGGCAGGCTAAGGTGAGTATTACAACGAGAGCGACCTCCAGGTATGGAAAGACAGATGCCTGAGGAGGGACGGCGAGATGAAGGGGATGGCAAATAAATTGGCAGACCTACAATCGGTTGTCAATTTCATGATGCAGAACAATGTCATGTAGCCACCGTTTCCATTGGAAGACACGGCGATTCCAACGGCCAAGAACGATGCTCAGAAAGAGGGGGGACAGAAAGTAATCCCCGCAGTCCCGCAGCATAATAGGGTAAGGAAGCATTCACATCGGCCTTCACAGGAGGTCGGGCGAGAAGAATCGTTGAAAGGAGAGTCTCAGAGGACACATCGTGCCAAACAAACCTACATCAAAGAGCATCGGCATATTCAAGGAAAGGAGCTTTGCTTTAACACAATGAATGAAGGGAGGTCCAAGAGGACTCATAACAACACAGGGAGCAGCGCACTGAAAAGGCTGAAATCCGTTGACAGCCGGGCTTTTGGACGGACTAAGGAGGATTTGAGGGATTACCTGTAGAGGAAGCGACAAGATGACGAGGTAACATCTCTGGTCAAGCCGATAACGCCGTTCTCTGTAGCATTGGACAAGTTTGAGGCCCCAAAAAGTTTTCACATGCCGAGATTCCAGATATACGACGGTAAGTCTGATCCCAACTTTCATGTCAGCTTATATTTGAACTCGATAGCACTGTATACCAAGAACGAGCCATTACTCAGTAAGTGTTCCCCTCATCCTTTAGGAAAATCGCATCAGATTGGTTTCAAAAGTTGCCGAAAGGAACTGTGAAAAGTTGGGAAGGCCTGGCCGAGATTTTTGTAGCCAGGTTTGTTACAAACAAACTGCAACCGTTAAGGGTAGACTCCTTGATGGCTCTAAGAATTGGCGAGGATGAAAGCCTTAAGGCTTATGCCAAATGGTATTATGAGGTGTTTAACCAAATACCAAGGTGCAACCAAGAGGTGGCGGTCGTATCTTTTAAAAACGGCTTGAACGACGACTGTCTGCTTCAAAAGTCACTGGCAAAGACATTGCCAAAAAGTATTGAGGAATTTATGGCCAGGATCGAGAAATATACGAGAGCAGATGAAGACACCAGGAACAAAGATGTCAAAATAAGAAAAGAGGAACGACTCGTGGAAACGAGGTCGAGGTAATACAAACTTTAATAAACAAGAAACGGGACTGAGGGCTGTATAGGCAATCACCACAGTATTCCGGTCCCGGTTTACAAATTCCTGGAAAGAATAAGGAATCAGCCTTACTATAGAGCACCAGAGAAGATTCCTGGCGAATTTATGGGAAGAAGTCTTGGGAAGCACTGTGCCTACCATAATGAGGATGGACACCTGACTCAGGGATACAAAGCCCTAAAGACACATCTAGAAGATTTGGTAAGACAAGGTCACTTAAGGGACATAGTAGATGAGGCCAGGACAAGGGAAGAGCAAGCAAGGCTGCCGCAGGCACCAACAGCACCACCTCCACTAGCACCACAACCGCAAGTAGACGGACCTCAAGTGATAAATGTGATTCACTCGAAGGTCAATGAGAACAAGGTATGTGGGGAGACTCAGAGGGTGAAGCACTTATAACATGTGTATCAGGTCCAGCAAAAGAGGCCTAGGGCAGATGAGTACCAGGGACCAATGGTGTCTTTTACTGAAGCCAACCTAGACATGGTACAGCATCCACACAACGATGCTCTGGTAATATCCCTCAAAATTAGAGAGTGCCAGGTAAGGTGCATTCTAGTTAACCAAGGCAACTCTTATGACATGTATGTCAGATGTTACAAGGAGCTCGTGCTTTACTAAGATGATCTGGAGCAGTCCAATAGTCCAATAGTCGAGTTCAATGGAATGCCGACGTGGCCTTTGGGAGCAATAAGTTTGGAGGTGCAGGCAGGCACCAAAAAGTTAAGCACATAGTTCACAGTAATAGACACTAATTCCTCTTACAATGTTATCTTGGGAAGGCCATGGTTGCACGCAATGAGAGTTGTTCTCTCAACGTTGCACCAGCTGTTGTGGTTCCCAACAGAGCATGGAATTGAGGAGGTCAGAGAGGATCAGGTGCAGGCAAAGAATTGCTCCATGGCAGCAATAAAATCCACTTACAATGTACGAGAGGCAGAGATAGTAGAGATCGAGGACGAGGACATGGAGATCTTGGATGACGTCGGCAAAGAGCCTGCCGACAAAAGCGATGAAGCCTTAAAGAAAATTCTAGTCCAGTAAGGGGATGAAGAGTGCTTCTTCCTTCTCGGCTCAGGCTTGGCTGAGAAAGAGAAAAGGGAGTTAGAAGCGTTCTTGCGAGCAAACATAGAGGTGTTTGCCTGGACGCCATACGAGATGCCTAGTATTGACCCCGAGGTTACATACCACAAACTGAACGTAGACAGGTCGGCAAAACCCGTCATCCAGCAAGCAAAGAGGCTGACGTTGGTTCATGTGGAGGCAGTAGAAGAGGAAGTGGACAAATTATTAGAGGCCAGAGCCATCCAGGAGGTGAACTACCCTACCTGGTTATAAAAAAGAAGAATGGGAAGTGGAGGGTCTGTGTGGACTTTACTAGCATAAATAAGGCTTGTCCCAAAGATAGTTTCCCACTCCCGAAAATTGATCAATTAATGGATGCTACTTCAGGACATGGAATGATGAGCTTCCCGAATGCTTATAGGGGGTACCATCAGATAGTAATGTACCCTCCTGATGAAGAGAAGATTGCATTTATCACCCCAAAAGGGCTGTATTGCTACAGAATGATGCCTTTCGGGTTGAAAAATGCAGGAGCAACGTACCAGAGGTTGGTGACCAAGATGTTCAGACATCAGATTGGTAAAACAATGGAGGTATACATTGACGACATGGTTGTGAAGACCAAGGAACCTGAGGATCATCTGGTCAACTTGAAGGCAATCTTTGACATCCTAAAAGCATATCGGCTCCGACTCAACACTTCAAAATGAGCATTTGGAGTTGGGTCTGGTAAGTTCTTGTGGTACTTGGTTACCAGAAAGGGCATTGAGGCAAGCCCAGATCAAATCAAGACCATCTTGGATTTGAAAAGCCCAGAGTCAGCAAAACAAGTGTAGATGTTGACAGGAAGAGCCGCAGCCATGAACAGATTCGTAAGCAGAAGTTTAGATAAGTGTAAACCATTTTTCAGTCTACTGAAAAAGGCCACAAACTTCTTATGGACAGAGGAATGTGAAGTCACTTTGGCCAACTTGAAAAGATACCTGACCACAGCTTCAATTCTCTCAAATCCAGCACTTGGCAGTTTCAGAGCATGCAGTAAATGCAGAGACAATTAAAGAAGAGAAGGAAGAACAAAGGGCAGTATACTATGTAAGTAAAACCCTAGCAGGTACAGAGATCAGGTGTTTACCCCTAGAGAAATTAACACTGGCCTTAATGATGGCCTCCAAGAAATTGAACCATTATTTCCAGGCCCACAAGATTGTGGTGTTAACTGAACACCCTTTGAAATTCCTGCTACAGCAAGGAGATCTAACAAGCAGGGTGGCCAGATGGGCAGTGGTATTGGGCCAATACGATTTAGAGTTCAGACCCAGAACGGCAATCAAAGGCCAGGTTCTAGCCGACTTCGTGGCCGAGTTCACATTTGGTGCCATCCCACGTCGGGCTCTGGTGAGCCGCGGCTTAGTATGTCTAGGAGAATAAGAAGAGACCCAGCTGGGAATAAAAAACCCCACAGTAGAGTAGAAGAAAGAAGAGAGACTCAAGCCCCGCAACATTTACATCGGCGACTCCTTCTGCCTGTTTGTTGACGAGAGTTCAAACCGTCAAGGAGCTGAGACAGGAGTAGTACTAGTATTGCCAGATGGGCGGATGCTAGAACAATCTATTCGACTAGGGTTTAAAGCCTCAAACAATGAAGCAGAATACGAAGCACTAATCATAGGATTAAAGTTGGCAGCAGCAATGGAAGCCGATGAGATAGTGGTCTTCTATGATTCCCAGCTTGTTGTGAACTAGGCAGCGGGCGAATATGTAGCTCGAGGCGAAAGAATGATAGCCTATGTCAAAGAGGTTGTTAGATAACTAGCCTTGTTTTAGGATTGCCGACTACAGCAGGTTAGCCAAGATGGCAATAGTCATGTCGATGCCTTGGCTAACCTGGCTAGTGTAATGAAATCAGGGGAGGCAAGGACAATAATGGTTAATTATTTGTCAGGCCCAAATGTGAAACCACTGATCACAGAGTACGAAGCAATATGTATGGAGATGGGACCAAGTTGGATGGATGCAATAATAATATTCCTTAGAGATGGGAACCTGCCAGATGATCACAAAGAAGCATACAAGACCAGACTAAAGTCAGTGAGGTTCGGTTTGACAGCAGAAGGACATCTCTACAGAAGGTCTTTTACTGGTCCCCTCTTGAGATGTGTGCATCATTCGCAAGTTGAAGACTTCTTGTATGAAATATACAAAGGATATGTGGAAACCATGCTGGGGGCAGGTCACTTGCTCATAGGGCCATTACTTAAGGGTACTACTGGCCCTACATGCAGAAAGATGCTGAAACTTATGTCAGAAAGTGTGAGAAATGTCAGAGGTTCGCACCTTTGATACATCAACTAGTAGCAGATTTAAACCTAGTGTCCAGCCCTTGGCCATTTGCCTAGTGGGGCATGGATCTTGTTGGACAACTACCCCAAGCAACTGGACAAAGGAAGTTCCTGCTAGTAGCAACTGACTATTTCAAAAAATGGGTAGAAGCTGAACCCCTCGTGAAGATTCGGGACATTGATGTGAAAACTTCATATGGAAGAACATCATCACCAGATTTGGGATCCCAAGGGCCATAGTAGCAGACAATGGTATACAATTTGACAGTAAGCTAATCAAAAGCTTCTGCGTAAAGTACAAAATCAAGAACTATTACTCCATTCCAAGTTTCCCTCAAAGTAATGATCAGTCAGAAGCATCCAACAAAACTATCTTGAATGGGATCAAGAAAAGACTGGAAGCAGCAAAGAGGAAATGGGTTGAAGAGTTGCCCAATGTACTCTGGACATATCAGACTACGTCGAGAAGATCAACTAGGGAATCCCCATTTGCCATGGCTTATGGCACTAAAGCAGTCATCCCCCTGGAAGTTGGCATCCTAGGGATCAGAACTCAAGGAGTAGAGGATGGGACTAACGAGGCATTCCTGGTCCGAGATCTAGACCTACTTGAGGAGAAAAGGGAGAGAGCAGCAATTTGGCTTGGGGTATACTAGCAACAACTTGCTAGGGCTTATAATAAGAAGGTCAACCCAAGAGAGTTCAAAGTTGGGGACCTGGTGCTCAGAAAAGTGGTTGGCAACAAAAAGGGTCCTAGAGAGGGCAAGCTGGGCCCAAATTGGGAGGGACCTTATAGAATCATCTCGGTAGCCGGCAATGGTACATATCGGCTTGAGGACAATGAATGCAAAGAGTTGCCAAGACCTTGGAACACTTGCAACCTAAAGTTTTTCTATCATTAGACTTTTTTGTTTTTTCAAAATTTATGTCATAATTTTCTTAGCCAAGGTAGTAATAAAACTTTTTGCCTGATTTTTTAAGAATTTGAAAATTTGTGTGATTGGACTGACCAGTCCTTTGGTGATGTTTCTGATTGAAACATAACGAATAACTTAGACTTATTATATGACAAAGTTGAATTATACTTGCACATAATAGAGTTGAACTAAGTTGGCGATGTTTTTGATTAAAACATGATAAATAATTAGACTTATTATATGGCAGAGTAGAATTATACTTGCATATAATAGAGTTAAACTAAGTTGGCGATGTTTCTGATTGAAACATGACAAATAACTTAGACTCTTTATATGGCAGAGATGAAATCAGACTTGCATATAATGAAGTTGAGCTAAGTTGGTTTAGAATAGCCTTACCATGTCGGCAGAATTAAGCTTAGAATGAAACTAAGTGCATTTCAGTTAGATTAACAAAGAAACCAAGGTTGAGAACCTCGGTTAGTCTTTGTTTGAATCTGACTTCGGCAACAACTCTACGTACTTAATGTGGACATAAGTGAAACTTAAGTTCACATTAGGGGGCAAAGAGCTAGAGAGTGATAAGTAAAAGCTTAAAGTGCTTGGGAGTTGGAATTTTATAGAAAACTCTACAAGATAGAGTTAGCTTAACACTTGTTGAAATTTTCAAAAAAAATTACAAGTTGAAGTTAAGCCGAGGTAATATTGCAAGAGCTACATACGTACCTGCCGAGATGACCAGATTGCCAAACTTGGGAAGTATAGAAGATAAAAGTCTTGATGAGTGAGAGTGAAGTGGCAAGTTTGAAACAACACTTGTGAAAATAATTTTATAATGTTTTCAAGTGTTAAGCGAAGTCCGAGATAAACAATTAGAAGTTACGTCCGAGGTATTTTACTTTGAAGACATGCAAAATTATTCTAAGTATGAAAGTGGAAAACATACATAATAGAAAAGAAGACATTCAACACTTAAAAGAAATGAAGAGGCTTGTATTCAAAAGACAACTTGTTCGGAGTACAAAAAGGGCACATCACCCAAACTAAAGATAACATTGTTCCAAAAAAAAAAAAGTACAAAGTACATAAATAAAGGCTTCTAGTTAAACTACTCGGCATCAGTGGCTAGCTGTGTCTCGGCCTCAAAAGACAATTGGGAAATCTTCTCGGCAGCCTTCTCAGCCTTGAGCTCGGCGTTAATTTCTTTGAGAGTTTGATCGAGGCTTTTCTCGGCGATATGCACCTTTGATGTAATCTTCTTAGGAAAGGCACTTTTGAGACCTTGTCTTCCTCATCCTGAGTAAAGTCCAGGACTTGCTTATTCAGAGTTCGGGACTTGGCACCGGCAGAACCCTCAGTTTCAACTGCCATCTCGGCTTCTTCATCTTCTTCTCCTTCTTCTCCCCCCCTCCAGCCTCATCCTCAGATTGTCTTGGAACAGGGGGGAATGACACTATAAGTTGGCCTTCATCTCGAAAGGGAGAGTCCTCGGGGATAGCCAGCTCTTTCAGGGCAGCCATCCAACTAAGGGTGTAACCCTTGTTGCATGCATGCTTGACTTTCTTTTTGTATTCCTCGCGGACGTCGGCTGTCCCCTCGGCATAGGCCTTCTCGTCCGCCTCCTTGATTTTGGCTACCTTTGTAGGCAGTGCCGTCTGGAGCTCAGTCTAGGCTTGGGATTCTTTCTTTTTGGCCTCTTTCGCCTTAGCTTGAGTGACTTCGACAACATTTTCTGCAACCTCAGCGCGGTCCTTGGCTGTTTTCAATGCTAGCTCAGTTGCCTTGGCTTGATCAAGCAAACCTCGGATGCGAGCCTTAGCTTTGTTAAGCAAAGAAAGAAGTTTTACTGCCTCCTTGGTCTTTTTGGTTAGTTCTTTCTTACAGTCCTCGGCCTTGACTGCGAAATAATGACCCGGCTGGATGGCTTGCAAGAAAAGAAAGCAGATTAGTAAAAATTTGGCTAAGTGTTAAAAAACTTCAGAAGACGAGGTAAAAGACTTACCAAGATGCAGTGCTGCATCATCAGAGCATAGTTTTCATACTCTCTTAGCTCAGTCATTCGGTCTATGTTGGCTGGCAAGGGAATGACAGTGGAGATGGTGGCGCCGACTTCAACACTGTCCAGTACGCTGTCGTCAGCTAGTAGTACAGGTCGGTCGCCCACCATGAATGTCGAGGCCCAGGAGGAGTTGGATTTAAGGACGTTGGGCTGATCTTTACCCTCAGACCTTGGCCTCTTCAAGGAGGGTGCCTCAAACGAACCAGCCTTGGTAGGCCTCTTCTCGACAGGGGAGGTGCTTTTTTTAGCCTTAGCTAGTTTGGAGATCGGCAAAGTGCCTTAAGAGTTGATCTGAGTCACTGTTGCCTTGGCTTTGGCCTTCTTCACCCTTTTTAGCTTAGTCTTTAGTTGGGATTGTGATGGGGAGGACTGAATGTCATAACGCCAGGTATGTCGGCCAAGAGGTCTTCAACGACAGCCTTGCTGCATCCCATCTTGTCGGCGGTGGCGGCAACAGTGACTTTGGTACCAAAATGGATTACTGGTAAAGCAGTGGGTGGGTTGGCTGGATTGTAAGCCGACGCCTCAGTACTTTGGCATTTTTGGCTACGAGTTCTACCTGCAGAAGTAAGGAGTGGAGCTCGACGTCGATGTCGACGTTGGCGCTAGGCTGGAGGAATTAGTTGGGAAGCGGATGTTGATGGCTGCTCCGTTGGATTAGAAGTTAAGGCTTGATCAGGCCTTGGTGATGAATTGGCAGGGGGAGTTTTTGCAGAAGGTGGAGATTTGCTCTTTCAAGGAACGTCGGGAAGAGGACTCTGTTATGTTGGGTCGTAGTTGAGGAGGATTGGAGCCTTGCGAAGCTTGAGTGGCAGGCCGAAAAGGCAAACCAAGTCTTTGCTCCGCGTATAGAATTGGTGAAAGTCCTTTTCTGGCTGGGGGAGAGCTGTAAAAAGAGATCATACATTAGAAACAAAGTGACAGAAAGATGATTAAAGAAAGTAAAAGGGACTCTAGGGAGGGAAACTAAGTCCTTACCCTTGTCATCCCTAAAAACCTTGCGACGCAATGGGAAGAGATGGAGTTCATCGTCAGGCATGAACTCCCAATTGCCCGAGACAATCAGGTAGTCATTAGTCACACCTTTATTTGAGTCTGGAATGTCAGCTATCAGCTTGTATTGAGTAGATCTTGGCTTGAGGTAGTATGTATAGCCAGCTTTGGTTTTAAGGCCACAAATTGTGTAGCAGTACTGGATATCGGACAAAGAGATCCTAGAATTTTGCCGACATTCTAACTCGGCGATTCCGTTTATGACCCTAAAAGAGTTTACAGCTAGTTGCATGGGGTTCAGTTCGTAATAGTGGAGGACCTCCCTAAAAATGGTGTTAATGGGGAATCTGACTCCTCCTTTGGTAATAGAGACTATAGGAAAGGGCATGTAGTCCTTCTCGGGCATAATGGAGTCATTCTCTCCAGCCAACCGGATTTGAATGTCGGCTGGGATAGAAAACTCTTGCCTAAAGTACTCTAGCTTAGAAGAAGTGTCGACTCTTCACCTGAGCATGCCCATTATCTCGGCCAAAGTCGGTCCACTTTCAAGTTTTTCGGAAAGAGGTTTGGAAAGTGGTAAAATATCTCGGCTAAACCCTAGAGAGCACTGGGGTGAATTTTTATGAGAATCTAAGGGGTATTTGGTTCGGTTTTCCTAAAGAGCAGGGTTCTAGAACAAATCCCAAACCTAAAATCTACGCAGATACGGGAATCAAAGGCAAGAATTTGGAAATAAAGCAAGAAAAACAAAAAAGAACAATGATTCAGACTCAAGAAAACAAATGGAAAATCAAGAACATTGAAGAAAATGTGTGCAGACGTGCGAAAGACAAGGATAGTGGCAAATTATAAAAACATCAAGTGTATGAGCAGCTCGTGTGTGCATGTGTGGACCTAGAAAAAGATTGAACAAACAAAAAATCGCAAACAAACATGCTAAACACACGAATGATGAAATTTAAAACACAGACGAAGATTCAAGAACACGAACGGATGGCAACAAATAACGCAATAAAATTTTGAAATAAATTAAAGACTGAAAAGGGGAAAATAGTGACTCACCGAAGAGAATGACACCGGTATGAGGTATGCCAGAGTCAGGCGATGACAGCAAGAGGAGCAGATCAATGGATGCTTCGCCGGAGGAGGTGATCGGAGAAAGTTGCAGAGCTTGAAAACTTGAAGCAATGGCGGCTTTTTGGGAAAGAGAAAGCTTGGGCAAAATTGCAGATGTGAAGTGAAAAGACGAAAAGAGAGTATTTTTGTTAAAACACAAAAAGGCAGCAAAACCACAATGAATGTGCCTTGGACAACGTACCTATCAAGTGGCGCACATAGAAGCGACACGACCTGATAGCGCGTGTCAGGTATGAATCAATGAGAGAAGGACGAGTGGCGAAAACAGTTGAGAAAATCGTGCATGACAGCTTATGCGCAGATATAACTCTAGGAATCCTTGATTTAACGGAGCAAGAACCTCGGCTAAAAGGACGATCGATTAAGGGACTAGAAGAACTCGGTTCTCGGTTCTTAGTCATTGATAAAGTAAATTGCAGAGTCTTGGTCATGAGGAGCCGACATGTGATGATTTTGGTCATGAAAGATGGAGTAAGTCTTAGCCGACGTGCTATATAGAAAAACAATATAGGTTCTATCACCTCAGAATGCCGAGGTAATAAGACCTAGGGGGCAGTTGTGACAGCATATTTTGTGAATGAGAACACGTGGCCAAGGTGACACCAAAGTGTCTACCGAGGTGCCACTTGTCTTGGTCATGGTGCCGAGGTGATCTCAGCTAGGCTGAGGTTGTTTGTAGAGATACCGGAATCCGAGATAAACGGGTAAGGGACAAGAGTCCTAGAATGGGGAAGGATCTCAGTCTGGATAAAGATAAAGCTCTTAAGGAGTTTATCTCTATCTGACCTGGAGTCCTAAATAAGCATTGAGCCTGAGTCCATTGAAGCTAGGCTTCTACAAGGATCAGGTTAGTGCTGGCTATAAAAGGCACCCTCATGGGTCTAAGATACACTTTTGGTATTTTGGCTTGTGAGTTAAGTACTACTTGCTATCTTTGAGAGATAAACTGAGTACTGACTTGATCGTCGGAGTGCCCCTGGGTGGACGAACCACCGCCGGAGTCTTATCTTTCTGTGACAGGTTGTTCGAGCACAATTTATTTTGCCTGTGTTCTCCAGCTAAGTTCCCTGTTTGGCAGTGTGGTCAGAAATCAACACCCACAATAATTAATTTGTGGGTCATATCAATAAAAAGATATGTTATCATATTTGTTTTATAAAAATACATATTTATTTATTTATTTATTTTTGTTTATTTTGATGTCTCAAACTTAAAGAGTTAGTACATGACAGCACACAGACAAGAAAAAGAGACATGAAGGAAGGGTTGTTTAGCCCACTTCTCTTTATTTTCTTTGGACTTTCTTTCTTCATTTCTTGCTGTGGGGAAGTGGTTTTTGGAAATACTCTTCTGATCCGGGAAGACGCCCTTGATTCTCAGCTAGTCACCTGCAAAGACAAATATTCCAGTCGGGGGTGCCGGAATTAGCACTCCGACGGGCAAGTCAGTTCCTCTACTTGAGAAAGCTTGTTTACTAAGTTTAGTGAAGTGTATTCTTTTTTTTACCTACCTTTCTAAATCCGGAGCTCTTGTATTTATATTCATTCTTCTGACCTCAAACCCAGTGCCCACCTTTTACTTATTATCCTTTTGTTTATCCCAACATAAATCTCCGTCTATTCGGCGATCTCAGTATATTCGGCATCTTAGTTGATTGGTACGGAGCCGAACAGTCTCTGACTTATGGGATGTACCCCTTCTTCCTCTTCTATATATTCGGCTCACACAATTGCCCCCCAAGTATTCTCCCAACATCTGTTGGCTGGAGTGCTTGGTTCCGGGTTCTGAATACTCAACCAAAATTTTGGCAATTGAGCCCACACAATATTCATCTAAGTACACCCCCTTTTGGTTGTCGTACCGACTTCCCGTCTCTTCGTACATGCCTATTCATTGTGATTTTAAAGATTAGCGTCCCTTCGGATTCACATTCCACAATATTGGTCACTAGGTTGCCTTTTGGATCGTTCTTGCAATTTTGTCTCCTCAAATATCTTTTTCTCCCTCTGTAAGTTTTCCATTTCTTTGTTTTGAGAAGTATTTCCATTTTATTCTTTGGCATATCTGTGTCAACTTTAGGGCATGGCGAAACATTTGAAAGACCTCCTTTTATCAAATCGAATCGCTGGTTTTAGACGCCATTTCTCTATTCCTGATGACATCCGTCTGTCGCTTTTGGCAGACGGCACCCTTGACATGGAGAGGGAGGACGAAACCTCAATCGTCTTTCCTCTTTTGTCAATTGCGGAGGGTGAAGTCCGCTTCCCCTTGCATCCATTTCTTAGGGCTGTGCTTCGCCATTGGGATTTAATCCCTTCTCAACCTAACGTGAATTTCTTTAGAATTATAATGGGGGTTGTAGCGTTGAATCGTCACCTGGGAATTAACCTTGGCATTCCGGCTATCTGGCACTGCTATGCCTTGGCTAAGTCCTCCGGCAGGCAAGGTCGTTATTTCCTTAGAGCTAAGGACACTGACCATCAGCTAATCACTATGCTTTCCAGCTCTGGGAAACGAGTTGATGACGTTATGGTCATTGTCCAAGGTAACTGGGAATTCGGCGAAGGGGAAGATCGTGTCGACCCTATTCCTAGACGGAGAGGCAAGCCAGGTCGCCGAGTATCCCCTTGTTTTTGTCATGTGTTCATTTTTATTGTAGAACCTATTTCATTGAAATCTCATGGCTTCGTTTCGTGCAGGAAGGGGTCTGAAGAAGATATTACCTTCAACCCACGACGCCGTCTTTTCAGATATCAGGGTCGCTCTTAGGTATTTCGGCCAGCAAAGTCTTCAGAAACAGGGGAGGGCGGCTCACATTCTGCTTTGTTATGAACCGACATACACGACCTTCTCAGCGGCGGAAAACATACCGATTCCAAAGGGTGAAGATTCCCTTACTGCTCTTATTCTGTCTGACTTCAAAAACTTGAGGCAAATAGGCTTTGCAGGGTCCGATTCGGAACGGAACGAAGTAGTTGATATCGCCGAATCAGGTCGAACCGAGGCCGAGTTTGAGGAACTATTGGATTCCGCCGCCCCTCTATTTGCGTCGGGACCAGGGAATCTTCCTTCTGCCGACGTTTTTCGACACACAGAGGATCTTCCCGTCTCAGACTCCACGGATATGGCCGGATTGAGTCTGACAAAGCTTGCCAAAAAGGCGAATGCGGAGAGGTTAGCCGCACGGTGAAGAGCGGAGGACCTTTCGTCTGAGACGCCGCCCACCACCGAATCTCGACTTCCCCTCCCTGTTGCCAAATTCGAGTCTTTGGGGCTTCTAGAGGAGACGAAAAAAGGTTGGGATGCCGAATCTCCGTTGGTCGGGGGGGTCGGCCGAAAAGTTGAGGAAAAGGCAGGGAAACGCCCTGTGACCTTAAGGCCGCCTCAGACAAACAAGGTGGTAAGCGTCCTCGACTAGAGGGGTCCAGTGAGGCTGTTCCTTTTGTCATTCGTCCAATGGTAAAGGACATGGCGGTTCCCTCTAACGCTTCGGCGCTTAAAGATCCAGAGGTCGCATTCGGTGTGGCTACTTTTGTGTCATTGCCGTCTGATGTCGAGGCTTTCCGGGTGGAACCAGATATGAATGCGACAGCATTGGCCGCGCAATCGGCACTTCTGGTACGTATTTTGACTTTTCTTCATCTCATCCAAGTACTGTTAAGGTTATGTTTTTTTTTTTTGCAGACTGTCGACAGGATAGCTGACATGGGACGTCGGCAACTCGACCCTATCAAAGAGATTGGCCACCTACAAAAGCAAGTAGAGGGCCAGAGAAAGAAGGCTGAGGATGCGGCTTTGAGAGCGAACGAGGAAGCTTCTCGGGCCGAGGCCGAGGTAGAAAAGGCTCGTATTGCAGATCAATCCCGAGCGGACGCCGAGAAGAGGGCGGACGCGAGAGAAACGGCGTTGGGATTGTCCCAGAAGGCGGTTGCCAGCCTAGATGCTGAGTTGGCTGTCGTGAAGGCGGCTGCTTCCAAAGCATTCGAAGCCGGAAAAGATGTTGGGCTCGCCGAATATGTGGACCAGGTCTCGCGCTTCGAAAACAGGGGGTTCAAGCACGGCTGGCACAAAGCCCTTGCTGCAGCTGGAGTTTCACTGACTATACCAGTGCCGTATGAGCAAGTGGATGTCGAGCCGTTGGAGACTGATTCCGAAGGCTAAGCTGGGCGAATGACTTAGATTTCACAAATGTATTAGGAACTTACAAATGTATTAGGATTGTACAAATGTATTGTTAAGCTTTAAATGAATGAATTGATTTTGTATATAAAAAATGTCGCGAGCCGAATATATAAATGAATGAATCTTGACATTTTTGTGCGGGCTTATGGCTTATTGATTTTCTACATATAAAATGTCTTGAGCCGAATAGATTAATGAATCTGCCCTTGCCTTGGCCAGGGCACGAGCGGGGGACCGAATGAGCCGATGGCTCTAAATCGGGGGCTGGGTAAGGCATAAATTACTCGGCGTGATTGTTTGAAAATCTAGCCGTCTAGGTTGATGAATCTAGCTCTTGCCCCAGCGATAGCACTTGGGCTTATGGCTTATTGATTTTCTACATATAAAATGTCTCGAGCCGAATAGATTAATGAATCTGCCCTTGCCTTGGCCAGGGCGCGAGCGGGGAACCGAATGAGCCGATGGCTCTGAATCGGGGGTTGGGTAAGGCATAAATTACTCGGCGTGATTGTTTGAAAATCTAGTCGTCTAGGTTGATGAATCTAGCTCTTGCCCCAGCGATAGCGCTTGGGCTTATGGCTTATTGATTTTCTACATATAAAATGTCTCGAGCCGAATAGATTAATGAATCTGCCCTTGCCTTGGCCAGGGTGCGAGCGGGGGACCGAATGAGCCGATGGCTCTGAATCGGGGGCTGGGTAAGGCATAAATTACTCGGCGTGATTGTTTGAAAATCTAGCCGTCTAAGTTGATGAATCTAGCCCTTGTGCGACTTTTGACGTTTTCTCGGGAGAGCTGCATGTACCCCAGAATAAATGGGCGAGTTCATGTCAACAACTTAACTCGTTCCTTATTCAGGCTTGAACCAGACCTGGCAGAGGCCAACATTGGCTGGGTTTAGAGATTAAAATGAGTCACAGAAACGAGCCTATTTGCATGGGAAGGAGAGCGTCCGTGGATCGGGAAAAAGAGCGGTCCCCCAGTCGTCGAAGCAGATCACCCCGAAAGGACGGACCACGGGGAGGTTCCTCGCGCCCACGACCCCTTGCGGAGCCAGACGCAGAGCCACGACCGTTGAGTTTTGCGGTTCTTGTGAAGAATAGACCAATGACCGAAGCAGACTCTATAATTAAAGACCCGGATGTGGTGGTCGAGTTCGCCGGGCAGATTTTTCCGCCGGAGGTACAACAGTCGATGGTCGGGCGTCGAGATTTCGAAGTATTTCGGGATGGCATTCACGGGGCTATCAAAGGACTGTATAGCGCTTATGAAATTGGGATGCGTCTGCGCGAAGCCCGCCGCGAAAACGAGAGAATCAACGAACAAAATCGCAGTCTGGAGGCTCGTGCGCAAAAAGCTGAGAATGAGCTTCGGGAGCTAAAGAGTGTTTGAGCGGCCAAGTCGGTGGTGGACGGTCAAATGGAAATCATGGGGGAGAGGGCGAACCGAGAGGCCCCGGGTTATGAGAGCGGATATAAGGACGGCGTGAAAGCCGGGATGAGGAAGGCCAAACCGGACCTAGTGGAGGAGGTCTGCCAATGCGAAAACCGTGGTTTCAAGCATGGCTGGATCAAGGCCCTTCAAACTGTGGAATCCCTTGTGTCCGTGGGCATAAATTCGGCTTCGCCCCTATATCATCGACATTACTTTCCGTATTCCGAGTTCGATATTGAGAAAAGTGACGACGAAGATGCTTACTGAGTGCGCTACAATGTGGAGTAAATAGGACTATTTTATCGAATGCTCGAAATGTATCGAAATGTATAGCGGCCTTTGAATAAATAGAATTTCTTTATTAGCAGATTTTGAAATGTTTTGCGTGTAAATTAAACGCCCTTTGTCAATTTATTGTCAGCTTTTGTACTGCGTAATGTAAACGTTCAGAAATACATCGATCGGCTCCAATGTAGGAACCATGTATTTGGTCAGTTAAATCGTGGCATCCACGAAGGGCGCTCCGAATCCGGAGACTTATTTGGCCGATCGTGATATCCACGAAGGGCGCTCCGAATCCGGAGACATTTGGTTAATCGTGGTGTCCACGAAGGGTGCTCCGAGTCCGGAGACTTGTTCGGCCAATCGTGGTGTCCACGAAGGGCGCTCCGAATCCGGAGACTTATTCGGCCAATCGTGGTTTCCACGAAGGGCGCTCCGAATCCGGAGACTTATTGGGCCAATCGTGATATCCACGAAGGGCGCTCCGAATCCGGAGACTTATTCGGCCAATCGTGGTGTCCATGAAGGGTGCTCCGAGTCCGGAGACTTATTCGGCCAATCGTGGTGTCCGCGAAGGGCGCTCCGAATCCGGAGACTTATTCGGCCAATCGTGGTGTCCACGAAGGGCGCTCCGAATCTTGAGACTTATTCGGCCAATCGTGCTATCCACAAAGGGTGCTTCGAATCCGGAGACTTATTGGGCCAATCGTGATATCCACGAAGGGCGCTCCGAATCCGGAGACTTATTGGGCCAATCGTGATATCCACGAAGGGCGCTCCGAATCCGGAGACTTATTCGGCCAATCGTGGTTTCCACGAAGGGCGCTCCGAATCCGAAGACTTATTAGGCCAATCGTGATATCCACGAAGGGCGCTCCGAATCCGGAGACTTATTCGGCCAATCGTGATTTCCACGAAGGGCGCTCTGAATCTGGAGACTTATTTGGTCATCAAGAAGCGTATGAACTGAAGTATGAAAACGAGCAACTTTTTCATTACGGTAGAGTATGTACAAGTACCAAGCCCACAGATCGGGTCATTGGTAAAATTTTTGTAGATGCGTTGAATTCCAAGGCCGTGGCAGGCTTCTTCCTGACATGTCCGAGAGCCGATATGCCCCTGTTCCTGCAATGGAGTCTATTTGATAGGGGCCGTCCCAATTCGGACCCAGCTTTCCATCGGCCGATCTCCGGCCGGCTGGAAGTACTTTCTTTAGGACCAGCTCTCCTGGAGTGTAGCGGCGCAACTGAACTCGTTGATTGTATGACTTAGCGAGCTGCTGCTGATACCGTGCCATGGAGGCCAGGGCGCAGTCTCTTCGTTCCTCGATTAGATCCAGGTCCAGGGTGAGCATCATGTCATTTCGGCCCATATCAAAGGCTTGTGATTTCAAAGTCGGGAAGCCGATTTCCAGGGGTAAAATTGCTTGGGTCCCGAAGCATAGGGCGAACGGCGTTTCTCCGGTGGACCTCCTCGGCGTTGTCCGGTGCGCCCACAATACACTTGGCAATTCTTTGACCCATTTGCCTTTAGCTTTTTCCAGTCTCTTTTTGATGCCGTCTAAGATAGTTTTGTTTGAGGCTTCGGCTTGACCGTTGCTCTAGGGGTAGGCGGGCGTAGAGAAGTAGGGTGTGATACCGTATTTGCCGTATAGTTCTCGATATACGCCACAATCAAACTGGGTGCCGTTGTCTGAGATGAGAGCTCTTGGAATGCCGAATCGCGTAATGATGTTCCTTCATACAAATCACTTTATGTCGGCATCTCGTATGTGTGTTAGAGCCTCCGCTTCGACCCATTTTGTAAAGTAATCTGTTGCTACGATTAGGAATCACTTGTTTCCTGGGGCTCTGGGCAACGGTCCTACAATATCAAGCCCCCATTGAGCAAACGGCCAGGGACTGGTGATAGAATTCAACTCTTCGGCGGGCAGATGGGTTAGTGGGGAGAACTTTTGGCACTGTTCGCATCTTTTAACATAATTTTCTACGTCGGCTCTCATTGTCGGCCAATAATACCCCTGTGTTATAGCTCGATGGGCGAGAGAGCGTCCGCTGGAGTGGGCTCCACAACTGCCCTCATGTATCTCAGTTAGAAGTTCTTCCACTTTATCCGGGTGTACGCATTCCAAATAGGGACCAGAGAGGAACTTTTTGTAAAGACCTCCCTGTGGATCCAGATAGTATCGCAGGGCCTTATTGCGTAGCTTATGTGCTTCTTTTTTGTCCTCTGGGAGTTGTTCAGAAGAGAGGAATCCGGTTATGGGGTCCATCCAACTTGGTGCGGATTCTATAATATTAATGTGGATCTCCTCTAAAGGGCCGATACTCGGCTCTGGGATGAAACCTACTTCGATGGTCCATTTGAGTTCAGAATTGATGGCGGAGGCTAGACATGCCAGGGCATCTGCGTGTGTGTTCTGATCACGTGTTATTTGGTTCAGTTCGTGATGGTCAAACTTCATTAGCAAAGAGTTGGCTGTTTTCATATAGGCAGCCATACGGTCGTTTTTTGCAGCGTACTCCCCCTTTAGCTGGTTGATGACCAATTTGGAGTCACAAAACACTACCAAACGCCGAGCGCCAAGAATATATGCATTTCGTAGGCCAGCTAAGAGGGCTTCATACTCGGCCTCGTTATTTGATGCTTCGAAACCAAGCTTCACGGCCTGCTCTATTATTGCACCATCGGGAGACATGATTACTATGCTGGCGCCGCAGCCTGGTTGATTAGATGATCCATCACAGTATAGCTGCCAAATATCCCCGACATAAATTCTCCAATTCGACTTTGATCGAGCTTCAACCTTTGGAAGAACGTCGGCAGGTTTAAGGTCGGAAAGCCCGCCTGTGAATTCGGTCACAAAGTCGGCAAGCACCTGTCCCTTGATTGCGGTTTTGGGTAAAAACTGAATGTCATATTGGCCGAGTTCAAGAGCCCATTTTGAAACACGTCCTGATGCTTCCGCACTTCGTAGTACTGATCGGAGGGGTAATCTGTTATCACACCAATGCTATGCCCCTGGAAGTAATGCATCAGTTTTCTTGCTGCCATGACCAAGGCTAGGATGAGTTTTTTCAGTGGAAGATAATGTGTCTCGGCATCGACCATTGCCTTGCTTACATAATACACTGGCCCCTGCTGCCCTTCTTCTTCTTTTAATAATACGGCGCTAACGGCCCTATCGGAGACTGCTAGATACAGAATGAGGGGGTCACCGGCAGCTGGTGTTGTCAAGAGACTTGTGGGAGGTAAGTCTTGAGCCCGGTGAAAGCTGCTTTGCATTCAGCGGACCATTCAAAAGCTTTGCCTTGACGTAACGTCTGGAAGAATTGTCTGCATCAGTCTGTTGACCGACTGATGAATCTATTGAGTGCAGCGGCCATCCTCATCAACTTTTGGACTTCTTTTACTGATCGGGGGGAACCGAGTTCCAAGATCACTGTGACTTGCCTCGGGTTGGCTTCGATTCCGCGGTGGTTGACGATATAACCCAGGAATTTGTCGGAGCCGATTCTAAATGTGCACTTCGATGCGTTCAGTTTCATTCTATATTTGCGCAAGATGCTGAATGTCTTCTCTAGATCGGCTATGTGATCCCGTTCTTCTTTGGACTTGACCACCATGTCATCGATGTAGACTTCCATGGTGTGGCCGAGTTGTTCTTTGAACATGGTGGTGACCAGCCTTTGGTAAGTTGCCCCTGCGTTCTTCAGCCCAAAAGGCATAACTTTGTAGCAGTAGGTTCCTCTTGGGGTGAGGAATGCAGTTTTGTCTTGGTCATCTGGATGCATGGCGATCTGATGGTAGCCTCTGTAAGCATCGAGGAAACTCATGCGTTGATGGCGCGCCGTGGCATCGACGAGTTGGTCGATTCGAGGTAGGGGAAAGCAGTCCTTGGGGCAAGCCTTGTTCAGATCCGTGAAGTCGGCCTTTTCGCCAAGTTCCGTTTTCTTCTTCACCACCACTGTGTTGGAGAGCCACGTGGGGTAGGTGACTTCTCTAATTGCCCCGGCGTCAAGCAATCTGTCGACTTCTTCTATGACGGCAAAGGTGTGCTCTGGCCGGCAATGACCTTCTGAATGACGGGCTTGCAGGTGGGGTCGACGTTCAGGTGATGCTGTGAAACTGATGGGTCTATACCCGGCATCTCATACGGAGTCCACGCAAAGACGTCGAGGTTGGTAAGTAGAAAGGAGATCAGCTGCTGTCTATTGGCTTGGTGTAACGAGGTGCCGATCATGAAGAACTTTTCCGGGCTTTTGTCAATGTCAACTCGGTCTAAACTTTCTGTGGCCTTTTCGTTTGGCTGCCGCCCGACGTCATCCAGGATTTCCCGATCGGGTGCCTCGATGGAGTTTACCTGCAATTCCTTTGGCATTTTGGCGGCCAAGAGGTAACATGCTTGTGCCGATTTTTGGGAGCCGTGGATCTGCTCAATGCCGTGTTCTGTTGGGAAACGTAACAATTGATGGTAGGTGCTTGGGACAGCCTGCAAGGTATGTAACCACGACCGCCCCATAATGAGATTGTATGGCGACGGCAGTCGGACGACCAGGAATTCTACATCCACCGTTCTGGAACCCGCTCGGACGGGTAGGTTGATTTTTCCCAGTGGGTATTCGGGATTGGCATTGAAGCCGAATAGTGGATAAGGGGCCGGGGTCAGATCTGATTCAGTGAAACCGAGTTTGATGAAGGTTTTATAATACATGACCTCCGAAGTGCTGCCCTGGTCTATAAGAACGCGTTCGACGGTGAACCGGTTAACGCGTAGCGCGACAACCAGTGGATCGATGTGAGGGAGCGTTACGCCGATCAAATCAGAATCGTCGAAGGTGATGCTTGGTGATTCTCGGGGTCGCTTTGCTGGCGTGAGTTGCTGCTGAGGGCCTGGGAGAGACTGGATTGCATGTATGGCCGGGGCTTCCGGCAGGCTGTATATCATATGGATGTTATCGTGCGGAACACTTCGCTGGAGACGTTCGTCTTGTGTCAATTCCTCAAAGTAATCGGTTGAAGCACAACGAGCGTCGGTGTTTTGCTGTCGGGCCCGAGACCGTTGGTTTCCTGCCCTTGGGGGTCGCTTAGAGACCTGGCGCACTGTTTGTTTGGGCTTTGCTATTTCCGAGGCCAGATCGCGGCGAAGGCGCTCGTTCTCAGCGATGGTGCTGTCTAAACTTTGTTTGGTCTTTCTAGCTCGTTCCAAGATGGCTAGCATCGAAGTGGTTTGTGAATCGACATTCAAGGCACGTCTTGCAGCGATGATTTCCTTCTCGAGCATGTTTGCCGGAGTGTGGTCGACTCTCTGTGTGATCACATCGGTGGCTATCGGAGAATCTTGAGTCACGCCTTCCATGGATGTATTTGAGTATTCCCACAGACGGCGCCAATTGTGGGGAAGTGGTTTTTGGAAATACTCTTCTGATCCGGGAAGACACTCTTGATTCTCAGCTAGTCACCTGCAAAGACAAATATTCTGGTCAGGGGTGCCGGAATTAGCACTCCGACGGGCAAGTCAGTTCCTCTACTTAAGAAAGCTTGTTTACTAAGTTTAGTGAAGTGTATTCTTTTTTTTACCTACCTTTCTAAATCCGGAGCTCTTGTATTTATATTCATTCTTCTGACCTCGAACCCAGTGCCCACCTTTTACTTATTATCCTTTTGTTTATCCCAACATAAATCTCCGTCTATTCGGCGGTCTCAGTATATTCGGCATCTTAGTTGATTGGTGCGGAGCCGAACAGTCTCTGACTTATGGGATGTACCCCTTCTTCATCTTCTATATATTCGACTCACACACTTGCTGATGTGATAACAAATAAATTAATGTATTCTAGTTTCTTGGTGATAATGACAAATAATTATATTTTAACCATATAAAAACAATGACAAACTATTGTACATTTAAATATGTTTTTATACATAATTTTAGGATAAACTATCATGTATGGCCTTGTTTTTTTACTTTGTATTTTAAAAAATATATGTTTTTTAATTTAGAGCATGAACTAATAATTTTATTTTTTTACTTTTTTAAATGTAATCTAAGTGTTCCTTACCATCTAGGTTTTGACGAAAAAGGGACATTTGATATTGACGCATTATTGGCACAACTTCAGCTCAAGAATAATTTTTAGAACAGGTCTAGCACCTCTCCGGTCTGGAAATTTTTTTTGACCACGGTGGATTTAATCCTGGACTCATTTAGATAATCTAAATCATTCAATTTGTAAAATTCATCAAGTACATTAACTTTGTAAAAAATCAGGTTAATCAGACATCAATAACCACTTGATTAGTTTGCATTTGTGTGTGCAATTTACTTTTAAAAACATAATTGCTGTTGAAACAAATGCAAGTTGTGATTAATGAAATTGATGAATGGTTATGTGTGCTTCCAAACAATTTCATTAATTATATCCTTATTTCCATAAAAAAGTCACCAAACAGTTTCATTAATCTACAATTTGTTTGGCTGTATATTTTGAAAATAGTTTTGTAATTTTGTGATTAGAGTTTTATAGTTTGGAGTTTTGTTGTTTGGGATGATTTGTAGTGTTATTTTTTATTTATTTATTTATTTATTTTTTTTGTAATTGAATAGATGGGTATGAGAGAAATAGTGATTGAATGATGTGTAGCTAACAAATGCAATTTGCAATTGACTTTTTTTATTTTATGAAAATAAGGACATGATTAATGAAATTGTTTAGTGAGAATGTCAAATTATTGTTTTGAAGAAATTTGTTTTCTAATTTATCTCATTGATGCTAGATCTTACTACTAGACCACCGCCAATGCTAGAAAATTTGCCAGAAAAATGGTCGAAAATGTTGCCGGAGGTGGCGACTAGTGGTGGTGGTGGTGATATGGACAGATAGACAAATTATATAGACAGATAAACTAAAAAGAACATTCCTGCACAATAACGGAAAGACAATAAATACAAAAAATAAAATACCATTCTATGTGACTGTGTGCATCTTTTAATACAAGAAACATATTTATTACATACATCATATATTCTATATGGCATGAATATACAATACGTAAATAAATAAAAAATATCAATGTTTTTACGAAATAGATGCCTTTAGGCTTATATAAAAAAAATGTGTAACCCTTAACGAAAATATAGGCACTCGACCACAAAATATAGAGGCCATATAGGCCAACAATTAACAGAGCTATCTCTAGCTTATGTATACATCCGAAGTCAACCCAAGGTCGGGGCATGTTCTCAATGCTTCAAAATTTAGTAACAACGTAGGGTGAACATATAATCTATTAAAAAATTCTTTATGTCTACTGATATGTATGCACAAAAGCATTTGATAATGATACTACACATATATAGGATGTTCAAATTCGTTTTCTATCAATAACAATGTTTACTTTCGAAATTTCATAAATTCTCAAAGTGTTTAGTAAGAACCTCAATTCTCAATTCATTTCATTACATTCCATTGAAATCCTCTCAAGGTACATTCATTTGTTAGTGGCCATCACTTAGCACCATCTAAACACCACACTTTACTGGTTGCTAGCGGGAAGAACAAATGTATACCTATTCTGTAGTGGTTCGAGTCCGGCTAGTCTATTTTATTCTCTCGGGTTGGGACACAGGATTGTCCCCTTTGTTTGTGGCCTTGTTGGTGTGGTGTAGGGCCTTAGAAGGTCTTGGGCTGGCTGTGTGGGTAAGGCGCACGTCCCAAGTTCGATTCCCCACTGGGTGAGTGCCTGCAGCAGTTTGTGCAAGGGTGTCCGGCTTCCCACCGGCTAAATACCCCTCAGGAGTAGTCCTGGCTTCCCTAAAAATTGGAGGGTTGGGGATACCTGAGTTACCAAAAAAAAATAACAGTAGCATAAAATTTTCTTTCTGTGCAGGTCGTGCCTGCGACCATGGGGCTCACAGCCATGATGGTATAGTCTAGAGGCCGAACTTGCAATAGGCTGTGGCCAGACCGCAACCAAAACATAGCTTCAGGTTAGTTGGCTGGAGTGGAGAGTGTGTTGCCCTCGAGGGGCCATAGTGTCAAGCCGCGACTAGAGTAGTCACGCCAGTAACTAGGTATCCTAGGTGATTGCGCTTGCCATGGTGCCGGTCGCACTCGCAACCTGTTGAGATGGCTAGTTCGCGCCCGTGAGGTGTTAAACCATGGACGTGATGGGTCGTTTATTTAACTCGTCAATGTGTTGAAAGGCCACTTTTTCTGGTTCTCTCTCTCTCTCTCTCTCTCTCTCTCTCTTCCGCCATTTTCGAACCGTTTAAGCTTTTAAGCTTGGGTTTCATCTATTTTGAGTGATCTTTAACCCCTAGTTCCATAGTCCAAAATGTAGAGCGTCGTGAGGGCTTCGATTTAATCTGAGTGAATTGTGTTTTCGTCGTCGGTGGATTTTCGACTTTTCTCTTCTTCGTGTCGAGAGGTAGGGATTCTAGAGCTTCTTTTTAATACCTCACTATAGATAGACCTATACTTTTTACGGCATTTAAAAATATAGTTTTATAGTTGATTTTGTTAAAAAGCATATGGGTTGCTTTGGGTTTAAATTGGTGGGTTTATGGATTATGTTTATAATTGATTATGGGTTGTAAAAGCATGTTTAGGATATAGGGTTGGAAGGGTTTGGTGTTTCATTCGCAAATTTCAGAATGTTAAAGAAAAAGCTTAACGTTGAATTGAAATTGGGTTATGTTGTGGTTGTTTACGAATTTGTGGTTTTGGATTAATGTTATTGGATGTTGGCAAGTGTTGTGCATGTTGGGATTTGGAGTAGTAATGATTTGTTTTCAAAACAAAGTGTGATTAATTACCTCTTTTATAAAACATGAGAGTTTGGAACGAATAGGAATATGGAAATACCTGCGGGTGTATTTATTGTTCTGATTATGTAGAGGATGGTATTGATTGCTGCTAGATATACTATGAGTACTATCGTAGGAGGGGCCATGTAATGAGGATGATATGTTGTTGATTGTAAATGGACATTGCGAATAGACAATTACATTGTTGAGTTGTGGATTATGTTGTTAGAGAAGGAACTAAAATGCTTATGGATGTATTTATATTATGAGACTGTCGTTAGATAGTTATGGCTTTGATGTTTAGTAATCCGTATTGTGTTTTGAACACATTTGGAAATGTTGGAAGACCTGTTGTTGAACGGTGGTGCATGGAGCACATTTTGAAAGAAGTGGGTTAATGTATTTAACTTTTAATAGTTGTGGTTGTGATAATTGGACTAGGTGTATTTATTACACCCGTGTATTATTTATGTCGGTTAGTGTGTTATGCTTTTATTGTGATGTTGTTTGGGGGTCAATTTCCTGGCGTATTGAGCAGGCAAAGCGTGGCGCCTTGACAGAAGTTTCATCGTCCCATCCGGTTTGTGCCCAATAAAGTGTGAAAGGGGTTCCATTTCTTGCTATATTTGAGCCGGGCAAGGGTGGCGCCTTGTGATAGGTTCTTCTTCCTTCTGATTTGCGCTCAATAAAGTATGACCTGAGGGGCGCCCCCTTCCAAGTGAGGCAGGTAAAGTGTTATGTGTTATTTGTATTGTGGAATCTGCCATCCGTGCTATATGCCGGTGGAGATGGAATTGGTAGTATGTATTACTCTCAATTATTTATTTTTGGATATATGTGTTATCAGTTTCGTGTCGTGGTTGTCTTTTTACCCTTGGGCCCATGGCCAATGAAGATAGTAGATGAATTGGTGCATAGATGTGTATAGTGTATTGAGATGTGGAGTTATATTATGACTTGCATATAGGCTTGTGTTTTCAAAACAGATGTTTAAGTGAGATTTTTTTATGTTAATGTGGAAGGTTTTATCAAAAGAAGAATGGGGTTTTGAAATGCTTTTAGAAGAAAAATGAGAATTTAAAAGAGAAGAAATGATTTTTATATTGTGTTGTGTCAAGAGAAACTTTTTGGGAAAAATATATTTATACGAGTATAGTTTTGGATATTAACTGTCACATTACTTATATGGTCTATTGTGGTGCATACATGATCATGTCTAGCTATATGATGTGATTGGTTAGGATTATTGGGATCTCTACTGGGCTTAATGCTCATCTCATGTATTGACAAATTTTTTAGGTACACGACTGGGAGATTGTTCGAGACTTGAAGTCTTTTGTTATGTTTGGCCACATGGCCTTTCTATCTATTGGTTGAGTGCCATGTGATGTATAAGGGTCAATTTCTTTATTTCTATCTATTGTTATTCAATGTAAGCCTAAGGGTATTATACCATTGTAATGCCCCAAAATAAATAAGCATTCTACTTCATTATGCAACATCGTTTCCAACACATGCCTTAGTACATTCTTTTAGTTTTACAACATGAATTTTGTCCATAATGAATAAAACTAAAAATTACAAGTTAATGCCTTAAAGGCTACAAATTTTTAGGGTCTTGCCCAGTTATAACAAATAAGTTACAACTTAATATAAAGAAGCCCGTGGCTTAAATTACAATAGATAACCAAGGAAAACAATAAATACGAGCCTTAAGCTCCAAGATCCTCCCAAGTCATCACCGTGGCGAAGGCACAACAATTCACCTGAAAGTGGTTACCCTCATAAGGTGAACAAAAAGCCTAGTAGAAGTAAACTTAATGACATGTATGAAGCTTAACAATGCCATAAGATGAATGCACATGACATGTCATAGTAAAACATGTATTTTCTTTCTTTGAAACAATGTAAGGCGAGATTTCCAAAGCATCTTACCAAATCAACAATATTCATTCAAAATAATCAAGTGGTAAATATAATGAATAAATCTTCAGGGCTAGTGTTCATAATAGTAATTATACAAGTCACTATGCTATTTTTATCAATACTCATCGAAAGGCTCAGTACTTACTGTGCAGGTTTTAGGTCTCACACCATCGATACACAAGCCAACTTAATTCTATGTTAACACCCCTTTACAACTTCACCATTTTATTTACCATTTTAATAATACAATATATGCATCTCAAAACAACAATACATTTTTCGAAACATGAAATCTCCAGTTACAAATCCATGATATGCACAATGCGATGTATGATTTGTAAACATTTTAATTTCCCTAATCCACTTGAAGTTTCTACAACAATCAATAAAACCATCCACCGGTTCCCAAAAACAATTATCTCTAATTAAAAGACAACAACAACAATAATATTCCAAAATCATAACCAAATCAGAATCCCAACGATTTATACAAAATCTCGTGATTCCCAAAACAACATTCACACTCATCACGAGTCTTGTGAACCTCAATTGAAAATATATAATTTTCCCAAAAACCACTCATATAGTTTCCAATAAAACCACCATTTCAAATGAGTAAATAATACTCGGTATTTTTTCAATTATTCAAAACATTTCTCAACCAAACCTCATTTCAACCAAAATCCCACAACATTCTAATTCCATCTTTTTCCATAAAAGCATCCAAACCCTAGTTTTTGATTAACCATTGAAAAGCCATTAAAAACCAAATGTGTAATAACCCCGTTCTATGATATACTGTTAATCGTTAATTATACTTGTGATTTGTGCTTGATGTGAATTTAGATGCTAATTATGACTATGTGTATTTTTGAATTCATATATGTCCATCGTAGGAAAATCTATTTAGTATTCTAGTATAAACTGGAAATTGAGAGTCGTAGAGGCTACTGAAATCAAAATTGACTGCACCGTTGTAATTAGCATAATTTTTAGAGTCTATGGTGACATTTAATTAAAAACTTATTCGAATCAAAATAATTAGATTAAATTGATTAAAATAAGTTTAATTGATTAGCTGTAGGCATGTATGATTAGATTAAGCTAATCACCACTATATATGTGTATAATTAGTGCTTAGGCTCAAGATATTGAGCTCATTTCCATCTCTTGGCTGAGTTTATACACTTTAGAGAGGGAAAACACTTGATTTAGAGAGAAAGGGACCAAATTCTTGTAGAATTGACTTAGAGATTGAAGATTTGGGAAGCTAGACTCAAGAATTTGCTAGAGTTGGACGGATTGAAGGCTCCAAGTGAGTATTTGAACTCTAATTCATGAGTTTAAGCCCATAATAATGTGTATTCAAGAAGAATTGGAAAATAAATATTAGATACAACCGTAACATGAAGAATTTTTTTGTCAAAACTCACATGTATGCATAATTTTGTTGAGTCTCATGAATTTGAGCATCATTTGTACCATTTGACATGGAATTGGAGACTATATTTCACATGCATGCATAATTCATGAAGCTGTGAAGCTTGATTGCATGAGTTTTGAAGTTATCAAGAAGAAGTTGTAATGGTTTGGGACTTGCATGATGAATTCATGATGATTTGAACATCAATCTTGCAGAATGGACTCATATGATCATCTTAGTGGTTGTATGAGTCAAATATAGGCCATAATATGTGAGTTGTACCATTTAAAATCATATTTTGAACCTCAAGCAACATTCTGGTAAACCCAGAATACATGCAAGTCGCTTGAGCGAAGAAATTGTAGCTTGAGCATAAAATGCAAGCTCCTAGTACTTTTATAGACAATTGCACAGTGGCTTGAGCGGCAAAAGTTGAGCTCGAGCGAACCCTATTTTGAACTGCTCTTGGCTCGAGCAACCAATTCTTGCGCTCGAGCCTAAAATTCAAGCAACTAGTACTTTTGCAAGGTTTACAGGCTGCTCGAGTGAAGGAAATTACGTTTGAGCGGAGTGCCCTGTTTCAGGAACTTTTGAAAAGTTGTTTTCTATTCCAATTTCCATTCTCTTTCATTTCTACGCATTCTCAGGCACATATTGAACATCCTAAATGAATTAAAGGACACGAAAGAAGCCTAAGAGAATTAAGAAAACTAAAGAACGTATTGAATTGTATTATGACTCAATGTATTGTGAATAATGTAGGGTCAAGTGCAAGGACGAATCAAGTACCGGAACACAGTGAGTAATATCTTAGTAAAGATATTTTTTGATATATATGATATTTTCTAAATTTTAGCTATGTGGTAAGTTTCTAAACTTCCAAATTGGTATTATGAATAAGTATTCTATCCATTTGATTCGTAATGGAACATGTAAAGCGATTGATGTATGTGTATGAAATGGGCCCAAGGCCATTCGTTATATTTGACAAGGATATGGATTGGATCTAAGGCCATTTTGTATGATTGTTAAATGGACCAAAGGTCGTTTTGAATAAGGAGTTGATTGGACCCAAGGTCATTTTGCATATGATGGACCGAAGATCGTTTAGAATACAAAAGCAAATATGAATATGAAATGTTGGACCTAAGGTCGTTTTGCATATAATGGACCAAAGGTCGATTTGTATATGAATTGGACCCATTGTCATTTTGCACATAATGGATTCGAGGTCGTTTTGTACATGGATATGATATACTGTACCCGAGGTCATTTTGCTTTGTTATGATCTATAAATCTGACATGAATAAGGAGAATATTTCAAATGTTTAATTACAAGTATAATTTACTTAATGAATCTCATTCATGAACCCTTTTACTCTGGTATACTTCTTCACTAGACATTAGCTCACTCTTTATTTATATGTATGTAGGCGAGCAGTGGGATGTCCAGTCCCAGTGACATGTGAGGGAATCGAGTTTTGAGAAGTTAACCAAGGTCGCCTCACGCAAGAGGCCTTACTTTTGATTTATTTTCTTTTGTTTCTTTTTGTGGTCATATGTGACCAAGTTTGTGTATTACCTTGATTTTGTTAAGACTGAATTTGGAATAATCCTGGATGTAAGTATATTCATACTTTGGATGTTTGTATGGTGTGAGTTATTGCATGAATGGGAAGAGTTTTTGTTAAACCATGTATGCACAGCTCATTGGACAATTTTTGCCAGTTCTGCTTTTGCAGTTTGGCCCCCGTATTATTAACCATGACTTGTTTTTTGTCAGAGGTTGTAGGTAATCTCACGATTACTGGCTGGTTGTGATCCTAATCCATAAGGGCAGGTGTGGGTCATGACAGAGTGGTAGTAGAGCATGAGTAATAACTCACACACTTGTCCAAATGAGTAATAAAGTGTCTAGAAATGATCTAAGTTGCATTCATCTAATAAATATATGCTTGAATGCATCGAGATTGTGCTAAAGTGATTTAAAATATATAACTACATGATATATAATTGTTGCCTAATTGTATGTACGTGCTCTTTCTATACATGAATATTGTGTATACTCCTATATGAATTATAATGCAAGTCTCATTAGATAATGGTGAGAACAAGAGCCAATGAGCTAGAAGAATCCTCCACTGCTCGGCTAGACTGCATGGAGAGAATGATGCAAGACATGGTAGAAACACTGAGGAAACAACAACAGTGGCAACAACCGCCACTTCCACCTCCGGTACAACTTGTACAAGATTTACAAATGATGAGCGAACTATTTCTCTCACCAAATAATTCAAGAAAATGAAGCCACAACTATTTCATGGAGGTGTGGACCCATTGAAGGTTGAAGCTTGGATCCTTGGTATTGAAAAGTTGTTTGAAGTATTTCCATGCCTTGAAACACATAAGGTACAATTGGTTGACGTTACACTGGGGGATGAAGCAAGAAGGTGGTGGATGCTAATTCGATATGATAACAAAGGTATAGACTGGACACGATTTCTTGCACTCTTTTATGATAAATATTTTTCGCAATGTGTTCACAATAGAAAAGTGTCTGAATTTGAAGAACTGAAGTAAGGCAATATGACTGTAGCTAAGTATGAGGCCAAGTTCACTTAATTGGCTAGGTTTGCTCTACACATGGTCAACATCGAATATAAAAAGGCAAGGAAGTTTGAGAGAGGTCTTCGCAATGACATTTTGGAAAGGGTGAACGTGTTGAAACTGCCCACTTATGTTGACGTGTTAGATCAAACATTGATGTCAGAAACTAACATGACCAATCAGAGTAAACCATCAGCTGACTAGAAAGCTAAGAAACAGGGCTTTTTCTCAAAGAAGAGATAGTCAAAAAAGCAAAATACGGGATCCTTAAGCACTTTAGGCTCTACTAGAGATACGACACCAACATGTACTTAGTGTGGTAAGAAGCATCACGGGGTTTGTTATTGTATTTCCGGGGCTTGCTATAAATATGGTGAAATGGGACATATGGCAAGGAATTCCAGTCAAATTGAGCAAGAAAGAAGTAGGAAACCAGCTACTAGTTCGACTGGATCCATCCCAAAACCGGGCAATACTACGAGGCCTGCTGCTACCAAAGACACAGTGAGACAAGGGAGAGTCTTTGCACTTGTCCCAGGAGACACACGAAATACTGAAGTTGTTATCTTAGGTACTATTTCTATATGCAATCAAGATGCTTTCGTGTTAATTGATTCCAGCTCAACGCATTCCTTCGTGTCTACTATATTTGCATCTAAATTGACTAGACCCCTAGAATCATTGCCATATTTGTTATGTGTATCTGCTCCATCTGGGAAATCTGTATTATGTACATCTGTGTATTGTGTTTGTGATATGGAAATTGGTAGTGCTACCTTGTATGTGGATTTGTTACCCTTGGACATTAGGCACTTCGACATAATTCTGGGTATGGATTGGTTGCCTAAATACTATGCCACAATCAATTGTGTAACAAAACGAGTTATTTTTAGACCGCTAGGGCATATTGAATTTGAATTTGTGGGTAATGGGGTAGTGTCTCCACCTTATCTGATCTCAGCAATGAAAATATGTAAACTGCTTAGAAAAGGGTGTTAGGGTTACGCATGTAGTATTTTGACTGAACAATCTGTGACTGTTGAAATGGATAGTATTCTTGTTGTTAAAGAATTCTTGGATGTATTTCCCGATGAACTGCCAGGGGGATTGGTTGACAGAGAAATAGAGTTTACCATTGATGTTGCCCCAGGCACTTAGCCTATTTCAAAACCCCCCTATAGAATGTTTATTGTTGAAATGAAAGAATGGAAAGAACAGTTACAAGACTTGCTTGAAAAAGGTTTATCCGACCATGTACTTCGCCATGGGGCACACCGATGTTATTTGTAAAGAAGAAAGACGGGACTTTACGTTTGTGCATTGACTACCAGGAACTGAACAAGGTAACGATCAAAAAAAAAATATCCATTGCCCGGAATTGATGATTTATTTGATCAGTTACAGGGTTCACAAGTATTTTCAAAATTCCATTTGGGATTCGAGTACCAACAGTTGAAGGTGAAGGCAGAAGATGTTGAGAAAATCGCATTCAGAACAAGGTAGGGTCACTATGAATTTCTTGTTATACCATTTGGAATGACTAATGCACCTACAACATTTATGGACCTTATGAACTGGATTTTCAAAACTTACCTCGATGAATTTGTTGTGGTTTTCTCATTGATGATATTTTGATTTATTCGAAAAATAATGTGGATCATGAACAACGTCTGAGGACTGTTTTGCAAACACTTAGAGAAAAGAAATTATTTGCTAAACTAAAGAAATGTGAATTTTGGTTGGATGAGATTGTTTTCTTAGGGCATATCATCAACAGAGAGGGGATTTTAGTAGACCCACAAAAGATAGAGGTATTTGTGAACTGGCCTACACCAACGAATGTAACGGAAGTCCGCAGTTTCATAGGTTTAGCTGGGTACTATAGAAGGTTTGTGAAAGATTTTCAAAAATAATAGTGCCTCTTACCCAACTTACACTCAAAGAACAACCATTTGAGTGGAATGACGAAAGAGAATCTGTCTTCCAAGAACTGAAAATGAGATTGACTACTGCACTAGTGTTGACATTGTCCACAGGTATGGAAAACTTTATAATTTATAGTGATGCATCTTACAAGGGTCTAGGTTGTGTGTTAATGCAGAATGGAAGAGTAATTGCCTATGCCTCTAGACAGTTAAGATTGCATGAAAAGAACTACTCGATGGACCTAGAATTGGCCACAGTTGTGTTCGCTTTAAAATTTTGGTGGCATTACTTGTATGGGGCAAAATTCGAGGTTTATACTGATCATAAGAGCCTAAAATACTTCTTCACCCAAAAAGAGTTGAACATGCGATAGAGAAGATAGCTCGAATTGATAAAAGACTATGATCTCCAAATTCTGTATCACCTGGGAAAGGCCAATACAGTTGCTGATGCCTTGAGTAGAAAACCAACAGGGAACTTGACTTGTCTACTCACTGAACAGAAGGAAATCCTACGTGACTTTAAGAAGTCTGATGTTAAAGTGGTATTACATGAACAAAATGGGTTGATAACCATTATTGTAGCCCAACCGACAATTATTGATGAAATCAAGTAGAGGCAAAGAGAAGACCAATTCTTCAAGAAGATAATTGACGAAATTGAAGTGAATCCAAAATCGGGATATAGTGTTGAAATGAAGTGTTGAAATTTCAAGATAGAATGTGTGTGCCGAACATTCCTGAGTTAAAGAAGAGAATTCTAGATGAAGCTCACAAGTCAATGTTTGCAATGCACTCGGGAAACAACAAGATGTACTGAGATTAGAAACAAAGCTATTGGTGGCCTAATATGAAGCTCTAAATTGTAAATTATGTGTCCAAGTGCCTTCAATGTCAACAAGTTAAGGTTAAGCATCAGAAATCGGCAGGTCTACTTCAACCTCTCCCTATTCCGGAATAGAAATGGGAGCATATAAACATGGATTTTATTGTCGGACTACCTCGAACCCCGAGAGGTATGAATTCTATCTGGGTTATAACTAATAGACTGATTAAATCTGTGCATTTTTTTCCTGTAAAGACTTCTTATGATGCTTATAGACATGCCTCTTTATATGTTGATGAAACTGTCCGTTTACATGGAGCGTCGATGTCAATTGTGTCGGATAGAGATCCAAAATTTGTATCTAGATTTCGGAAAAGCCTTCAAGCAACAATGGGGACAAAACATAGATTCAGTACTGCATTCCATCCACAAACTGATGGACAGTCAGAACGGACTATACAAATGCTAGAAGATACGCTTCGAATGCGTGCCTTAGATTTTCAGGGAAGTTGGGAAGATTATTTACCGTTGGTAGAGTTTGTATCTAATAATAGCTTCTACTCTAGCATCGGCATGGCGCCATATGAAGCTTTATATGGCAAAAAATGTAGGTCAACGGTTTGTTGGACAAAAGTCAGGGATAGAGTTTTGCTTGGGCTCGAAATCGTACAAACTACCATCGAAAAGATTAAAATTATCCAACAAAGACTCAAGATAGCATAGAGTCGACAAAAGAGTTATGCGGATGTCAGAAGAAGGTCTCTTGAATATGAGATTGGTGATCATGTGTTCGTTTGTATAAATCCAATGAAAGGTCAATTGAGGTTCGGTAAAAAGGTAAATTGTCACCCCGTTACATTGGGCTGTTTCAAATTTTGAAAAGATTTGGTCCAGTTGTTTATAGAGTTGCTCTACTACCAAGAATGGAACAAATACACAACGTATTCCACATATCAATGTAGAGGGACTATCTGTGAGATCCATTCCACGTAATTGATTATCACTGAAAGCCCTTGACAAAAATATGGAGTAGAAGGAATGGCCAGAACGAATCATTGACTGATAAGTAAAGCAACTAAGGAACAAATCCATTCCAATGGTGAAAGTAGAGTGGAAAAAACATTATGGAAGGGATGCCACGTGAGAGAAAGACAAAGAGATGCGACAACACTACCCACATTTGTTTTCGATAGAAGGAAACATAAGTTTGAAGGACCAAACTTCCTAAAGGGGGGAAAAATGTGATAATCCCGTTCTGTGATATAATATTAATCGTTAATTATACTTGTGATTTGTGCTTGATGTGAATTTAGATGCTAATTATGACTATGTGTATTTTTGAGTTCATATATGTCCATCGTAGGAAAATCTATTTAGTATTCTAGTATAAACTGGAAATTGAGAGTCGTAGAGGCGACTGAAATCAAAATTGACTGCACCGTTGTAATTAGCATAATTTTTAGAGTCTATGGTGACATTTAATTAAAAACTTATTCGAATAAAAATAATTAGATTAAACTGATTAAAATAAGTTTAATTGATTAACTGTAGGCATGTATGATTAGATTAAGCTAATCACCACTATATATGTGTATAATTAGTGCTTAGGCTCAAGATATTGAGCTCATTTTCATCTCTTGGCTGAGTTTATACACTTTAGAGAGGGAAAACACTTAATTTAGAGAGAAAGGGACCAAATTCTTGTAGAATTGACTTAGAGATTGAAGATTTGGGAAGCTAGACTCAAGAATTTGCTAGAGTTGGACGGATTGAAGGCTCCAAGTGAGTATTTGAACTCTAATTCATGAGTTTAAGCCCATAATAATGTGTATTCAAGAAGAATTGGAAAATAAATATTAGATACAACCGTAACATGAAGAATTTTTTTGTCAAAACTCACATGTATGCATAATTTTGTTGAGTCTCATGAATTTGAGCATCATTTGTACCATTTGACATGGAATTGGAGACTATATTTCACATGCATGCATAATTCATGAAGCTGTGAAGCTTGATTGCATGAGTTTTGAAGTTATCAAGAAGAAGTTGTAATGGTTTGGGACTTGCATGATGAATTCATGATGATTTGAACTTCAATCTTGCAGAATTGACTCATATGATCATCTTAGTGGTTGTATGAGTCAAATATAGGCCATAATATGTGAGTTGTACCATTTAAAATCATATTTTGAACCTCAAGCAACATTCTGGAAAACCCAGAATACGTGTAAGTCGCTCGAGCGAAGAAATTATAGCTTGAGCATAAAATGAAAGCTCCCAGTACTTTTATAGACAACTACACGGTGGCTTGAACAAGAAAAGTTGAGCTCGAGCGAACCCTGTTTTGAACTGCTCTTGGCTCGAGTGACCAATTCTTGTGCTTGAGCCTAAAATTCAAGCAACCAGTACTTTTGAAGAGCTTTACAGACAACTCGAGCGAAGGAAATTACGCTTGAGCGGAGTTCCTTGTTTCAGGAACTTTTGAAAAGTTGTTTTCTATTCCAATTTCCATTCTCTTTCATTTCTAAGCATTCTTAGGCACACATTGAGCATCCTAAATGAATTAAAGGACACGAAAGAAGCCTAAGAGAATTAAGAAAACTAAAGAACGTATTGAATTGTATTATGACTCAATGTATTGTGAATAGTGTAGGGTCAAGTGCAAGGACGAATCGAGCACCGAAACACAGTGAGTAATATCTTAGTAAAGATATTTTTTGGTGTATATGATATTTTCTAAATTTTAACGATGTGGTAAGTTTCTAAACTTCCAAATTGGTATTATGAATAAGTATTCTATCCGTCTGATTCGTAATGGAACATGTAAAGCGATTGATGTATGTGTATGAAATGGGCCCAAGGCCGTTCGTTATATTTGACAAGGATATGGATTGGACCTAAGGCCATTTTGTATGATTGTTAAATGGACCAAATGTCGTTTTGAATAAGGAATTGATTGGACCCAAGGTCAGTTTGCATATGATGGACCAAAGCCTGTTTTGAATACGAAAGCAAATGTGAATATGAAATGTTGGACCCAAGGTCATTTTGTATATGAATTGGACCCAAGGTTGTTTTGCACATAATGGACCTGAGGCCATTTTGTACATGGATATAATATATTGGACCCAAGGTCGTTTTGCTTTGTTATGATCTATAAATTTGACATGAATGAGGAAAATATTTCAAATGTTTAATTATAAGTATAATTTACTTAATGAATTTCATTCATGAACCCCTTTACTTTTGTATTATTCACTGGGTGGTAGCTTATTCTTTATTTATGTGTATGTAGGCAAGCAGTGAGATGTCCAGCCCCAGTCCCACTGACATGTAAGGGAACCAAGTTTTGAGAAGTGAACCAAGGTCACCTCCTGCAAGAGACCTTACTTTTAGTTTATTTTCTTTTGTTTCTTTTTGTGGTCATATGCGACCAACTTTGTGTATAACCTTGTGTAGACAAGCCCGCGAGGGACCTCGCTACAGTTCGGACTCGATTCGTGTCACGGTTCTTAATCTTGAACCAAAGAGTCCAAATCCTGCAAATCGTTTTGAGAAAACAGATTTTTGAAAGAAGTGCCAAACATGGACTGCTTTGCCAGATACAGAGTCGCCACCTAAATATTTTATTTTTGGAAAATTTTGGAAACCCTGACTCGTTGCCGAAGGCCACGTGTCCATCATCACCAAAGTTGCCTCGGCTCGGGAACTTGGGTACGATTGGGGAAGGTCACTTCGTGAGCACCCCCGCTCGCCCAATTAAAGATCGGCCTCTACTAACCATGATATCTAGTTTTGAAAACATTATGCATCCTTATTCCGGTTATTTAGCCTAGGATTACTACGTGATGCGCACAACATACAAGTATAGACTGGATCGCCTGAATTGGAACAAAACATTTCATGTTTGTTTTTGAAAATGGTTTGATGGTGCTACTCGCAAGTAGGCTAAGACGTGAATTTGCCACCCTCAGGTGGGCTTAGAAAAAGATGGTTTTGCCACTATCTAGTGGGCTTAAAACTCACAGTCAATGATTTGTTCCAATCTAAGTAACCCAACCTCCACCCACAGGCATTCAGGCAGATATATCACATAAGCAAATAGCCTCATGGTAAGCATGCTATCATGGCAGTCACTCACACACATGCAAGGATGCTAAAGCATAAAACTTACCGAGTACTCCAAGCCAAAACTTAAGCTAATTAGAAATCATGCATGATCCTAACTATACAGAAATGCCTAATGCAACACATGCAATAATGTAACTAAGATAGGCTCGGCTATTCTAAACATGACATATGGAATGCTACAGTTAACAAGTATTCAATTTGGAATTGAAATACAGATGCAGTTAGTATAATGCGCCGAGCCCGGTGTATGCAAAACAGATGAATGAATGCAAACATGCTATCATACTGTATGCTAATTGAAACATGCCCTAATCTAACCATCATAAGCAGGTAAATAAAAGGGAAGAAAGACGTGGGGTTGGAGGACATACATCACACACACACACACTTATTACAATTATGCCCTTGCGCAGAGGGTCCGAAAGAATAATACAGTCCCAAATGAATATTACAGTCCAAATAATAATACAGTCCAAATATGTACAAATCCCTAATTAGTTAACAAATTAACTAAGGAAAACAATAAACTAGCATGCAAGCTAGGGACTGCCTCGACTCTGCTCCGGATGATGAATGATGCATGCTCGGGTTGCTTTGCGCAGAAATCCACGGTGATGCCCCGATTAGCCTCTGTTTGCAATTATTTTTGGAATACGTGCCGAACTCCGGAAGGCTGCTGATTCTTGATTTGCTGTAACAGAGAGCAACAAAGGGGCATGGCAATGTATTTTCACATATGTGTGCATGCCTCGATCCTCGTGCCACCAATCACGCATCTTGATGCATGATGGCCGAGGAGTCGAATTGCACAACTCAATATGGAATGAATGCACATGAGGACACAATAAGACCTAACTCCATCATGGATAATCCGGAGTGTCGGTGACTGGGAATTGAGACACGTTCCGTCACTCGGAGTACGAAACGCACCTCGTTTCCCGTGCTCAGGCTAACCCCTATCCCAAACACGATGCACTATGCATGACATGCATGAATGCAATTAAGATACAACCTAACATACACAATGCTATGGAATGGCATACACGATGCACGAGGTAAGATGGCATACACAATGCTCTAATATACGACCTAGCATACACAATGCTATGAAATGAAATGGCATACACAATGCATGATGGACTTACACCAACATAAGTGGACCTCAGCCACACTCACATAGGAGGCCATTAGATGAAAATGAGACACTCGAGATGCGTGCACACGTGCACACAAATCGATGACCGTTCCTAAGGCACGAATGCCATTCTAACAAGACATGGCAAGGCATGGAATATGACATACTAGCATGCAAATTTTAGTGCTAAAATATGATGCAAAACAGCCCCGAATCATGGAAACATGGCACCCGATGCATGGAATGGCCCCAAAATGCAAAACTAGGTACATGGAATGGCTTACAGCTATACAAAGAATGCATTATTTGAATATGGGACCTAAATACAGAATCAAGGAAATCCAAAAATAAGAATATTTACAGTTTTAAGCAAGGCCAAACAGTGAACACAAATGAGGCTAAGCTAGCATGCAAAAATGGGCCAAAAGAGGGACAAAGAAGCAAGTGATGCTTTCTGGCCTCAAACACAAGAGGGCCCTTCAACAATGTTGAATAGGGGCCCAAAATATGACATTTTACAGTTGATGATCAAACTCAAAACAGTGCACAAACATGCCTAAAATACTATGCAAAATAAGGCCAAAAGAGAGTATAAACACAAAGTGCAAAAATTATGCCTCAAACAATAAAAGACCCTTAATGAAACATGAAGAGGGGGTCAAAATAAGGCCATTTAAAGTTTGGACCAGAGCCCAAAAATAGAAGCATAAGGGGCTAATAAATCATGCAAAAATGAGGCCAAGAGAGAGGTAAAGAGGAAAGTGGCAAATGGAAGCCTCAAACAGTGATGAGCCCTTCAACAATGTTGAAGAAGGCCTTAAAATAAGCTATCTTACAGTTTACAACAGAGCCCAAAACAGTTTACATATAGGCCAAAAATGCTATGCAAGAAAGAGGGATACAAGAGGGGTAATGAAGCAAGTGCCAAAGGAAAGCCTCAAACAGTGAGAGGCCCTTAAAAAAACATGAAGAAGAGCTCAAAAAAATTCTATTTTCAGTTAGGGTCGGAGCCCAAAAGTGTAAGCAAGAATGGCTAAGAAAGAATGCAAAAATGAACTCAAAAGAGGGGAAATGTCACTCACCCTTGAAGACCAAACTTTAGCAAACTCTTGGCTTGAGAAATGATGTCTCCTAAGCTCTGAAAAGATCCTCCAAGCTGCTGGAATGGAGTAGTGGTGTGGTGCTAGGTGGTGGTGTGAAAATGGTGTAGGGTTTGGGAGGTTTTGATGCTTGAATGAGAGAGAGGGAGAGATATAATGCAAGAGGCTTTTAAGCAAATTTTCTAACCCCTCAACCAGAGTTGGGGCTGCTGGATATATAGACAAAACGGGGGAAAAGAGGGGGGAAATGGGGGGGAAAACAATTCAAGTTTCCCCTCAAAAGTGCCAAACCCTCGGTCATTAGTGAAGTGCAAAACAAAATACATGGCTGGAACACACTCATAGGGGCAAAAATGGTCGGCCAGTTTAAAAAGGCAAAAAAAACCATTCACCAAAAAAGTGGCCGGGCGGCCAGAAAAAGTGGCCGGCCGACCAGGTCAAAGGGGGAAAAGTGGCCGGCCACACCTTAGGATGAAGCCCCAGAAGTTAGCTTTCCAATGCCGCAAACCTTGCATCAAAATTCCTCCTGTGGAAAAAGTTATACCAGTTTCCGTGAAGCCGCGCAGATTCGGTCCAACCGGACTTCAACCAACCATATCTCCTCCCCCTGGACTTGGACTTAGGAGATTCTTGAGTGAAAAAATGAAGCCCCGGAAGTAAGCTTTCCAATGGTGGTGGCCTCATATCTTAATTCCTCTTGTGCAAAGAGTTACGCCAATTTCGGTGAAGCCGCGCAGATTTTTCTCCTTCCCGGATTCATGCTGAACTACTTTTGACCCAAAAAAAGTTGGCTTTTCAGCAAAATTGCTGGCCTCCCACCCTTCTACAAGCTTTTTAACAATGAAAATAAGGTCCCTACCAAAAACGGACCAAGATGGATGCAAAACGAAGGTTCGGGAGCCAAAACACGCAGTTCGGGGCCCCGAAAACAGGCTGTTAGGCACCGGAAGTGGCGTTCGACCATGAAGTTGGTCTCTCGGGCCATAGTGTCCCTCAAAAGGGAGGAAATAAGGTGTGCTCCAAAAACCGGAGCAAACGGAGGTGGTTAAGTGGTCCCGAACCGAGACACACGGCCGACAGCTCCGAAAAATCGGGAACCGGGCTCCAAACTGGAAAAATGGCCTACGACCACAAAACGTAGCCTACGGCCACTGAGAGATGGTCTATGAGACCTCTCCCTCCCTTTGGGAAGAGAACAGAGAAAATAGGGCCTGGTTCGCAAACCGAGGCAAAGCACAAAAGAGTCCGGAAGTCCGGAGGCAAGGCTCGCAGCCGGGACTCCGCAACCTCAGAACGAGCAAAATATGCAATATCACCGAGCGCTCAATCGGTGATGTCTAAGTCTTAAGGTCGGTCAAAAATGGGGTGTCTACACCTTGGTTTTGTTAAGACTGAATTTGGAATAATCCTGGATATAACTGAATTTGGAATAATCCTGGATATAAGTATATTCATACTTTGGATGTTTGTATGGTGTGAGTTATTGCATAAATAAGAATAGTTTTTGTTAAACCATGTATGCACAACTCATAGGATAATTTTTGCAAGTTTTGCTTCCTCAATTTAGCCGCCTTATTATTAACTATGACTTGTTTTATGATAGAGGTCGTAGGCAATCTCACGAGTACTGGCCGATTATGATCCCAATCCATGATGGCGGGTGTGGGTCATGACAAAAGGACATATATCCAAATATATTTTTTTGCAAACCCATAACTAACAAAAATAACATATAACGAAGCTAAACAACTTGCACGTCGTTAAGAAAATCCCTACATCTACTCTAGAAGAGGAGAAAGCCCCAACTTCTCAAAATTCAATGTCGATGAAGATACAAACTTTTCAGATTAGAACGAAGCCCTCGCCGAACTCTATCTTTTATCTAAAGGACAAATATATAAAGATCAAAGGGTGAGGGTGTATTTGAGGTCTAAAGGTGAGTTTTAGAGAGAGGGAGAGTATATCTAGGTTTTTGAAATGTTTGGAGAGAAAGAGAAAAATGAAATAGGGATCTAAAAAGTGACTTTTACGGACTGATATATGTGCAAACCGCTCGAGCGACCAAAATACCACTTGAGCGACCAGACATAATAAGTGAGATCGCTCGAGCAAACAAAGTTACACCGGAGCGCACAATGACACCCTTCTAGAAGTTTTGCAGACAGAGGCTAACTGCTCTAGCACAAGAAGAATTGCTCGAGCCAAGACCGCTCAAGCACAAGAAAGTTCGCTCGAGCTAAAAGCACTACACTCTCAAAAGTTTTTAAGACCTGCAAAAGTACTGGGAGTTCACAAAAACTGCTCAAGTGCAAGAAAGTTCACTCGAGCGAACAAGCAGAATTATAGGTAATAATTCCTTCGAAAAACAAATTCCCAACCTGTTTTAAATGCAACCGCAATACTTAAACAATCGAATTCAACAAGGAATAGGATGAACAAGGTCATGAACAACCATCAAGACAAAGAGTCCCGGATCCAAAAATAAAAATAAAAAAGGGGTTGGGTCTAAACCAAAATCGTTATAACCATGCTTCATTTATATATCATCATCATTTTCGTGACGGAATGTTATTATTTATTCTTTATTCATATTCCTCAATGGAATGAATGGTTTAAAAATGGTAATAATATAAAGGATTTGGTAATGGATTCGGGTAAAAAAAGTCGGGGTGTTACATATTCTGCTCATATTTTCGGTCTTTCACTATAGACTCTTCTCACCACCTTAATCTCATTCCTTTATATATTATATGGATTCACGATGACCATTCAATTTAAAATAATGATCTTCTAAACTCAATGCAACAACACATGCAATTCTAATGGATTTGCATCTCATGAATTCAACAATTCAATATACATCACATGAGTTTCAATTCATCATATATTGATGATTTTTATAATGATATCATTTTCCACTAATGGCCAATAATAAATCTTTACAATATGCAAGAATTTCACAATTTAATGGTATTCAATTGAAACAAATTAGGTATGGCGATCGATCTCCTTAACTTTGCGATTGATCGTTTTGCCTTAGAAAGTTTGGTTGCAACTCTCCTATACAATGCCACTAACACCAATATCAACTTCTCAACTCCCAGACATGATTTATTGTTTTAGTAACATCATGCATGTATGATAATGATACATATAAGCAAATGTACGTACAAGACTAAATTATGAGTAATTAGGTCTGATAAAGACCCAAAGTGTTACAAATATGGGCAATAACACATGGATGGATAAGTGGATAAATAAATGGCACTTGGACCAATCGGTGATGTAGATAGCTAGACAAATAGATAGGGTAACATGGTCTTTTCAAATTATTGTATACTTTTTGAAAAATTTCAAAATCCTCAAGATATTGATTTGTGATTATGTGTCAATTTTAAGCAATAAATAATAATCCTAATCAAACAATCAAAGACAAATCAACACAATGATTTAACGTGGAAAAACCACAATTGGAGTGCCTCCAATTGTGATAAAAAACCACGGGCAAAAACTATAAAACAATCCACTAAGAAGACAAAAATGAATTACATAAGTGTACCCTCAATTACCTAGTGAATCTACGTCCGAATTGAACCAACCCCTATATGCATCTTCCACCACTATCTTCACCTCGGAATTGTCTTGCCCAACGTTGAATCGACAATGCCTATGTCGAATCCATGACGATGAGCCACTCCGGAATCTACAAAAGCTTCAAGCCCAAATTTCACAGAATCCACTGAAAAACAACTCTCTCTTTTGTGAATAAAACAAAAGAAATAAACACTTTGATATAATCCACTCAATTCATGATATAAACTCTCACGGATATTAAAGGAAACAAGTAAAGAAGCTCTAAATAAAAATCCTAATACCCAAGAAAAAGATCTAGAAGCCATACCTTAAAATCTGACTGAAACACAGCTTTATAGCAAACAGAGCCACGATGGTCACTTGAGCGAACAATAAACCTTCTCAGTATTTTTGCTGTCAGTGAAAACTTCTAGGACCAAAGATTCTTCGCTCAAGCATACATTCCTTCATTGGAGCAAACAAACAGCTCGATCCCTGACATAGTCAATGAAGTGGCAAACATGAAAGAATTAACATCAAAAACTCCTCTACAAGGCACAATTCAGGTTTGATTCACATCTAAAAACTCATAGCCTCACTTAAATAAAAGATCGTATAAAATTATAACTGAAAGGAGTTTTGTCAAACAGGATTGCCAATAACAAAAACCTAGCACTTTTGAACTTATAAAAATACTAGACCTTAGGGCTATGGTCCCAAAAATTTTAAAATTAGACTTTGCGAAAAAAAAACCAACTTTTGCTATAAAATATAAAAAAACCACCAAAACTGTTTGTCATCAGCTAAAAAATCAAATATAACATCAAATATTTTCTTTTTCATTAATCAAAAGTAGGCTTTTAGTAATTTCCCAAACACATTTTAGGGTTTTTAATTTTTAAAAAAGCCAAAAATCAATTAAAAAAACAAACTTAAACAAAGAGAAAAGTGGGTTTGGTAAATTTGGAGAAAATGAAAGAAGTTGAGTGGTCATGTTATGGTTGCAAGTTATGACATTTATGGTGTTGATTATCACAAATTAATGTCATAACTAAATCTTTTTAAGTTATAATTTAAGAAAAAAAGAAAAAAATTCATAACCAAATCCCATATAAGGTACGACCGAATACTTTTAAATTATAACAGAAATACTACCACAATTATCATATCAATCAGTCATAATTAAATTATAACTAATATTATAATAACTCATAATCAATAATTATGAAAGTAAAATGCATATCTAAAAAGGTGTATATATAATAGAATTTTTCTAATTTTTAATTTTATTTTTATTTTTATACTTATGATAGCATTAGCAGCAACACGCAAGTCACATGGAAATTATAAAATCACCTACACAGTAAGAGATAGAGAATCAAAATCTGTAATGATTGAGTAGCCGGACATTAATCAAGATCCGTGTCATTATATTTTATTTTTAATTAAAAAAATGTTATATATTGCTGTCTTTTTTCTTCTTCTTTTTTGTCCATATTTTGTATTACAACTTATAAAGAATATTAATGGTTGATTATCTTAAATAATTACTTAATACAAATAATATCTTATCACATATATCTTGATGACATAAAAATCTAAAATAAAATATCATATCGGACGTGTTTGGGTAACATTTACATTTACAGTTATATGTTTATGGATATAGAATTTTTAAAAAAATTATTCAAAAACTCCTTTATTTTCTGTTTTTATTTTCAAGAAGTTGTAATTAGTTTAGTAACCACCAAAAAAAAAAAAAAAAAAAAAGTTGATTTCACTTATTTATTTATTTATTTATTCCATTTCTTCTTTTTTTCTCCAATCTTTTTCACCCACCCCTATTGCACATCACTCACTACAAGAAAAAATACTTTCTGTGACTAACATTTTGGTCGCGAAAAGTACCATATTTGGTCGCTAAAACCTTTTCGTGACCAAAATATGTTGGTCGCGAGTTGGTCACTAAAGCCTCGTCACAGATAATTTTCTGCGACCAAAAAAGCCTTTGGTCGCTAAAAGTGACCATTCGCGACCAACTTTTTTTGTCGCGGAAAGTCCAATTCATATTACCCAAAAGTAAACTTTTAGCGACCAAAGGTAAGTTGGTCGCCAAAAGTCAGCGCCTTGACCCAAAAAATATAATTCTTTTGTGCTGCCTGGGACTTGAACTCTTGACCAAGGAGTCAACATGCACCCAATCCACTATGCCAATAACATACTTCTTGTTCATATTTGGAAATAAAAATATATAACCCATAAAAATTGGGTTATATATTATTTTATAAAACTTTTAATACCTAAAAAAAAAAAATAGCATGTAATTACAGTAGTATCATTTTTTTTTTTAAATTTATCCCGCCATAACTTTTCGCGACCAACTTTTCTTTTTGGTTGCCAAAGGGTAATCTTTCGCGACCAAAAAAGCCTTTTGGTCGCCAATAGTATACTTTCCGCGACCAACTTTTCTTTTTGGTCGCCAAAGGGTAATCTTTCGCGACCAAAAAAGCCTTTTAGTCGCCAATAGTATACTTTCCGCGACCAACTTTTCTTTTTGGTCGCCAAAAGGTGATCTTCTGCGACCAAAAAAGCCTTTGGTCGCTAATAGTATACTTTCTGTGACCAACTTTTTTTTTTGGTCGCCAAAGGATAATCTTCCGCCACCAAAAAAGCCTTTGGTCGCCAATAGTATACTTTCCGCGACCAACTTTTTTTTTTGGTCGCCAAAGGGTGTACTTTCCGTGACCAACTTTTTTTTTGGTCGCCAAAAGGTGATCTTCCGCGACCAAAAAAGCTTTTGGTCGCCAATAGTATACTTTCCGTGACCAACTTTTTTTTTTGTCGCCAAAGGGTGATTTTCCGCGACTAAAAAATTATGGTCGTCAAAAGTTAAATTTTAGTCACAGAAAGTGGACTATTTGCGACTAAAAAAAATAGGTGGTCACCAAAAATGTTTTTTCTTGTAGTGACTACCATCGACCACTATTGCGAATGACCTCATTTGCCAACCACCTCCCTTGACTACAAGCCACACCTTCTACCATTGCCAACTACCTTCCTGTGATAACCACTTTTGCCAATTGATCACAATCTCTGATCGTCGACAACCACTTTTGACCATTTCTTCCCACGGTCAGCAACCACTTCTAGCCACCACCAATTACCTCTTACCAATGACAGTCATCTTTAGTCACCGACTCTCGCGTCTGCTAACCATCTATGACCGTCGACAATTACATCTTTCACTTGTTTTCAAAATACAATTTTAAAATACTTGTGTACTAAGGATGAGTTATATGGCACCAAAAATATATCAGTGACATGACACCAATTATATTATTGAAGTGAATTATCTATATTTTTTTCTAAAGTTTCATCATTGTATGGCACATTTGTTACTAAAAAAAGTAAATAAATAATTGCATGTGAAAAGTCCATTCTTATGGTCTAAGATTTAATCTTTTTTGGTGATAAGGGCAGGCGTTGTCATTGCAATAAAATTGGCCAAAAAAAAGTCATTGTGCATCGAAGGAGCTGGCTGGTGGCAATGAGGTGGGCAAATATGTGACATTAGCCAGATATGTGACATTTGGACAGATTGGTGCCAGCTGTTGGATAAATAAATTACATTTGAATAGATACACATATAGATAAACTTTTGGACAAATAGATGTGCTTTCCAACAGGTAATGTCTTGTTGGCCCCAAAAAATTTACGCATGGGGCTATTGGCCCAATAATTTCAGAAGTAAACATCTAATTTGAATACCATATTTTATTTCACTACAAGAAACCGGAGCAAAAAACACGGAGGCATTAGCGACGGTCGCCTCCCGTCGCGAAAAACGGGTTTTTGCGACGGTATCTTTACCCGTCGCAAATAATGTCATTTAGCGACGGCACTTCACCGTCGGTAATAAAAATACGCGGAGGGGTCGAAAAAAGCGGAAGTATTAGCGACGGTCAAAAAACCCGTCGCAAAAAACACTTTTTTTTAGGCAGTAGCTCATTTGCGACGGAAAAAGTGGCTCATTTGCGACGGAAGTTTGCCGTCGCAAAACAATATAATTCAAACGGCGCCGTTTGGGAGCTAATGGCTAATATTTGCGACGGTGTAAAACATACCGTCGCAAAAAGTGAAAATAAATTAAACCCCGCCCTTCATTTTGTTGTTGTCGCTCGATCCTCATCCCCAAATCCCTAACCTAACTTCATCCACAAATCGCTCAAAGCAGACGGGCACGGCGTTGGTGCTCTGACGGCGAAAGCAAGCGGTGGTCTTGGCGGCAGCGACGACTTGTGTGCTCGGTGACGACTCTCTCTCTCTCTGCGTATGCTCTCTCTCTCTCTCTCTCTCTGTGTATATATATAGATGAATAATTTGGGCATCATCTGAGTATATATATATATAAATCTGTGTATATATATATATCGATCCTTAATTTTTTTTTATCTTCATCCCCGTGAGGTGTGTATATAAATATATATAAAGCTGTGTATATATAGAAAAATCTGAGAATATTTATCAAAAAAATATATATATATATAGATGAATAATTTGGGGATCATCTGTATATATATATAAATCTGTGTATATATATCGATCCTTAATTTTTTTTTTAACTTCATCCCCGTTAGGTGTGTATATATATATATATATAAATCTGTGTATATATATATAAATCTGTGAATATTTATCAAAAAAATATATATATAAATCTGTGAATAAATCAGATATATATAAATCATGTATAATTTGGGGATGATCTGTATAAATCTGTGTATAATCTCTGTGTATATAATTTTTATAAATCTGTGTATATAAATGTGTATAAATCATGTATATAATTTTCTATAAATGAGATATATGGTTTTTAAAAAATTATCATAAATTTTATTTTAAAATCGAGATATATGGTTTAAATTTTAAAATTAGTAAGGTATGGGTCATAAGCACAATGAATGTAGTCAATTAATTTATTTTTACAGTATAAATCTGTGAATATATAGTATTGTTATTTTTTATTTGCCCAATAGTGTTGGGCATTTTATCCCAACTAGTTTTCATGTATATATATAATCCCACATATGATGAGGTTGGTGCTGGGCAAGAATCCTCGGTTATTCTTAAGAAAGAGTTGGGAATGTAATATTCAATTATTATTGGTATCCTTCTTTAATATTTGAATCCATAAATGGGACAAGTTTTAACCAATTGAGACCACCCAAAATCAAGTCCAATATTGAATTGGCCCAAACCAGGAGACAAGGTAAGAGAAGGCTTAAATCCCATGAGAGTTTCACTATACCTCCTAATATGTCCATAATGACTTTTAGTCTTGATGTTCATGATGATTTGATAGAAAACTTGACATAGTTGTAGCAATTAAATGACCTTGACTTGAGAAAAATCACCAAACGGCGTCGGTTTAGCACGAAACTTGGCACACACGACCGCCTAGGCACGAGAGACTTGTGGGAGAAGACGGGGCTCGAATCGGGTTCCCGGTTTGGGAGTTAGAGCCGGATTTCACTTTAGGCAAACTACTTCCTTAAGAAATTTGAATTCGAGGAGTTAACGCCCCAAAATCACCAAACGGCGTCGGTTTAGCACGAAACTTGGCACACACGACCGCCTAGGCACGAGAGACTTGTGGGAGAAGACGGGGCTCGAATCGGGTTCCCGGTTTGGGAGTTTGAGCCAGATTTCGGTCCAGTCAAAATTATTTACTAAACTATCTTTCTAATTATATAGTAGTCAATTTTTTTTTATATTTTTCTATAATTAAAATATTAACACCATTATATGGTTTTTAATTATTTTTATCTTGTTTTTTTCAGATATTTCCTCAAGAGCGCTTGGCTTCTTCCGAATGCGCGTATCAAGATTATGATAAATTTTTGTTTTTGTAACCCACTTAACTAATGAAGACGAAAACTTTTGGTTTTGATTTTTATTTATGTTATTTAAATTTGTGAGCAACATTATGTATGTATTATCTTGCGTTATGTAGTGGCATAATTTTTATTGTTATGAATTTTTATTTATATATTGCTATGAATGGAACAATATTATTAATTTTCATTATTTGTCAACTTTTGTTTATGTACGTATTTATATTATTCTGTAATTTTTGGATTTTTTTATAGTTATTTTTTATTTAATACAGGTTATTTTAATTTTTTAAATAATTTTTCAGCAGGTTTTTTTTTTTTTTTTTTGAGACGGGAGCAGTACCCGTCGCAAAAACCAATAAAAGGCTTTTGCGACGCACCAAAACAGTCGCAAAAGATGTACAATTCGAATTTACAAAATGATCTTTAGCGACGGTAACCGTTACCGTCGCCAATACGTATTAGATGTCAGATTTTTAGCGACGGTAAAGTTTCCGTCTCAAAAACTCACCTTTAGCGACGGGAATTACGTGCCGTCGCTAAAAGTTTTATTTTTCCCATTATTGGCGACGGGAAATATACCGTCGCAAAAAACATGACTTACCGTCGCCTTAACTAATGGCGACGGTACTTACCGTCGCTAAAGCTCTTTTGCAACCCCCTTTGTCGCGACCCCCCCTTACCGTCGCAAAAAACCAACTTACCGTCGCAAAAGGTATTAGCGACGGGATTTAGGGCATTTGCGACGGCCTGTCCCCGTCGCAAAAAACGTTTTTTTTTGTAGTGTTTCTAGATCCACTGGGATCATTTTTCAAACAAGCTAGTGAGCATGGACACTTGAAATATACGAGGCTATCCATTTATTGATCATTTTCCATAGAAAAATAGCAAACATTGCATCCTTATAAAATGGTGTTTATATAAAAATAGTTGCATCAATAGATAAGACCATGTCTTGTGTTGGAGTTTTGGCAGATTGAAAATGATCATACTTTTGGGTGTTGGCACATCCATTTGGGTAAGGTAAAAGATTGATCATAGGGGTTGATTAGAAATCCATCTTTCGAACATAGCACGACATTCAACTGGCTTGTCCGTTGGAGCTGTATGTCCTCCTCCCTGTTAACACACATAGAGTTAACACACACAAAAACAAAACAAAAAAAAGGGGGGGGGGGGGGGGGTTGGGGTGGGGTGTTAATTTCACTTTCTTTTATACTTTTAACTATTGTCATTTTTGTTTTTTTAATTTTATTCTTAAATTCTTAATTTTATTTATTTAGTTATTGAAGTATTGAGTACAAACTCGTCTAAAACCTGAAGTTGCTTGATAAAATGACAACTTTGTTATTTATATTATATTTTTAACATGTCCCCTTACGTGTGCTCGAACTTTTATTCTTCATAACAAGCCAAACATATACAAACATGTTTTAATTATTGGGTAGGTGGTGAGGCTCAAAGACATGATATATTGTCTGCTCATATACCATATTGAAATATTGATTACAAACTCATCCAAAAACTCAAGTTGTTAGAGGGAAAGGGCAATTTATTATTTATATTATATTTTCGACATTATTCTATAGAGTGTTTTATTTATTTATATTTCAGTTCATATGATCCAATTCAAGATAAAATATACAAATTAATTGTGGTGGAATTCTAACCTATTACGTCCATACAAAAGGTAGTTTTGTAATCCGCACAATCTAAATCATACAATCAACCATTTGTCTTCTCACTCACATTATATTAGACAACTCACAACCTATAACCCATATTCTTCTTCACTCCTTATTTCAAAATAACGAGCAAGAAAAATGAGTGTGTTGTTGTGTGGTTTAAATTGTTTAAATTTTAAAATGACATTTATATTTATTCTTCATTTGGCTAGCTTAAAAGCCAACTTATTGGTCAGAAAGGTTTATTTTGCTAAAAAGTCTTATATCTTCTTACTAATTCATGTTTTGCAAAAAAGTGAACTTTAACTACTCAATAAACATTAAGAATATGCCAAATAAATTAGTCTTTTTACGTTTTTTTGTTGACTTATTTTTACCCAAGAAACTAGTTTTGAAACTAATTTTCAATAAACAATCATCTCCAAATAGACTAAGTCCACCCTCAAATTAGAAACCTAGGAACTAATTAGACAAAATTGATACAAATAGAATAAATTATGATAATTTAAGAGATAAAAGTGAAAATGACCTAAAAAAATACGAAGAACTTAAACAAAAAAAAAAGAAAGAAAAAAACAAAAGAATAAAAGAATGTACTTCACCTTTTGTACTATTTTCATTTTTTTCTTCAAAAAATAAAAAATAAAAAGAAAAATGATGCAAAAAACTTGTTTGGCTATTGGTTTTTTTTTTTTTTTTTTATAAATATTTTTCGAACGTCTCCTTTGTTTAGAAATATTTTTCTCAATTTTTAATAATGACTATTTTCACACAAAAATAAAAAGGAAAGTGTTTTCATTTTTTTTAATTATTTTTATTTTAAAAAACATGAAAACCAAAAATAAAAAATTCGTAATGATACCAAACACATTTGAAAAATATGCAAAACAAGTGAAGAGGAAGAATATCATACCTTAACCGTAGCAAATGTCATCCGATTGGAGTAAGTCCTTGTATAACTACACATTCTCAATGAAAAAAATAAATAAATAAAACAACATTTGCAATAAGCTTTCATCTAAGAAAAATGAATATGAAAAACTGAGGTGAACCCACCCGGCAACTTGACCTTGGACCCACCATGAACGCCAGTCATCAACAATGGGATAGTTGAGAGCTCTAATCCATGCTTGGGTTCCCAAGAATGGAACTGCCATGTCGTGATCACCACTGTTTCAGCCATCATTACACCAACAACTTCTTTATTATTATTATTATTATTATTATTATTATTACTAATTTATTGTTTTTGATGTTGTCGTTGTGTGTAGGAACCAATTCTCTATCATTAAAGAAAAATTCGGTTATGTCTGGTTAAGTCTGACTTTAATGATCTAAACAATTTATTATGTAAATTCTTTGCATATTGACTCTTCAAAAAAAAAATAATAATAATAATTAAATTAAATTAAATTGATCTAATAATGATTATTATATATAATTTCATCAGATTTAACTTCAGAAAATAAAGGTAGGTTCTTTTCACCATGAATCTTAGTTGTTTAATTGTGTTTCAAGAAAATATAATGAAATCATGTAACAACAATTTATTACTTTTCTTTTTTTTTGGGTGTGTGTAGATGATCAATACTCAAAAGACCTATAAAAATGAAGAGTTTAATAATTAAAATGAAATCCATGACAAGACTGACTGCCAATTGGACAGAATTAAACTTCTCTCCATGTAGAAGCCAAATCCTTTTTTTTTTCTTTTTGGTTTTTGTTTATGAGAGCCTTTATTTGTCCCCACAAATCAGTCTCTTTACTCTCACCATTTTATAAATTTTGTTTAATACCATTTTATCTCTAAGTAAATTACCATTTAAAAATTGAAACCTGAAAATGATACAAATATTGCATCATTGCTAAACCCCCTCCCTTTGTAATCCCATTCTCGATAACCTCTTCTCTACACCTCACTACCCTTCCCCACTTGCCACCTGCTCTTCCCCACCTTATCACCATCTGCATCCCCAGCAACACCTGCCTCTTTTTCTCCTTCCTTCCTTGCCACACTTGTCCACCTCATTTCTAGTCTTTCGCACCAACTATCCGCTACCATTCCTCTCTTCCGCCTTCCTCGTCTTCTTACTTGGAATATCTTTAATCTCCACTACCCTACATCTTCATTCCCTTACAATCTACGTGGCATCCCCAATCCCTTCCTTGCTCTTCTCACAACCTCCACCACCTAAAATCCTAGTTATCGTCATTGATGTTGCCTACAAAACCCTCAATTGAGAGATCTAGGTTCATCTTCTCCTACATATGAAGTATCAGAGAGGACGGAGAGTAAAGAGAAAGTGAAGAAGACAATGGATGTAGAGAGATGGAGTGAAGTTAATATTAGACCTAAACTCATCCCTAATTTTTTGGTACAATATTATTTCCATTTCTAACCTTTCAAACCCTAACCCTACCTCTACACCACCCATTGCGACCATCTTTGGCGGCCACTCCTAGCCCTTACTAACCTTCTCTCACTACTCCCTACCACCATTAACCCCTTCCTACCTCCACACTCTTTTTTGTCTTACTGAAAGTGAGATAGTGAATGTCCCAAAAGCATGTATTGACTTCCTAGGTTAGTCCTGGTTTCGAATCCACATCAGGAAGGCAAAGCCAGAAAGGAAGGGAATGAGGATGGCATAGAATCATCTATAGTCTCAGCTATGATGGCTCTTGCTTGCCCCTAGCCGCAACCTAACCCTCTTTGTAACACTTTGTACTTCTTAAACTCATGGGATTGCTTTTGACACTCTTATTATTGTACTTGGAGCCTCTTTGGTTGATGTTAGAGTATTGATTGGGGTGATATCACAATGATAAAGTAAGATTGGACCAAAAACATTGATTCGGATAATTGTCCCATGAGTAATCTTCACTCTTTTGTTGTTTTCTCTTTCCACACTATGAATTTGAATGTGCAGCTAAAACCATTGGAACGCTTGTTTTCAGGGCTTCGATTTGGACACAAGAATGACCTAAAATGGAGTTCGAGAAAGATAGCTATGTTTGTTTGAAATTTGAATATTTGTGTTGGAAGTAAGTCCGGTCGGGCGAACTTTGCACCGCTCGAGTGGTATGTGCGAATTTAAGAGATTCTAGGAGTTTTTTCTCACCGCTCGAGCCAAGCTTCAACCGCCCGAGCGGTATGGTCGATATTAGGCACTTTAAATTCACTTTTTGGCCCAAAATCTTTATTCTTTCTTCATCTCTTCTCTCACTCTCTTCAATACCCAAACACTTGATTTCTCCAATTTTTACCTTAGATCCACCTTAGATCCTTCAATGAGGTTGAAAGGCAAGCTTGAATCAAGAGTTCTACTGATTATTTCATAATTTTGCCAAGGTTACAAGTGGATTCTCATCTTCAACTTCTAATCTTGAGGTTAAGGTGTCTTTAACTTGTTATATCTTTAATTTGAGACCCACATGTGGTAATTTCATTAGATATTCATCCTTATATATATATATATGTATATGTGTATGGAGTGTGTTGGTTAATAAATGATTTGGAAGGATGTGGCCAATAATTCATTCATTTTGGATGGAACTATGTCTTTTATTGATGATTTTCGATGTTGATGAGGAAAAGTAGTCCTTAATTCATAAAAAAGAGAAAACCCTAAATTTTCCATAAACCCTAGTTTTGAGATTTGTTCAATAAAGAGGGGTTTTGCTCAATTGGTTTCAAAAACATGAAATTGAATGTATTTACTTAACTTTAGGGTTAAAATGTGAGATTTGAACTTTTCTCTATATACACCTTGAGTTGGTGAAGGTTGTTAATGAGGTATCCTCTATTATTGATGTGTAAAGTAGTGACTTATTATGAATTGAAATCATTGTAGGGAAAATTGAAGATTTGTAAATTCAAGCATCATATGCATTCAAAATTTCTCTTTTGACACTATGATGAAGTGATTGTTGAAAAACGAAAGGGGGTAAATAGTCTATAAGTCCAGGTAGTGAGTTGGGTTGGTTTTTGAATTGTGTAATGTAATTGGTATCCGCGCGGGGAGTCAGGGTGCTCAATTGCCCTATCTGTGCATATCACCGGATGAATATGGGAAAATATTTTTGGATGTCCACGAACCCGCCGTTTCTAGAGCTGGAAAATGTGGAAAAACATGGTTTTTGGATGCCCACAAGCCCGCCATTTTTGGAGCTAGCAAATGTGGAAGGGAAAATGCTTTTTGGTGCCCATCACCCCGCCGTTTTTTGGAGCCAGCAAATGTGAGACTTTTTTCAAGTATACAAAACTACATTTATATATGTATGCTTTGATTTTTGGTTCATACTTGGGATGTCATAGTATATTTACCACCCGTGGATAACGTGGAAAGGCTAAGCAATTTTCATGCATTGCATGTTTTCACTCACATACATAGACACTTATATACATCTTCATTTCTATATTTCAAATGTTTTCATTGCATGATCATGTGTCTTTCAATTAATTATATAATTTGTTAAATTCATTACCTACTGAGCTTTGCTCACCACAAAGCTAACCAATTTCAGAAAATGAAGACTAAGCATCTCCTAAGTGATTTCTTGAGAAGAAAAAAACCCTTTCGGAGTTGTAGACACCCCATTTTTGACCGCCCTTAAGACTTGGACGATACTGATGGTTTCGGAAGGTGTGCAAGGAAAAAGTTCAATTTCTTCGGCAAGGAGAGAGAGTCGAATCTCAACTTCATACCTCGTTTTGGACGAAAACAATTTTGATCAAAAGATTTTAGACTTTAAAACCCTCTCTTTCAAAACATTTTTGAAATAAAGTTTCTACAATATTCCGAGGCTCACATTTTGTTAAATGTTGCGCTCTTCGGTAAACCGAGCAAGGACAAAGTGGAAATGAATGAAAGAGAGATGAAATATTTGGAAAATCTTTCAAAACACCTTACTTCGGGGTTTGGAGTTGAAGAAAAGAGGAGAAGAGGGAAGAAATCCAGTTGGGGGAGAAAATGGGCATGAACCGTTAAGAAATGGTCGAGCAGCCCTCGCCGAATCGGGCCTATTCATTTGCATACTTGGAATCAAGCTATGAGGCCACCACCGTTGGAAATAAGACTTCCGGGGCTTCATTTTGCACTCAAGAATCTCCTAAAACCAATTCCGGACGGGGGAGATATGGTTGATTGAAGTAGGGCATCACTCCGGTTGAACTGAATCTGCGCGGCTTCACGGAAACAAGCATAACTTTTTCCAAAGGAGGAATTTTAGTGCAAGGTTTTCACCATTGGAAAGATAACTTCCTAGGATTCAATTTGGACAAAAGAATGATCTGAAAAGGAGTTCAAATGAAGGAGTTATGTCCGTTTGAACTTAGACCTTCTGGGCAGAATTTTTTTCTTGCCACCGGCCACTGGCATGGTCGGTCGGCAAGGTGGTCGGTCGGCAAGGTCAGTCGGCGAGGTCGGTCGGCAAAGTGGTTGGTCGGCAAGGTCGGTCGGCGAGGTCGGTCGGCAAGGTCGGTCGGTCGGCATGGACAGTCGGTCTTCCTTTTTTTTTTTTTTTTTTTTTGGCCAAACCCTTGGTTTTAGCTTCTTGAGGAAGCTTGAACCTTTTGCTCTAGCTTCTCCAAGAAGCCTAAACCCTTTGTTTTAGCTTCTTGAAGAAGCTTGACCATTTTGGTTTAGCTTCTCTTAGAAGCTTGCACCCTTTGTTTTACCTTCTTGAAGAAGCTTGACCCTTTTGGTTTAGCTTCTCTTAGAAGCTTGCACCCTTTGCTTGAGGCTTCTCCAAGAAGCCTTGGCCCTTTGTCTTCTATAAAACCAACACTCCTCCTCCATTTGCAAGGGTTAGAAAAACCAGCTGGAGCATTTGCATACAATCCTCCATATCTATCTTGTCCAAGCCTCAAAACACCCTTGTCCTTGCACCATTTACACACCAACTCATAGCCTACCACCTCCATCATCCATTCCAACACCTTGAGGCTGATTTTCAGAGGTTAGGAGCTCATTTTCTCAGATCAAAGGCTGCTGCATTGCTGTTCTACAAGGGAAAGCCTTCATCTCCTCTTTTCTTGCATTCTCTTGCATGATATCTTAGCCCCTTTTGCTTACATTTCTGGGCTCCGACCCAAACTTAAAAGTTGTTTATTTTGAGCTATTCTTCAACATTGTTGAAGGGATCTTCACTGTTTGAGGCTTTCTTTTGTCACTTGCCTCTTTACCCCTCTTTTGAGTTCATTTTTGCATACTTTCTTAGCTATTCTTGCTTACACTTTTGGGCTCCGACCCTTACTGAAAGTAACATTTTTTTGAGCTCTTCTTCATGTTTTTTTAAGGTTATTTCCCTATTTGAGATTTCCCTTTGCCACTTGCTTCATTACCCCTCTTATATCCCTCTTTCTTGCATAGCATTTTTGGCCTATTTTTAAACTGTTTTGAAGCACGACATAAACTGTAATGTAGCTTATTTTGAGTCCTTCTTCAACATTGTTCAAGGGATTATCACTGTTTGGAGCCTCCATATGTCACTTGTCTTTGTATCCATCTCATGGCCCTATTTTTGCATGATTTGTTAGCCTTTTATGCTTCTGTTTTTGGGCTCTGGTCTGAACTGAAAGTGGCCTCATTTTGATCCTCTATTCATGTTTCATTAAGGGTCTTTTTCCGTTTGAGGCTTCCCTTTTGTACTTTGTGTTATAGCTCTCTTTTGGCCTTATTTTGCATAGTATTTTGAGCATGCTTTGGCACTGTTTTGGGTCTGGCCATAAACTGTAAAAAGCCATATTTTGGGCCCTTCTTCAACATTGTTGAAGGGAACTCTCCTGTTTGAGGCCAGTAAGCATCACTTGCTTCTTTGTCCTTCTTTTGGCCCATTTTTGCATGCTAACTTAGGCCCATTTTTGCTCACTGTTTCACCTTACTTAAAAATGTAAATATACTTATTTTGGGAATTTCTTGATTCTGTCTTTAGGTCTCATGTTCAAATAATGCATGCTTTATATAGCTGTAGGCCATTTCGGGCACCTAGTTTTGCATTTCGGGATCATTCCATGCATCGGGTGCCATGTTTTCATGTTTCGGGGCTATTTTGCATCGTATTTTGCTACTGAAATTTTCATGTTCATATGCCATATTCCATGCCCCGCCATGCCTTGTTAGAGTGGCATTCGTGCCTTAGGATCGGTCCTCGGTTTGCGTGCACGAGTGCACGCGTCTCGAGTTGTCTCATTTTCATCTAATGGCCTCCTATGTGAGTGTGGCTGAGGTCCACTTGTGTTCGTGTAAGTCCATTATGCATTGTGTATGTCATTTCATCCTTTGCATTGCGTATGCTAGGTTGTATGTTAGCACATTGTGTATGCCATGTTACCTCGTACATCATGTATGCCATTTCATAGCATTGTGCATGTTAGGTTGTATCTTAGTTGCATTCATGCATGTCATGCATATTGCATCGTGTTTGGGATAGGAGTTAGCTATGGAAACGAGCACGCTTGCGGTACTCGAAAGTGACGGAACGTGTCTCAATTCCCCAGTCGTCGACACTCCGGATTATCCGTGATGGAGTTAGGTTTTAGTTGAGTTTTCATGTGCATTCATTCTATATTGAGTTGTGCAATTCGACTCCTCGGCCATCATGCATCGAGATGCGTGATTGGTGGCACGAGGATCGAGGCATGCATATATTTGTGAAAATACATTGCTATGCCCTTTTCCTGCTCTCTGTTGCAGCAAAACAAGAATCAGCAGCCTTCCGGAGCTTGGCGCGTATTCCAAGAATAAGTGCAAATAGAGGCTAACTGGGGCATCGCCATGGATTTCCGCGCAAAGGCAACCTGAGCATGCATCATCCATCATCCGGAGCAGAATCAAGACAGTCCTTGGCTTGCATGCCAGTTTATTGTTTTCTTAGTTAATTAGGTAATTAATTAGGATTTTTGTACATATTCAGACTGTAATATTTATTTGGGACTGTATTATTCTTTCGGACCCTCTACGCGAGGGCATAATTGTAATAAGTGTGCGTGTGTGTGATGTATGTCTTCTAACCCCACGTCTTTCTTCCCTTTTATTTACCAGCTTATGATGGTTAGATTAGGGCATGTTTCAATTAGCATACAGTATGATAGCATGTTTGCATTCATTCATCTGTTTTGCATGCACCGGGCTCGACGCATCATGCTAACTACATTTGTATTTCAATTCCAAATTGAATACTTGATAGTTGTTGCATCTCATATGTCATGTTTAGAATAGCCGAGCCTGCTATAGTTGCATTTTGCATGTGTTGCATTAGGCATTTCTGTATAGTTATGATCATGCATGATTTCTAATCGGTTTCTTTTTTGACTTGGAGTACTCGGTGAGTTTTTATGCTTTAGCATCCTTGCATGTGTGTGAGTGACTGCCATGATAGCATGCTTACCATGAGGCTATTTGCTTATGTGATATACCTGCTTGAATGCCTGTGGGTGAAGGTTGGGTTACTTAGATTGGAACAAATCATTGACTGTGAGTCTTGAGCCCACTAGATAGTGGCAAAACCATCTTTTCCTAAGCCCACCCGAGGGTGGCAAAATCTGCATTTTAAGCCTACTTGCGAGTAGCAAACCATCTTTCAAAAAACAAACACGAAATGTTTTGTTCCAATTCAGGCGATCCAGTCTATACTTGTATGTTGTGCGCATCACATAGTAAATCTAGGCTAATAACCGGAATAAGAACGCATAATGTTTTCAAAACTTGATATCATGGTTAGTAGAGGCCGATCTTTGATCGGGCGAAGTGGGTGCTCAAGTGACCTTCCCCAATCATACCCAAGTTCCCGAGCCGAGGCAACTTTGGTGATGACGGACACGTGGCCTTAGGCACGAGTCAGGGTTTCCTAAATTTCCCAAAATAAAATATTTAGGTGGCGACTCTGTATCTGGCAAAGCAGTCCATGTTTGGCACTTCTTTCAAAAAAATCTGTTTTCTCAAAACGATTTGCCGGATTTGGACTCTTTGGTTCAGATTGAGAACCGTGACACAAATCGAGTCCGAGCTATAGCGAGGTCCCTCGCGGGCTTGTTACAGTTTATGGCGACTCTGCTGGGGAGTTAGAGAACTTGACTCGAACTCATGATATCTTGTTTTGACTACACTTGTGTGTCTCTTTGCATTGCATTTGCATTGGTGCGCCTAGGACACCGTGTTTGCCATCTGCTATTCCTGAACTGTTTGCCGGAGGCTTGTCTTGTCAAGGCATGTCCATAAGGCTGACCGGTTGTGGGCTCTGCCAGTATGGGAACACAAACCCCGGTTTTACTGGGGCACCCTTTCTGACCATTCGACCTAGTGCATATTCGGATCCATAGTGACCATTCCAAACTAGGACAGGTTGCTTACCCATTTATAGGTTGTTTGAAACCGCTGCGTGCGTAGTGAAACCCTAGTTCCTGACAAAATAGGACAGGGAAACCTTACCCCAACATAGGGGTGTTTTGGCTCTCACTTATCTGTTATGTGCTTGTTAGAGTGCGTCTCTACAGGGAATGCATGTATCAGTTTATGAGTTTTGGGCATCAGGCCTGCGGGCATCAGTTTATGAGTTTGGACATCACGCTCATGGGCATCGATCGATTATTTGAGAATCGATTATCTGCGGTATCGAGATTGATTTTGGAGACGAATTGAGGATATTGATCGGTGTTTGAGGACAGTGTATTCAGCTTATCAACTGTGTGTTGTTTTGCCCGGCCGTATGTTGTGTATTTATTTTAAGCTGTTATGCTGCCCATTTATCTGGTTATTTATTTCCTTTTTTTTTGCTTTATTTATCCTTTTGCTAGGGCAGGGTTTTTAGCACAATTGCTTCCGAACCAGTAGATATTCCCCAAGCACTTTGGACAAGAGGTCGTCGGCTCAATCGATCTGAGGATCTGGTTGACGGACATCCAATGTTCCATTCTCTACCCCCGGTTGTTAAGAGGAGGTCAAGAAAGCGCAGTGTGACTGAGCAGAGGTCATCAGGGTAGTGGTCTACCACAGCAGTGAGCAGTCAGGTTGAGGTTTCGGTTTCCGCTATAGAAATACACATACCGGTCAGTCAGCAGGACCAACAGAGTATGGCCGGAATAGAGGAAATGATGTGCCAAATGCAGGAGAGCATGAGGCAAATGCAGGAGGACGCTGTCCGCCAGGCGAAGTTCTCCAAACAACAGGCCACAGTCATGGCCCAACAGGCCGATCTCATTACTAGGCTGCAACAGCAGAATGCAGCGTTAGCCTCACATTCAGTCCCTCCTCCACCAGGGGTCCCGCTTCCTGAGCAGACACCGGCTGCCCAAAATACCCTGCCAAATCCCCAAAACACCCTACCAAATATTCAGGAGGACACGGGCCTTCCAACGAGGCCGGCTCCGCCCTCGCTTCCGCCTCAACTGTCCAAGACCCATACACCCAACCACCCAGACTCTCCCTTCGAGTTCGAGATAGACCATACAGCTCTAAAACTGAGTAAGCTTGAGTAGCTTTCCAAGAAATCCCAGGGGGTGAAGGCTATTCCGGATATCGAGGATGGATATACCGATGTGGCCGTGACATTGCCAGATAGATTTAAAATGCCGCAGATCGGTCGTTTCGACAGATCTGGTGACCCCATAGTCCACCTCCGCCTATTCTCAGATATATTGCGGCCAATGGGCCTCACCAGACCCCAGAAGCTCTCTCTATTCGGCCGGACCCTGTCGGGTGTAGCCGCCATTTGGTATGCAAAGCTGGAGGATGATGTCAAAAGAAGTTGGGATGAAATGGCTGAAGCCTTTGTTGCACAGTACTCGTACAATACCCAGATCGAGATTATAACCCGTGATCTCGAAACAACAAGGCTGGAGCCCAAAGAGAGCTTCTCAGATTTTGTGACCCGATGGAGGGCGAAGGCATCAATGATGACTTTGAGGCCTACAGATAAGGACCAGATCAAGATGATTGTGCGCAATCTCCAACCGAAACTGATGCAGAAGATGATTGTACTCCCCTTCCCCACCTTCTCAGATCTACACGAGATGGGGGTACAAATCGAGGACGCAATCAAACAGGGTCTGATTGACCAAGATCGGGAACATCCCAGGAGAACCTTTAATCGCAACAACAATGCAAGCCCGAGTGGTGCTGCAACTGCAAGAGCTTCAGAGGTGAGCATGGTCGCCACCATTCCCCCTCGCATTCCTAAACCCATAGCAGCCACCCCTTTCTCCGGAGCATCTGGAAGCAATACACAGGCCACTAAATACCAACCCAGGGGCCAAAGAACCTTCACTCCATTATACATGCCCCTGTCCAAAGCTCTGGGGGTTCTAATCAGGAAAAGGCACTTGACACCCCTAGAGCCGAGGCCACTACCAAATCTACTCCCTCCCTCTCATGTCCCAAGACATCACAGATCATCAACAAAGACGGTCACGACACCGACCGTTGCTTTAGACTGCGTCACGAGATCCAGGATCTTATTGATAAACAAGTGATCGCGCCTCCCGACAAACCCAACGTCACAACAAACCCTCTCCCACCACATAACCAAACTCCCCCTCCCAACAGAATCAACTTCATCCAGACTGGGGTCGTATCTTACGATCCTAGTATCTACATCACCACATCCCACCTACCTAAGCCGGAGGTGCTCCTCCCGGACTGCACCGACTCTTTATGCATGTTGGACATCTCTACAACCCAACCAGAGCCAATGGTGGTGGCCATCGAAGATAGGGCAGGACAGAGTTCAGAACAAAGTGGAGTTGTTGCGTCTGGGGTTGAACAGTTTGAGAGTTCCACCAGGGAAGCCTATGATCCGAGCGAGTATATTCTACCAGCAGGCCAGATTGGCTCGGGTATAGAATTGTCAGAGAAGGCGGAACTGTGTGTAATCCGAGGGGATGGATTTGAGCAAGGAACGGATGATCTAACGACTGTGGAGGAGGACTTTGCCAACCTATAGTTTTTCAATGATCAAGAATCAGGGGATGCTGCGATCAACTAGTTTGAATATGAGGAGTTGGCGGAAGTTACCGGATGGTTAGATGATCAACCAGACGTTGTGGAATTTCAGCCAGAACAAAGCCCGGCAGGGGCAAGGGTACCAACTGTGGCCGGAAGGGTCGAGAGTCAGAAGACATTGCCGGAGAGCCCCGGTACAAAGAATTTCGCTCGGGGCTTAAGCATTGTGGATGCAGAGAAAACGGAACAACAAACCGCTGAGACGCAGTCAGAACAAGAGAAGTTTTGGGATTCCGAGAGAATCAGAAAGGTAAAAGCCCATGAAGGGGCTGGAAGTGCTGTGGACACAAGAACAGAAAATGCTGTGAGCATATGGGCTGAAAGTGCTGAGAGTACAGTCACGCCGGAACCAAATAGGTGTCTTTTGGATGCTAACGGGATGTGGTGGGAAGATGACGATTTGTGTCTTGCCCACACAGACAAGGATTGGGCAGGCGACCAACCAGACAGCACCTGGTACCTCGATGAGGTTGATCACATGACAAGAAGCGGCGATTTCAAGCCCCAAAGACCTAGACCAACCCGAGGCATCTGGGAAGGACAAGGAAGCTGAGAAACAGAGGGAGAAACAGATTGAAGAAGAAGCTGTGCTCAAGCAATTAAAGAAAATACAAGCAGACATCTCCATCTGGGGACTGCTTATGGCTTCACGAGTACACAGAGAGGTTGTCCTGTCAGCTATGGATAAGGCCAAACTCTCTATAGACACTACACCAGAACAACTGGTTGGGCTGGTTTTTCCGGGAGGAGGTTCCCCGGCATTAACCTTTTCAGACAAAGAACTGCCACCTGAGGGCACAAACCACAACAAACCCCTTTACATCTCCGTGGAGTGTAGGAACAAATGGATACCGATGGTACTTGTTGATACCAGATCCACTATCAACGTCTGCTTGACGGAAGATATGCAATGGGTTGAAGCATGAACCGTGCCGACTACTCAAGTGATCAGAGCCTACGACAACACCAGCAGAGAGGTGATAGGGACTATCAAGATTCAGACAAAGGTTGGACCTGGACAACAGGAGATAGATTTCCATGTCTTGGAGGTTCCCGCAACTTTCAATCTGCTTTTAGGGCGACCGTGGTTACACCAGGTGAAGGTCGTCTCGTCCACTCTGCATCAGATGGTGAAATACCCCTATGGAAAGGGAGTAGCCATTGTGTTTGGGAATTCATCGATCCATCCCCCTCCGGAGGTATCTACACCAGTCCTAGAAATCGAGCACGGCATGGAGGACGTGTTTATATCAGGGTTTACTCTGGCCGAGGCCCGGGTTGTGCAAAACATTATGGCTGTGAATGAAGGTGTGTACGTCAGTGCTCAATCCGTCTACCTCATGAACAAGCTACAACACATCCCCGGGATGGGATTAGGAAGGAGCGGCAGGAAATGCGTCGCAGCATTGGCCGAGGTGCCACACAACCCTCATACCTTTGGCTTGGGTTATCTGCCCACCAAAGAGGATTGGGTAAGGAAGGGAAAGGAAATGGCCGGAAGAGCCAAAGCAAAGTAGGCTGGGAAGCCTTTTGAATTGATGCATAGGCCCATTCAGGGTACCCTGAACAGACGCTTCGTCCGGGAGGGGGAGGACTTTCCGTTTTGCAGCTTCCCAGAGCCGTGGCTGAACGCAGAAAAGAAGCGCGTGCCAGGTTTCGAGATCTTCTTCGACCTGCAACTACCCGGGGATGATGTTGCCACAGAGCAGACAGACCCATCAGCTCAAGTTGAGCAGTGTAAGGCAGTGGACTCCGAGGGTGCTGAATTTGAAATGGGGGTAGCACTGGCATGTCTACTCTCAGATCCTTCGATCGACCATAAGTGCTTGGGGGATAACTTCGAGGTTTCCATGATTGGGGATGAAACGGCCGTGGACCTACCAGCAGCTATCTTGGATACATCTATCGCACCCTCTCTCACTTGGCAATACGAGGAGGGATTTTTGTCCAGCAGCACTGGGTCAGGTAATGAGCCGGAATCTGATTCCACCGAGTCTTGTGAGTCAGAATCAGATTCCAGCTCGACTGAGTCTGAGTCTGGTGATCCTGGGGATGTTAACCCAGATGCCACAGTCCTGTCTAGGTCATTTTTTCCTTTTCATTTGAGTCGGTTGTAAATGAATCGGACGATTTGGATATGCCTAATGAGAATCAAGCAACTGTGGTTTCTGAGTATTTTTCTGTGCCCTTAATTTATTGCATTAATTCAGACTTTCAAAATTTTGAAAACGATGAGGACAAAATTACTCCGGTTTTGCAACGATTAATTGAGCAGGAGCAGGAAAGATTTGTTAAACCCCTAGTAGATGAAATCACTACCGTGAACATTGGTACTGAGAAGGACCCGCGGCTGGTCCAGATCGGGTCCACGTTGTCTTTGGAGGAACGCGAGCGCTTAGTCGCTTTATTAAAAGATTTCAAAGATGTTTTCGCGTGGTCCTACGAAGACATGCCTGGAATTGATCTTGAGATTGTACAGCATCGGATCCCCCGTGACCCCGAGGCTCGACCTGTCAAGCAGAAACTCAGGAGGATCCGCCCGGATTGGGCTCTCAAGATTAAAGAAGAGGTCACCAAGCAAATCGACACAGGCTTCCTGCTGGTATCCGAATACCCGACTTGGTTGGCCAACATCGTTCCGGTGCCGAAGAAGGATGGCAGGATCCGAGTATGCGTGGACTTCAGGGATTTGAACAGAGCTAGTTCGAAGGACGACTTTCCCTTACCGCGTATTGATGAGTTGGTGGATTTCACAGCAGGGCACGCATTGCTTTCGTTTATAGATGGCTTCTCAGGCTACAACCAGATAGTAATGGCACCAGAAGACCGGGAAAAGACTGCATTTACCACCCCATGGGGGACATATTGCTATAGAGTCATGCCGTTTGGGTTGAAGAATGCTGGAGCTACTTATCAATGGGCCGCGACCACAATATTACATGATATGATCCACAAGGAGGTTGAGGTGTACGTGGACGACATGATTGTCAAGTCCAAAGATAGAGAGGGCCACTACATCGCCTTGCAAAAGTTCTTTCAAAGGATCAGGGAATTCCGGTTGCGGCTGAACCCTCAAAAGTGTACATTCGGTGTTACAGCGGGAAAAATGCTGGGGTTTCTGATTACACAATGGGGTATCGAAGTCGACCCTTCCAAAATCAAGGCCATCCTAGAAATGCCCCCACCAAGGACTGAAAAGGAGGTGCGAGGCTTTTTTGGATAAAGTGCAATTCATAAGACGGTTTATCTCAAAATTAACCTTGACTTGTGAACCACTTTTTGGTCTCCTGAAGAAAGGCAAGAAGTTCCAATGGTGGGACGGCCGATGTCAAGCCGCATTTGAACAGATTAAAGAATATCTACAGAACCCGCCTGTTTTATCACCACCAGAACCGGGGAAACCATTGATTTTGTACCTATCAGTGACTGAGACCACGATGGGTTGTATGCTTGCACAAGAGTCTGAAGACATGGTGGAGAGAGCCATCTACTAGCTGAGCAAGAAGATGCTAGAGTATGAGACTCGGTACACACCGCTGGAAAAGGCTTGCTTAGCTTTGGTATGGGCTACCAGGAAGCTGCGACACTACTTGTTAGCTCACTCCGTAATGTTGGTTTCACATCTCGATCCCATCAAATATCTTTTCGAGAAACCAGCACTTAGGGGTAGGTTAGCTCGTTGGTTGCTGTTGCTCTCCGAATTTGATTTGAAGTATGTCACACGCAAGTCAGTCAAAGGAAGAGCAGTAGCAGAGTTCTTTGCCGACCATCCAGTTGAGGGGGATGAAGCAGTTGAATACTTGTTCCCAGATGAAGCAATTTTGCATATCAACGATGAAACTTGGATGATGTACTTCGACGGAGCATCACATCAGTACGGGTATGGGATAAGAGTGTTGCTGATAGCACCCGACAATTCCCGTATTCCTCTAGCCTTCAAACTCCGATTCAAAGTCTCGAACAACGAAGCAGAATATGAGGCGTGCATTGCTGGCCTAGAAGCAGCCCTAGAACTAGGGGCAAGACGGTTGGACGTCATTGGGGACTCGAACCTTGTTGTGTCTCAAGCAAAAGGAGACTGGAAAGTAAAAGAGGAAAAGATGATGATGTATCACCAGACCTTGGATTTGTTAATTCCTCGGTTTGAGAGGCTAAGTTTTACTCATCTACTAAGAGAGAACAACAGGTTCGCAGATTCTTTAGCAACTCTATCTTCTATGATAGACATCCCGTATGGAGTCTGGATGCGTCTAGTCATCATTGACCAGAAGTTTGCACCAGCCTATGAGTTGATTCCTGCTATAAATGAAGTTCAGGACGAAAACCCCTGGTACTACGACATTTGGAATTTCTTAGAAAAGGAAGCATATCCACCAGAGGTAAACGCCAAAGACAAAAGGGCAATACGAAGATTGGCCATTCAGTTCATCATCTGTGGGGGTAAGCTGTATAGACTAGGTCATCTGGGAATGCATAAACTGTGTGTTGATGCAGAGGAGTCAAAGCGTCTAATGGAAGCCATCCATGGAGGAGAATGTGGAGCACATATGAATGGGGTAATGCTGGCACGGAAGATCCTCAGACAGGGTTATTACTGGTCCACCATGGAGGAGGATTGTATCGGTTTTGTTCGGTGATGCCACAAATGTCAGATCCATGCAAATCGCATGAACATCCCACCGTCAAAACTATACAACATGACTTCACCATGGCCATTTTCAGTCTGGGGAATTGATGTGATCGGTGCTGTCACGCCAAAGGGGTCGAATGGGCATGAGTTCATCCTGGTTGCGATAGATTACTTTACAAAGTGGGTTGAGGCCCAATCTTACGCGGTGTTGAAGGCTTCGCACGTTGCAAAGTTCATCAGAAACAACATCATCTGTCGCTACGGGGTCCCAAATAAGATAATTTCTGATAATGGTTCCCATTTCAAGAAGGAAGTGATTGACTTGTTGGAAAAATACAACGTGGCTTTTCATAAGTCATCTACCTATTGGCCGCAAACCAATGGAGCGGTTGAGGCCGCCAACAAGAATATCAAGCGCATATTGCAGAATGTGGTGGAAACCTACCGGGACTGGCCAAATAAGCTGCCGTTTGCTCTGTGGGGCTACCGGACTTCAATCAGAACTTCTACTGGGGCGACTCCGTACTCATTGGTTTATGGGATAGAGGCCATTCTACCTATTGAGATTGAGGTTCTGTCATTACGAGTATTGGCCGAGTGTCAAATAGCCAAGGCAGATTGGCAGCAGAGCAGATTTGAGGAACTCATGTTTTTTGATGAAAGAAGACTGAAAGCGCTGTACCATGTCCAAGGTTATCAACGCAGAATCGCCCAGGCTTTCAACAAGAAGGTTAAGTCCAGGAATTTAAAGGAAGGAGATTTGGTACTCAAAGACAACCGAGCTCTTATCCACGACCCAAGGGGCAAGGTCAGACCCAATTGGACTAGTCCCTACATCATCAAGTTTATTTGGTTAGGTGGAGCTGTGGTTCTGATGGATCTAGATGGCTTGGAGTTCTCACAACCGATCAATATAGACAAGTTGAAGAAATATTACCCTTGAGAGGCTCGCTAGGCCGAAAACCCGAAAGGGCGACCTAGGCAAAACTCAGAGCATAAAAAAATTTGAAATTATAAAAACTGAGCTCACAAGGTTGAAAACCCGCAAAGGGCGGCCTTGGCAAAAGTTAGAGCGCAAAAGGAGAGTGAAAATACTCGAGTGAACCTAAGCCTGAACTATGTAAGGCTTGATTCCCATCCTTGGGATACGTAGGCAGCTTCATTCTGAAGTTCAGCCACAACCTTTTCCCCGATCAACTTTGTCCATATTGATCATCTCAGTCATCTTTGTCCATCAGCATTCATCATAATCTCCGGTGCAGTGTTATTCAGACTAGGGGCAACTTTCCATTGCCAGGAGGTGCTGTGGTACCGTTCAAACTAGGGGCAACTTTCCGGTTGCTAGGATCCGGGGTTGTGCATCTCAGTGACAGATCTCAGGCGTGTCCAGTTCTGATCCATATCGAAAATAGTTTTGAAAAGTTTTAATAAAAGTTGACTTTGTTCAAATTAATCTTTTCACAACTAAGACCATTTTTGGACCAAAGCGGAAAATTTTCAGTACCACAACCTTCAATTTCATTGATTTCAAAACAAAGTTCTCCTGCTCTTGCATACAATTGAAGTTGCCTTTTTGTTACACTCATAATGAAAACTTGAAAGTACTAATAAAGCAATAAATCTGGGGCATAGTCAAGTCAGGTATCCCTGCGCCCCCTCCCAGAGCTAGTCGAAGCCACTGATGCCAAGCTGGGCCCAATCTGTGCCTCTTCATTGAGCCAATCTATGCACTCATCAGACAAAGTGCAACTGAAAGTGAGAGCGGGGGCCAGGAGCTCTCTAGTCCTCCATCTTTGTGGCATAAGACGCAAGTCGGCGCCTCGGATCGAATGCGACTAGGTATTCTATCCTTCCGTGGACAAGTCGATCATGGCCGAATCGGCCGAATCGAACGGAAAATAGAACACACAGTGGATTAGACCAACCAACTGGATCCCGATCAGCCGGGACATGCTATAACTCATCGCCGGGAGATTGAGCCAAGGGCAGCGCCAAGCAATGCGATCTGCAGACAAATTGCACATCCAGTCGAACCACCATCCCTCATCAAGTGCATCAACTAGACGTTGTCGAAAGAAGTAGCCACAAGCTGAGTAGGCTGGGCAAGAGTCCACAACCTGAAATTTATCTATCAACCATACCTGGGGAGGGATGAAAAATGAGAGAATAAAGAATAGAGAGATGTACGATGAGAGAAAAGTGAGAAAAAGGGTTTTGTGAGAAAAATTGAGCCTGAGGGCCGAGTGATGTGAGCAATACATATGTAAGATTGGGTGGGAAACATTACCTGCAGCAGTAGTGGACTCCCCGCAAATCTGGTCGTCTCCCGGCGGTGGAAAGCATCTAAGCCTATCAGTGTCTCGACCAATGTCATGGCGATGCAGCTCTTTCCTTCCTTCAAGCCTTGAGCAACTTCAATCAGACGAATGCTAGATCCACTAAAGCCCGGGGCAAGCAAAAAGTGAGATAGCATGCACAAGCAAAGGGCATGTTGCCGAAAACCTTGCCAATAATGGTTGCCGCGATCACCAACATCGAAAAAGCGATGAATCAAGCCAAGAATATCCAGTTCCCCGTTACAGATCAGAGACCGAGCGTCATGCATGGTGAGTCCACACATCCGCCCTAAAGCTTGGGCGTGGCCAAAGCGGAACTGAGGCAAAATCTCTTCATGGCGTTCAGATTCCATCAAAACTTGAAAATCTTCGAAAGTTGGACATACCTCTTGCCCGCAGAAGCTAAAAACATGTGTTACCGGATTCCAAAACCTTGCCGCGGCATGGAGAAACGGGAAGTGCAACGGAGTACGACTCAGAGTAAATAGCGCGTTTATATCGAAGCCTCGGAAATTCAGCTTTCTGAGCCGTCCAAGTTGGCAACCCAAGCTGTGAGATTTTGGGCAAGAAACTCTTCCATTTGGAGCAAATCAATGTTGGATTGAGAAAAACTACGAAGCTGAGGCTTTTTGTAGAAGATAAGGTGTGAGTGGAGGACAGATGTCAACATTCTGTTGGTTTTTTGTAGGGGATAAGGTGTGAGTAGAGGACAGATGTCAACATTCTGGTGGTTTTGTAGGGGATAAGGTGTGAGTAGAGGACATATGTCAACTTTTGGTCGATTGGTCAAGTCTGTTGGCTGATGGTCATTTCTCGAGGCCGGTGTCCTTTCCTTATGACCGAGGGTCTTCCCTCTTGCTCCATTAGCTGTTTAGAAGTTGAACATGCTGAGAATTTGGGGAATGCCACGACTTCCAATGCCCTCCAATGATGATTTTTGCGGCGTCACGCCCATTTTCTTATCGAGTTGTTGTAAATTTGCTTATCGAGTTGTATTTCACTCTCCTTAAGTCTTTGATTTGCTTATCGAGTTGTACTCGCACTTATTTGGCTTATCGAGTTTCCTTGTTTTGTTTATCGAGTTGTAAGTCGGTTCGCTACCTGATTATTACGATGCAAGTGCTCAATTTTCAAACGAATTTCAATTTCATTCACATTGTTATGTGATGCCACGCGATACGATGCATAGAACGTGCAAACGTAACACCTTTTGAACAAAATAGCCGTTTCATTTCCCTCATATGTTTTGCAAAAATACACACTTTTGAAAAAAGTAAAACCTGCCTGAGGCAGTGCAATGTACTTAAACCACTAGTAAAAAGAGAATAAAGCAGGACACAGCTGTATCAGTGCTATCCACTGCAAGAGTAAAAGGCCCCTCTCCGTCCTCTTCTGCGGAGCAGCCTCTACACCATCATCACCATCTTCATCATCAAAGTTTGGGCTGCATGTTCAACTTTCAGCAGGTGTGTGCCGCGTGTTCACCTTCAAAATGGGCTGCGTGTTCAACTTTCAACAAATGTGTGCTGCGTGTTCACCTTTAAAATGGGCTGCGTGTTCATTATCAAAGTTTGGGCTGCATGTTCAACTTTCAACAAGTGTGTGCCGCGTGTTCACCTTCAAAATGGGCTGCGTGTTCATCATCAAAGTTTCGGCTGCGTGTTCAACTTTCAACAAGTGTGTGCCGCGTTTTTACCTTCAAAATGGGCTGCGTGTTCATCATCAAAGTTTGGGCTGCATGTTCAACTTTCAACAAGTGTGTGCTGCATGTTCACCTTCAAAATGGGCTGCGTGTTCATCATCAAAGTTTGGGCTACGTGTTCAACTTTCAACAAGTGTGTGCTGCGTGTTCACAATCAAAATGGGCTGCGTGTTCATCATCAAAGTTTGGGCTGCATGTTCAACTTCTTTCAACAAGTGTGTGCTACGTGTTCACAATCAAAATGGGCTGTGTGTTCAGAAATTCAAAAGTTTGGGCTGCGTGTTCAACTTTCAAAAAGTATGAACTGTGTGTTCACGACAAAAAGTTTGAGCTGCGTGTTCAGATGTCAGAAAAGATGGGCTGCATGTTCAGAAATTCAAGTGCTTGAGCTGTGTGTTCAAAATACAAACCAAATGCCGAGTTATGGACTGAGTGTTCAGATTGAGCAGTATTATGAGCCGTGTGCCCGAAAACGAGCCGCCTGTCCGGAAAATGAGCTATGTGCCAAATGAATGGAATGCTATGTCGTAAGTTATGTACCAAGGCCTGCATTGTGCATACAGTTCATCGCGCTATTTTGCGCACCTACACCGGTCTAGGAGACCTTAAATCCTCTAAAGGTGCAATTCCTTTGGTATTTGTCGTGCCCGAATGACTTCCGGTGGTTTGGTATAGCCACCTGCCTGTGTTAGCGGTGAGTTCCTAGGAGACCAACTGAGACGGTGGAAACTAGAGTTCGAATGGCTTATGCCTAGAACGCAAAGGTTCGGGATTTCCGAGACTAAAGTCTGGTTTAAATACCCAGGGGTATATCCTCGACTTGAAATCTGTATGGCAGCCCCATAGATTGAGATAGCATCTGTATGCACCTCAATTCTGGATACTGATCCAACCTAGTCTGTCACCCTGTTGGAGAATAGGGAAAGCTACAACCATAGTCAGGGGGAAAAGTATTACCTGTGGTTCAATTAAGATGCAGAAGTGGGAGATCCCCAACAGCCTGAGGTGAGTCATCACCAATTGCCCCTGTAAGGTACCTCCCTTTTCCTAGCCATTACATTGCATTTTAGCTAGTACATTTCATTGCATAAATCCTAACCTTTCAAATCGGCTTCGCGTAGCGTATAAGTCCAACTTTCAAACCGGCTTCGCGTAGCGTATAAGTCCAATCATCAAAATCTTTCTGCATATCATTTTGCATCCTGCCCCTGAACTACGCTGGTTTGATTCCTTGCAAAGGGATACGTAGGCAACCTGCAGGTTCAACCAACTGCATTTGTATTTTGTTTGTCCAAGTCTTCGCCCTTGTCAAAAATGGGTCGTCTTGGGGCTTTGACAATCACTCACGTCGTTTCTTGACTTCTGAGTTCTGTCAAAGAGGGGCAACTGTAGACACCCCATTTTGACCGTCCTTAAGACTTGGACGATACTGATGGTTTCGGAAGGTGTGCAGGGAAAAAGTTCAATTTCTTCGGCAAGGAGAGAGAGTCGAATCTCAACTTCATACCCCCTTTTGGACCAAAACAATTTTGATCAAAAGATTTTAGACCTTAAAACCCTCTCTTTCAAAACATTTTTGAAATAAAGTTTCTACAATGTTCCGAGGCTCACATTTTGTTAAATGTTGCGCTCTTCGATAAACCGAGCAAGGACAAAGTGGAAATGAATGAAAGAGAGATGAAATCTTTGGAAAATCTTTCAAAACACCTTACTTAGGGGTTTGGAGTTGAAGAAAAGAGGAGAAGAGGGAAGAAATCCAGTTGGGGGAGAAAATGGGCATGAACCGTTAAGAAAGGGTCGAGCAGCCCTCGCCGAATCGGGCCTATTCATTTGCATACTTGGAATCAAGCTATGAGGCCACCACCGTTGGAAATAAGACTTCCGGGGCTTCATTTTGCACTCAAGAATCTCCTAAAACCAATTCCGGATGGGGGAGATATGGTTGATTGAAGTAGGGCATCACTCCGGTTGAACTGAATCTGTGCGGCTTCACGGAAACAAGAATAACGTTTTCTATAGGAGGAATTTTAGTGCAAGGTTTGCGCCATTGGAAAGATAACTTCCTGGGCTTCAATTTGGACATAAGAATGACCTGAAAAGGAGTTCACATAAAGGAGTTATATCCGTTTGAAGTTGGACCTTCTGGGCAGATTTTTTTTCTTGCCACCGGCCATTGGCATGATCGGTCGGCAAGGTGGTCGGTCGGCAAGGTCGATCGGCAAAGTGGTCGGTCGGCGAGGTCAGTCGGCAAGGTGGTCGGTCGGCGAGGTCGGTTGGCAAGGTGGTCGGTCGGCAAAGTGGCCGGTCGGCGAGGTCGGTCGGCGAGGTCGGTCGGCAAGGTCGGTCGGTCGGCATGGTCAGTCGGTCTTCCATTTTTTTTTTTTTTTTTTTGGTCGAACCCTTGGTTTTAGCTTCTTGAGGAAGCTTGAACCTTTTGCTCTAGCTTCTCCAAGAATCTTGAACCCTTTGTTTTAGCTTCTTGAAGAAGCTTGACCATTTTGGTTTAGCTTCTCTTAGAAGCTTGCACCCTTTGTTTTAGCTTCTTGAAGAAGCTTGACCCTTTTGGTTTAGCTTCTCTTAGAAGCTTGCACCCTTTGCTTGAGGCTTCTCCAAGAAGCCTTGGCCCTTTGTCTTCTATAAAACCAACACTCCCCCTCCATTTGCAAGGGTTAGAAAAACCAGCTGGAGCATTTGCATACAATCCTCCATATCTATCTTGTCCAAGCCTCAAAACACCCTTGTCCTTGCACCATTTACACACCAACTCATAGCCTACCACCTCCATCATCCATTCCAACACCTTGAGGCTGATTTTCAGAGGTTAGGAGCTCATTTTCTCAGATCAAAGGCTGCTGCATTGCTGTTCTACAAGGGTAAGCCTTCATTTCCTCTTTTCTTGCATTCTCTTGCATGATATCTTAGCCCCTTTTGCTTACATTTATGGGCTCCGACCCAAACTGAAAAGTTGTTTATTTTGAGCTATTCTTCAACATTGTTGAAGGGATCTTCACTGTTTGAGGCTTTCTTTTGTCACTTGCCTCTTTACCCCTCTTTTGAGTTCATTTTTGCATGCTTTCTTAGCTATTCTTGCTTACACTTTTGGGCTCCGACCTTAACTTAAAGTAATATTTTTTTGAGCTCTTCTTCATGTTTGTTTAAGGGTATTTCCCTGTTTGAGATTTTCCTTTGGCACTTGCTTCATTACCCCTCTTATATCCCTCTTTCTTGCATAGCATTTTTGGCCTATTTTTAAACTTTTTTGAGGCATGATGTAAACTGTAATATAGGTTATTTTGAGCCCTTCTTCAACATTGTTGAAGGGCTCATCACTGTCTGGGGTCTCCATATGTCACTTGTCTTTGTATCCATCTCATGGCCCTATTTTTGCAAGATTTGTTTGCCTTTTATGCTTCTGTTTTTGGGCTCTGGTCCGAACTGAAAGTGACCTCATTTTGACCCCCTATTCATGTTTCATTAAGGGTCTTTTGCCGTTTGAGGCTTCCCTTTTGTACTTTGTGTTATAGCTCTCTTTTGGCCTTATTTTGCATAGTATTTTGAGCATGCTTTTGCACTGTTTTGGGTCTGGCCATAAACTGTAAAAAGCCATATTTTGGGCCCCTCTTCAACATTGTTGAAGGGCCCTCTTCTTTTTGAGCCCATAAAGCATCACTTGCTTCTTTGTCCTTCTTTTGGCCCATTTTTGCATGCTAACTTAGGCCCATTTGTGCTCACTGTTTGGCCTTGATTAAAACTGTAAATATGCTTATTTTGGGACTTCCTTGATTCTGTATTTAGGTCTCATGTTCAAATAATGCATGCTTTGTATAGCTGTAGGCCATTCCGGGCACCTTGTTTTGCATTTCGAGATCATTCCATGCATCGGGTGCCATGTTTTCATGTTTCAGGGCTATTTTGCATCATATTTTGCTACTGAAATTTGCATATTCATATTCCATATTCCATGCCCCGCCATGCCTTGTTAGAGTGACATTCGTGCCTTAGGATCGGTCCTCAGTTTGCGTGCACGCGTGCACGCATCTCGAGTTGTCTCATTTTCATCTAATGGCCTCCTATGTGAGTGTGGCTAAGGTCCACTTGTGTTCATGTGAGTCCATTATGCATTGTGTATGCCATTTCATCCTTTGCATTGCGTATGCTAGGTTGTATGTTAGCACATTGTGTATGCCATGTTACCTCGTGCATCGTGTATGCCATTTCATAGCATTGTGCATGTTAGGTTGTATCTTAGTTGCATTCGTGCATGCCGTGCATATTGTATCGTGTTTGGAATAGGAGTTAGCCCGAGCACGGGAAACGAGGTACGTTTCGTACTCCGAGTGACGGAACGTGTCTCAATTCCCCAGTTGCCGATACTCCAGATTATCCGTGATGGAGTTAGGTTTTAGTTGAGTTTTCATGTGCATTCATTCTATATTGAGTTGTGCAATTCGACTCCTCGGCCATCATGCATCGAGATGCGTGATTGGTGGCATGAGGATCGAGGCATGCATATATTTGTGAAAATACGTTGCTATGCCCCTTTCCTGCTCTCTGTTGCAGCAAAACAAGAATCAGCAGCCTTCCGGAGCTTGGTGCGGATTCCAAGAATAAGTGCAAACAGAGGCTAACTGGGGCATCGCCATGGATTTCCGCGCAAAGGCAACCCGAGCATGCATCATCCATCATCCGGAGCAGAATCAAGGCAGTCCCTGGCTTGCATGCCAGTTTATTGTTTTCTTAGTTAATTTGGTAATTAATTAGGATTTTTGTACATATTCAGACTGTAATATTTATTTGGGACTGTATTATTCTTTCGGACCTTCTGTGCAAGGGCATAATTGTAATAAGTGTGCGTGCGATGTATGTCTTCCAACTCCACGTCTTTCTTCCCTTTTATTTACCAGCTTCTGATGGTTAGATTAGGGCATGTTTCAATTAGCATACAGTATGATAGCATGTTTGCATTCATTCATCTGTTTTGCATGCACCGGGCTCGGCGCATCATGCTAACTACATTTGTATTTCAATTCCAAATTGAATACTTGATAGCTGTTGCATCTCATATGCCATGTTTAGAATAGCCGAGCCTGCTATAGTTGCATTTTGCATGTGTTGCATTAGGCATTTCATTATAGTTATGATCATGCATGATTTCTAATCGGTTTCTTTTTTGACTTGGAGTACTCGGTGAGTTTTTATGCTTTAGCATCCTTGCATGTGTGTGAGTGACTGCTATGATAGCATGCTTACCATGAGGCTATTTGCTTATGTGATATACTTGCTTGAATGCCTGTGGGTGAAGGTTGGGTTACTTAGATTGGAACAAATCATTGACTGTGAGTCTTGAGCCCACTAGATAGTGGCAAAACCATCTTTTCCTAAGCCCACCCGAGGGTGGCAAAATCTGCATTTTAAGCCTACTTGCGAGTAGCAAACCATCTTTCAAAAAACAAACACGAAATGTTTTGTTCCAATTCAGGCGATTCAGTCTATACTTGTATGTTGTGCGCATCACATAGTAAATCTAGGCTAATAACCGGAATAAGAACGCATAATGTTTTCAAAACTTGATATCATGGTTAGTAGAGGCCGATCTTTGATCGGGCGAGCGGGGGTGCTCATGAAGTGACCTTCCCCAATCGTACCCAAGTTCCCAAGCTGAGGCAACTTTGGTGATGTCGGACACGTAGCCTTAGGCACGAGTCAGGGTTTCCTAAATTTTCCAAAATAAAATATTTAGGTGGCGACTCTGTATCTGGCAAAGCAGTCCATGTTTGGCACTTCTTTCAAAAAATTCTGTTTTCTCAAAACGATTTGCCGGATTTGGACTCTTTGGTTCAAATTAAGAACCATGACACAAATCGAGTCCGAGCTGTAGCGAGGTCCCCCGCGGGCTTGTTACAGGAGTGTAAAACCTTTTGTTGAAATCTTTTTGTGTTCAAGACTAAGGTTGTATTGTAATTGGATGTTGGTTTTATGCTAGTGTAACAAAGGACACATTTTTTAAAGAAGTCGACTTGCGACTTGTCTTGTTATATATTTTCTTACTTTTGAACTATTTTGTTTTGTTTATGGATGTAATGAGACAATATTGTAAATCTTAGGGGATAGATTAAAAGGGAATGAAATGTAATAAATGTTATTTCATTATTTTTGTCTCTATTGGTATGATGTTTTATATGGCGGGAATGCCCAAGTGAACAGGATTGGGAGGTGTTCTCCCAGGGCATTACATTCTTTAGTCCTTCTTTACTATTTATTACCCCTTTCTAGCCTATCCTTACCCTCTTCAACCTCTACGTCATCCTTTCACTTCCTTGTGCAACCCATTTGATAAAGAAAGAGGAATTGTATAAGAGTGCATTCAATAAAGAAAAAAAGGAGAGGAGGAGAAGCTTAAGAAGGAGAAAAATGAGAGGCATCGAGGGAGGATAAGTAGGGGTTGATGTGCTAAAGAAGAAAAAAGAGGGGCTAGGTAAAGGCATGCGAGGGTGTAAACGGGGTCGGGAGCTAGTGGTAGTAGGTAGAGGTGGGCTGAAAGGTAGCGACAAGGTAAGGGATGGGTTACTTGAGGTAAGGTAGAGGTAGGGTCTAGGGTTACAATTTCATATGATAGGAATGAAGGTAGAATTGAGATTAAGGTTAGTGTTCGAATTAGGGTTGGTGGGGGTGGGTGAGGGCAGGCTTTAAGGCGGTAGAGGTATGGGGGACAGGCTACTTGAAGTAAAGGTGGAGATAGAGGGCTAGGATTAAATTTTCATATGTTAGGGATGATGATAGAATTGAGATTAAGCTTGATGTTCAAAATCAAAAAAAAATAAAATAAAATAAAAATTATGGTGGTGTTGAAAGAAGATAGGGGTCCCAAAAAAATAGATGAGTGCTATTAGCAATGTTATTTTTAAATAGTCACAAGGAAGTGAAATATTGTGTAACTAGAAGCACCATTATTTATTGCACTTAATTTTTTTGTTTTAATGCAAGAAACATAGTGATCTCACCTGTATATGAGAGACTTGTAACCTTTAGTGCTGAGGTTCACATGATATTGGAAACTGTCCCAAATTGATTGAGTGTAAGGCAATCCATCGGTGCATCTATTCCATTCCTCTATGCTTCCCTATTTTAAGATATACAATTCATTTTCATGATATTTTTCTTGTAAGTTGTTTTAAATATCGATAGAAACATAATTTTTTCCCTTGATACATTTCAACAAATCAATGAAAAGGGGAAAAAAAAAAAAAAAGAAAAAATAAATGTATATTGGCCAATTCCCAATATGTAGCAATTTGTACCTAATGCAATTGGTTCGCCATATTGATACGACAAGTTATGCTACCATAAAACACATTTTTTTCACGGTTAATGATTTAAAAAAATTCACAACCCATCTCTTAATTTTGAGACACTTCATTTGATCTTCTCAATACTAATTTTTCTCTCAATACAACTATTTAAACTTCTTATTCTAAACAAACAATCAAAGATGTACCTTTCGGATATGAAGCGCTTCTCGGACTCTATCATCATTAAGCCACAAATGGGAAAGTTTCAATGCATTAATCTACAATCAAGGAAGACAAGTGAAATAGTCATAAGACACAATCTCTTTCTCAAACCATACTTATGGGATCATTGGGATAAAATGCAATTTCAAATGATATATTAGAGCATCAACAGTACTAAATCTCATTGTCATATTTTAGCTATGTGACAATACAAAAAATCAAAGTTTAGGAACCGTGCTCCAATTGAATAGCGCAGTTAAAGGTTTTCCATTAGGGTTTCCACCCGTCTTGGTCGTCATCTACTAATGTTGTATCTCTATAATATATATATATATATATATATAATTTTTAATAGTAATATCAAAACTTTGACAATCTACCAAAGCTTGTGCCAACTTGGCATAAATAATAGCAATGCTAAAATTTAGAAACTTCGATGGTAGCCTCATTAGAGCACCCAGTTAATTCAAATAGTTGCTATAAATTTTTTTTTTTTTTTGATCGGCAAATAGTTGCTATAATGTTTTAAGCTTCAAAAATATTTGATGGACAGGACTATGTTTAGTGCATTAGGTTGTCTAATGTCAGTTGTGAGAGGCTTATGGTTCCAACAACACCCACAAGGCCAGCTTTGGGACCCGCAGGCATCTCACATCTCCGTGCAATGGCCTAATTAGTTACATGCGAATCCCATACTAGGATGTTTGGAATCTAGTTGAAAAAGTTGTGATTTTTTTCTAAATGTTTTTTATCTTTTAGTATTCTTTTTTTTTCAAATTTGTATCAAAATTTTTTATTTTTCCGATTCCTCTAGTGTAGAAAAATCTAAAAATTAAAATATAAAAAATACCATAATTAAAAACCAGTTCAAAGAAGACCCAAAAAAAGTTTTAAAAGCCAATTGTTTGTACTCTTTTTTTTTTTTTTTGTAATAGTAGTAGTAGTAGCAGTAGCAGCAGCAGCAGTAGTAGATTTTTTTTTTTTCAAATTTATTTATTCATTTACTTTTTGGTTCTTCTAGTTGATTAGACTATAAAAGTTTAATTTTTTTTTTAGTTATTTATTTATTTATTTATAAATTCACTAAAGATGAGAAAAGTAAAAAAATAAAATTGATAACTCATCTTCTAATGTTTAAAAAGTCATAAAACAAACTATTTAAATATAATTTGGCATTGCTATAAAATTTTAAATATGAAATAGAAGATAGCTTATAAAAATCCGATTGAATATCAAAATTTGATCCATTGGTTTTTCTTAATGCCATGACATATTGCCACTATTTTTTAATATTTTTTAATTGATATACCATGCTAAATCTCTATTGGGACCGAATTATTGGAATTAGGAAGGCTTACAGAACTAGAATCACAGGGCGATGGTTGATGAACAACAAGCTCTATGTTTTTCTCATCGACAGATCTTCTTTCACTAAACAATTCTTGTGGTTTTGGAGAACCAAAACCACACCATGGTTCCAGAATTTGAAGTGTGTTAAGTCCATCAATACACTACAAAGGCAAACAATGAATTTTCATCAGCTTAGTATGTAAGTAAGGCACAAAATAAGGTAATGGAAAGGTTTGTAGAACAGACTAGAACATATATGTCAGTTTGTTGACCTGAGAGTAAGCTTGATAATCCTGCAAACACCGTACATTACTAGGATCTATATTAAAATACTGTCCTTGACAACTTCTCTGCAATGACTGAAAAAAAAAAAAAAAAAAAAAAAAGATTAGGAGGTCATGGATTCAAATATGGTCTCTCGCCTTATCTGTGTCATTGGGCACTCAACATATTTTGGCTATTCTTATCTTTTACGAACTGAGGTCGCACGTGATTAGGGAGAGTTCGGCTGTACAAGTTTTTGTGGCAATTCATTGCAACAAATTAAGGGACAAAATCACATTTCAGGGATGAAATATTTTTGTTACCAAAAGTATATTATTATACTTTTTATCCATAAAAGTGCATTTATTAGTGACAATTAAAATTCATTTTTTGAATTTTTGATACGACATTTTAACAACTATTCTCGCGACCACAGAAATTGGTCTCCAAGTGTTTTTTGTAACAAAATTTTTGTTTTTGGAGATTTAAAAAAAAAAAAAGGGTTCCCCGTTGTAGTGTGATGTCACACGTGATTGGGGGTCATTTTTTACCATATAAGTTTTTGGGATTATAGCGATTTAATACCATGGTAATGAAATAACATTATACATGATATTTGAGTGGATTTTGGAAAGAGAGGGAAGGGATTAATTTCAAAGTAGTAAAGCACCTCGTAGAGTTCATCTGAAATAAATCCCATTCCATGAGCAAATGGGATTGCATAATTTCCGTCATCGAGAGTTGTTACTGGGTTGCCAAGTATGTATCCCTGAAACCATTTCCAAACGACAACAAAAACACTTTGTAACTTTGTAAAGCATTAGAAAGAAACTTTGAAAGGATAAATTACACGGTTGTTCCCTCTAGTTTGAATGAAATTTTGTTTTGGTCCTTATAGTTCTAAGGGTTATTTACATTGAGACCCCCTAAACTATAAAATCACACAAATGGACCCCTTACCCTATTGTCAAGTATCACTTTACCTCCTAAATTATAAAAGCATACAAATGGATCACGTAAATTATTGGTGTCATTACTTTGACCCCTTCTATTAGGGGTTCCAATTTGCACTCTTTTATAATTTGGGGGTCCATTTGTACACTTTTATGGTTTGGAGGGGGAAAGTTATAGTTCTCAATAGTTTAGAGGGTCTATTTATATGCTTTTATAGCTTAGGGGCTCAAAATGATATTTTCAATAGTTTAGGGGTCTTCATGTAAATAACCCTAGTTTTAATTTGAACAATTTGACCTTTATACTCTTAATTTTGTTGCAATGAGGTCCCTCGGTCAAGCGTTGTTAACATTTTGAACAAAAGAAAATCATCTTAGGGGTAGCTTCATCAAACTTTCCAAATCTACTTAAATTACAATGAATATTCATTTATTTGAATGCTGGCATCTTTCGATTAGGCAGTTATTTTCGGTATGAACAATGTTCCCCCCAAACATTTCCTCTATTATGTTCAATTAAGAGGAGACATTTGATTGATTTCCATTTCTAGAATCTTTTTGATGTGTGGGGATTTGAAAAGGAGGGTCCCGACAACTGTACACTTCCTCGGGCGATCGGCCTTGTGTCTCGCTCTCAATGAATAAGATCGGTCAGGCGTGCAATGTGAGATACGAGCGAATGGCCTAGATTTAGCATATCCAATGAAAATCCACCAATCAAACAGGAGTGCTAAATTTAAATCAAACCTGAGACATGGAGTTGCCACCTAATCTATAAAGGAAAACTAGGAAACCTTGACTCGTGTCGAAGGCCAGTGTCCGTCATAACTAAAGGATTCGGTTCGAGATTTAAGTATGGGTGGGGAATGTCATTAATTGAGCACTCCCACTCACTTGATGAAATATCGGCCTCTACTATTTCTTGATATGAAAATTATTAACACAATATGATCATATGACCCAATTGTTAGTGTTAAGCAAGTATAGATCGGATCACCTACTTTGGAATAGTCTAATCTCTTGCAATTTGAGAAGGGTTTGAAAGTAGAAAACTCATAGAAATGTGAGATAACTAGCGTGCAAAGAAATTACAATCATTCTCACTTAAGTAATGAGGCCTCCATACAATGAGCAATCATAGAGATATATCACGTAAACATGTAGCCTCATGGCAGTATACTAGACATAATAAGAAGCAAACACACACAAGATTCAATAGAAAGGGGCAAGGCTCACCTAGTACTCCCTTCACATTGCCATAAGTAAGGGCTCAAAAATCCATGAATGATCCTAGATGCCATAGTCTATGGGATAATATGTAATGGAATAAAAAAAAGGCTCACCGGATACTCCAGCCAAGTGTGACATAAAACAAAGGGTTAAAAAAGATGCGAGATCCTAGATACGATAATCTACAAAATGCAAACACACACATGGAATAAATCTTATGAGCCCAATCACAACTAAGATGACATGTGAATCACTAAGGAAAGCATACCACATAACAATATTTACCAAAACATAATTATTTGGACTTAGATGCATGATCCTAATTTAATCATGTGAATACCATGATGACAACTCAATAATCGAAGCAAAGTAAATAAGCTTAAAACGAGAGAGAGAGAGAGAGAGAGAGAGAGAGAGAGAGAGAGAGAGAGAGAGGTATGGAGAAAAGAAAACCATTCCAACACAGATGATTATGAACTACCCGAATCCATGAAAAATAGGTTTAAGGGGATAGGTCCAACCTATCCTTGTAGAAGAAACCGTCCTAGGTTTCTCAAGATAATAAAGACGACTAAATCTAGGAAAATCATAGTAATAACAATCACCTTAGTGAGAGTGAGGAGCAAGGTTCCAAATCACAGTATCGGGTAATGTAACGGTATAAATCGTGGAGTATCGGTATCGATAGTATTGATCGGTATGTATTAGGAATCGAGTGTCACGACGGTGAAATTTTAAAAATCATTTCACAGCTTTTTCAGCTTTTTCTTTCCTGTATCAATCCGAATCAATGAATATCAGCCCATTGCGTGTAACGTGTAGCTACGTATAGCGATTCTGAGACGTCAGACTCGCCGATACTCCTGCGATTTTCAATCTCAGTGGTATACTGGCCTATATCCGTCACGGTACCCCATTTTTCCGACATGTATCTGTTGATACATATCGGCCGGTATTTAGAACTATGGTGAGGAGGTTCTACTCCTCAAACACATGAAAAATGGTATAAACTTCCCAAATCAATGAAAAAGAGTAAGAAGAGAGGAGAATCAACTCATTCTCACTGAAGAAAGCTGTGATTGGGCTCCTATAGCATCAAAAATCAACGAAACGATAAAATAAAGAAGGCTCTGACGAGGATAAAGAGATTCTCACCCTCCAACACATGAAAATTGGTATAAACTACCCAAATTCATGAAAAAGAGTGACGAGATGGGAGATTCAGTTTATTCTTATAAAGGAAACCTTGCCTGGATTTTTATAGCAACAAAAATCAATAAATCAATAAAATGAAGGAAACTCTAATAAGAATGGAGGAATTCTACCCCTCAAACATATGAATAAGGGTATAAACTACCTAAATCCTTAAAAATAGATGACAAGAGGGGAGAATCAAACCATTATCATAGAAGAAGCTATGCCTGGGCCTCTAACCCATAATAAAGAAAGAAAAACAAGTTGGACTTGGCCAAAGTCTCTATACTGGGCCTAAATGATTACAAAAATTGGTAGAGAAAGAGAGGATCCAACTAATCTATCAACAACAACCTAACAACGATCTCAAGATCTCAAGAAGATTTCAAAAAAGAGGAAAATAGATAAAAGATTAAAATGGAAGTAGGGATTAACTCTAAAGCTAGCAGAGATAGGGCCCAAGCTAGTCACAAACTCCAATCCAAGCTTCCTCATGCTGATTAAGATCTCTAGCTCCAAATCTTCAAACCAAAGGATGAAGAAGAGACTCAAAGTGTATACGTATCTTACATATGTGTAAAGCTCAATGTCCCTTAGATTTAACAACTAGAATCAACAACTCTTTTTTACAAAATTCACCAACCCCTCACCCCATAAAAAATGAATGATTATATAGGCTTTGGATGCTTGGAATATGCAATTTGGGCCTCAAGGATCTGGATGGCATATTCCAAGAAATTAGGGGACACCTCATGAGAAATATTTTTGGCAATTGTTGGCGGACTTGGTCAGACAAGAATTTGTACAGCCGACCTAAAGTGGTTCGTCGTGTTTTCTAAAAAAAAAAGTCTATCAGAGCAAAAAGTGTTCAAATGTGCTTATCAAAATAGAAGTGCTTGTGACATGCTTATCCTGACCAAAGTTGTCCATCGTGTTTCTAAAAAATTGTCCAGCCAATCACGTCCCGTCCGGCCACACTGTTCTCAAAATTTTTCCCCATCTTCTCGCTCATTCCAGCTTTTTAAGCTCACTTTTCTAAATATAGATAAATACTTTTTGAAAAACACAACACTAGAAATAACCGAAAAAATGAGAAAGTATCACTCACCTTAAGTGTAACGCCCTAGAAAGAACAATTCTAGATCATGTTCTCCCAAGTGTTACCAACACACCATACTAAAACAATAATAAACATAATAACAAGATCATAGCATTCTTTTCCATTTCTTACCATCTCCCAAAAGAATTTTCAATGTCACTTTCTTACATACATAATACACAAAAAAAAAAAAAAAGGTCAAAGAGTGAGAAACATCTACAACCATTACATCCAAACTGAACTTCTTACAAAATGTACATCTTCAAAATATATCAACATATAATTACAACCCTTGTAAACCAAGTTCAACAAAATATCCCAAAACATGCTATCAAGCTCCCAAAAAGGTTCCTTCTTATCAAAACAATCACTTGATGGGCACTTCATCATCATTCTTTGAAATTGTTATCTTTAGGGTAAGCATAAGCCCAGTAGGTGATGAATTTAACAAGTTATATAGTAATTTGAAAAACATATGATCATGCAATGCAACATTTGAATTATAGAAATGAAAATGGGTGCAAGTGTCTATGTATGTAAAAGAAGAGATGTGATGTATGAACTTTGTTCTATCTTTCCCATATTCGCTTCGGGTGGTAAACATACTATGACATCCCATGTAAGAGCCAAAAGTCAAAACAAATATATATAATTATAATTTTGTATACTGAAAATAGTCTCACATTTGCCTGCTCCAAAAAGGGCAGGGCAATGGGCACCCAAAAACATTTTTCCCTTTCACATTCGCTGGCTCCATAAATGGCGGGGACGTGGACACCTAAAACTATGTTTTTTCACATTTGCTGGCTCTAGAAATGGTGAGCTCGTGGACACCCAAATATATTTTCCCACATTTGTCTGGCGATATGAGCAGAAAGGGCAATTAGGCACCTTGACTCCCCGTGCAGGTACTAAGTACAATATACCACTCAACTCACTACCTAGACTTGTAGACAATTTACCGTCTTACAACCTTTTAACCTTCATTCCATTATGATGTCAAGAGAGAATGCAAGATGCATGAATTTTGAAACCTTTAATTTGCCCAAAGATAATTCCAAAACATAACAATTTTACATTTCTCACATCAATAATGAAAGATATCTCATAACCAATTCTCATTATCATCAAGGATTATATATGGGGAATAGCTTCAAATCTTACATTCCATCCTTAAAGTTAAATAAATATATTCATTTTCATGTTTTTGAAACCAATTAAGCAAACCCCTCTTTATTGAATAAGTCTCAAAGTTAGGGTTTAGGAAAAATTGGGATTTTCTCTCTAATGTACAAATTGGAGATTGACTCTCATCATCACTTCTATAATCTTCAATAATAAGCATGATTTCATCCTTAATCATAGAATGTCACCAAATTTTTCCCAAATCACTTACTAGCACACAATTTATACATATACATACATATATACACAACATGAATAGCTAATTAAATTACCACATAAGTGTTTCAAAGCGAAAATATAATGAGTTAAAGACACCCCTACCTTGAAATAGGAAGCTAGACTTGCGAACGACACTTGAAATGTTGATGAGCTCATGAAATAATCGGTAAAAATGTTGATCTAGGCTTCCTTTAAACTTTCCTTGGATGATTTTGAGGAAATCTTGGGCTGAAGTTAGAGGAATTTAGGGTTTGTGGGTTAGGGTTTTTTTAGGAAAATAAGGTTTGAGAGAGAGAGATATGAAAAAGTGGAGAGAAAAGGAGTAAGAATCAACTTTTAAAAATCTGCTGTCCCAGCTAACTGCTCAAGCGTAACTTCCTTCGCTCTAGTGAACAGAACAAATTCAAAAGGGTTGTTCGAGCGACACTTCCTATGCTAGAAGAAAAATAAGAGGTCTCAAAAGTTTTGCAGAGCTACAGTGAAATTACTGAGAGTAAACATTCTACACTTGAGTGACAACTTCTTTGTTTGAGAGATTTGCTTGCAAAACTAACAACTACTAGGAGCAGAAGATCTACGCTCGAACGAAAAAAGCGTCGCTCGAGCGGTCCGAAAAACCCAGGTGTCATAGCCTACCCTCCTTAAGGAATTCTCCCTCCCAAAAAAAAAAAAAAATCAATAATCCCAATCAAAAGCAACCCAAACAATTCCCAAGAAGACAAATACTAGTCTTGTACTCTCTCTAATCATCATAACATCATCACAAAACAATAATTCAAATTATGAATAGCTGAAACTCGTGAACTTCTCATAATTACAACACATGTTGCCCACAAAAAAGTTTATTCATATTCTTTAGGCCACATTACAAATATCAACATTATAAAGTCAATAAGATTACATATTAATTTCTAAACAACTCAGGCTTTTTTCGGACTTCAACTTCTCTCTCCCAAGTGGCTTCTTCTACTCCATGATGGTGCCATAGTACTTTGACTAAGGGAATCATCTTGCCTCTCAATACTTGTTCCCGGTAGTCTAGGATCTCTATGCGTTTTTCCTCGTACAAAACATTTTCATCTACCTCCAAGTTCTTCCAGTCTAGAACATGAGAAGGATCTGGCTCATATTTGCAGAGCATTGAGATGTGGAACACGTCATGTATCCAAGATAATTGTGGAGTTAAAGCAAGGTGATAGGCAACCTCTCCTACTCGTTCAATGATATCAAAGGGACCGATGAATCTAGGTGATAACTTTCAAACCTTTCCTATGTGATATCTTCAAAATACATGGTCACCTACTTCAAAGGATAAGGGTCGTCTCCTTCTATCTGCATGGCACTTTTGCTAACTTTGTGTTGTGATTAACCTCCTCCGAATGAGAGCTATTTTTTCCGTGGTCTCGCGAACTAAATCTAGACCAAGCATAGGTCAATCTCTTACTTCAGTCCAACACATGGAGGATCTACATGGACACCCATACAAAGCCTCAAAATGTGCCATCCCAGCACTAGCTTGAAAACAATTGTTATAGGCAAACTCAGCTAATGATAGATATTTCTTCCATGACCCTTTGAAGTCTAGTACACAGGCTCTCAACATGTCTTCTAAGATTTGAATTTTAAGCTCAGATTGACTATCGGTTTGAGGATGGTAAGCGGTGCTAAAGGTTAATTGAGTTTCTGTGATTGTTTGTAAACTTTGCCACAACCGTGTTTTGAAGCGAGGATCTTTATTCGAGACAATACTCATCAGAACCCCGTGAAGCCGAACAATCTCCCTAACATACAATTCTGCTAGATAATCAACTGAGTCACCCATGCACATTGCAAGAAAATGTGCCAACTTTGTCAGTCGATCTACTACGACCCAAACAACGTCATTACCCTTTTGAGTTCTAGGGAGACCTGAAACAAAGTCCATCGTAATGACCTCTCAATTCCATTTTGCTACAAGTAAGGGGTGCAACAACCTCGGCTAGCCTTGATGTTTCGCCTTGACTTGATGACAAGTTAGACATTTTGACACAAATTGAGCCACATCTTTCTTCATGCATCTCCACCAAAATTGATGGCTCAAATCACAATGCATTTTTGTACCTCTAGGATGAACAGCAAAGCGGGAGTGATGGAAGTCTCATAATACGTCGTCTCTACAAGATTGCGGAACAAATAGATGATCTACATACCGTATACTTAAGTCAGAATGCACCTTTAGTCCCTTTTCCTCTTTTCCTTGCAAAATTTTCTCTTCAATAGCCTCTACTTCTAGATCATTTTGTTGTGCTTTTAAGACTCGGGTAATTAATGTTGGCTGGGCTAAAATTGAAAATAAGGTAGCTTGACTAGGTGGTTCGCCAAGTCGTACATCAAACTCGTTTAGGTCACCTAACATCTTCCACTCCCTTATGGCAAGGCTAGCAACCACACTCATAGACTTTCTGCTCAAGGCATCTGCAACTACATTTGACTTCCCTAGGGTGGTAGTGTAATTCAAAATCGTAGTCCCCTATATGCTCTATCCACCTCCTCTGACACGAGTTTAAATCTTTTTGAGAAAATAAATACTTTAGGCTCTTATGATCAGAAACTACATCAAATTTCTCTTCATAAAGATAGTGTCTCCAAAGTTTCAAGGCAAAGATTACTGCAGCCAACTCCAGATTGTGAGTGGGGTAATTTCTTTCATGAGTTTTCAGTTAACAAGAATTGTAAGCTACAACCTTGCCCTTTTGCATTAAAATGAATCCCAACCCCTCTCTCAATGCATCACAATAAACGGTATAACCTTTTCCTCTTTTTGGGATAATCAGGATAGGTGCAGTAGTTAATCTACCTTTTAACTCTAGAAAGGATTTCTCACATGCATCATTCCAAACAAACTTCACCTCTTTTCTGGTTAATCTGGTCAAAGGCGCCGTTAGAGTAAAAAAATCCTTTACAAAATGCCTATAATACTCGACAAGGCCCAAGAAGTTACAAATCTCAAAAACATTTCTAGGTCATTCCCACTTTTGCACTACTTCAATTTTAGAGGAATCTACTGTAACTCCCTCATTCGAAACCACATGACCCAAAAATTTCACTTCTGAGAGCCAAATCTCACACTTCTCATATTTGGCATACAATCGTTGTTCTCTAAGGACTTGTAAGACAATGTGAAGGTGCTTCTCATGCTCCTCTTCAGAAGGCAAATAAATAAGAATGTCATCTACAAAAACTACCATGAACTTATCAAGATAATCTCAGAAGACTCGATTCATTAAGTCCATGAAGGTGGCAGGAACGTTGGTCAAGCCAAATGACATCAAAAGAAATTTATAGTGGCCATATCGGGTACGAAAGGTCGTCGTAGGAATGTCCTCTTCCTTCACCCGCAATTGATGATAACCAGATCGTAAATCTATCTTTGAGAAACACCAAGAACCCTTAAGTTGGTCAAAAAGATCATCTATCTGGGGTAAAGGGTATTTGTTCTTGATTATGACATTATTGAGCTTACGATAATCGATGCATAACCGCAACGATCCATCTTTCTTTTTAGCCAAGAGGGTCAGTGCTCCCCATGGTGAAGTGTTAGGGCGTATAAAACTCTTGTCTGACAATTCTTGTAACTGCTCATTTAGGACAAGTAGTTCTGCTAGGGCAAATCTATATGGTGAAATAGCGATGGGTGTTGTTCCAAGCACTAGATTTATAGGAAACTCTACATCACGATGAGGTAATAACTTGGTGAGATCCTCAGGAAAAACATATGTATATTCACAAACTACCTTAGGAAACATCCCCCGAACCACATTATTCTCATCATCTATGATGGTTGCAAGAAGGAAGCTGAGTTTGCCCCGATTTCGCAGGTTATACAATGGTGACAACCCACCGTTAGCTCTATCCCCTAGAAAACAAAAATAGTCCCCTTCTACGATACACACCGTAACCCTTCCCCGATAGCAATCTATAATAGCACGATAAGAGGACAACCAATCCATACCAAGAATAACATCAAAGCCTGACATTTCTAACAACACAAGTGTAGACACCCCATTTTTGACCGACCTTAAGACTCAGACGTCACCGATTGAGCGCTCGGTGATGTTGCATATTGTGCTCGTTCAGAAATTTCAGAGTCTCGGCTGCGAGCCTTGCCTCCGGACTTCCGGACTATTTTATGCTTTGCCTCGGTAAACCAGGCTCGGTTTTCTCTATTTCTCTTCCCGAAGGGAGGGAGAGGTCTCGTAGATCATCTCTCAAATGGCCGTAGGCTACATTTCGTGGTCGTAGGCCATTTTGCCCGTTTGGAGTCCGATTTCTGGTTTTTCGGAGCCGTTGGCCGTGTGCCTCGGTTCGGGACCGCCTAACCATCTCCGTTTGCTCCGGTTTTTGGCATGCATCTTATTTACTCCCTTTTGAGGGACACTGTGGTCCGAGAGACCAACTTCATGGTTGAACACCGCTTCCAGTGCCTAACAGTCAGTTTTTAGGGCCCCGGGCTACGCGTTTTGGCCCCCGAACCTTCATTTTGCATCGGTTTTGGTTCATTTTTGGCAGGGACCTCTGTTTCATTGCTAGGAAGGTCATAGAAGGATGGGAGGCCAGTAATTGTTCTGTCAGCCAACTTTATCCCTTCATCGCCCTCCGTCGCCCGTTTTTTCTCACTTTAAAGCCAATGTTAACCACCCTTGGGCCATTTTCTTGCACCCTAAACCCCATATTTGTGATGTACACATCTGGGAGGCCACAAATATCACATGGCCGGCCAGTAATTGTGTTTAAACCTTTTGAACCCCTTTGAAAAATGGCCTTTTCTCTCTCCTGGTTCACTGTCTCTAGTTTTTGACCATAGAGCTGTGTTAAGCACACATGGGAGGCCACCAATATGTGGTGGCCGGCCACTAATACTACTTGACCCTTTTGACCCTTGACCGGCCGGCCATGGGGAGGGTCGGCCGGCTATCTTCAACCCCAATAACCAGCCGGCCTTGCTCCTTGCTGCAGGTATATTTCAAATATGCATATCTTTTCCCCCCAGATTTTGTATTCGGGGGGCCAATTTTTTGGGGGGAAACTTGAATTCATTTCCCCTTCATATTTCCCCCCTTTTTCTCCCCCTCTTTTGCCTATAAAACCAGCATCCCAGCTCTGGTTTAGGGGTTAGAAAAATTACTTTTGGAGCCTTGCATTACATCTCTCTCTTTCCCTCACTTCAAGTACCAAAACCTCCCAAATCCTACATCCTTTACTCTACAACCCATAGCCCCACCCTTCCATCCTCCATTCCAGCAGCTTGAGGTTGTTCTTCAGAGCTTAGGAGCACCCAAACTTGGGCCAAAAGCAGCTGGATGTTGAGTCTTCAAGGGTAAGTCTTCATCTCCTCTTTTTGGTCCTATTTTTGCATCCTATCAAAACCATACTTGCTTGTATATTTGGGCTCCTACCCTAACTGAAAATAGCATTATTTTGAGCTATTTTGCATGTTTGTTTAAGGGCCTCTCATTGTTTGAGGCTTCCTTTTTGCACTTGCTTCTTTACCTCTCTTACATGCCTATTTCTTGTGTAGTATTTTTGGCCTATGTATAAACTGTTTTGAGTTCTGTCATAAACTATAAACAGGCTTATTTTGAGCCCTTCTTCAACATTGTTGAAGGGCTTATCACTGTTTGAGGCTTCCATTTGCCACTTGCCTTTATACCCCTCTTTTGGCCTTATTTTTGCATGATTTGTTAGCCTCTTGTGCTTCTGTTTTTGGGCTTTGGTCTGAACTGTAAATGGACTTATTTTGATCTCTTCTTCATGTTTCATTAAGGGTCTTTTACTGTTTGAGGCATCCTTTTTGTACTTTGTGTTTAAACCTCTCTTTTAGGCCTTATGTTGCATAGTATTTTAAGCATGCTTGTGCACTGTTTTGGGTTTGATCATCAACTTTAAAATACCATATTTTGGGCCCCTCTTCAACATTTTAGAAGGGTCCTTCTCTGTTTGAGGTCAGAAGCTGCTACTTTCTTCATTATCTTGCTTTCGGGGCCATTTTTGCATGCTAACTTAGCCCCATTTGTGTTCACTGTTTGACCTTGCTCAAAACTGTAAATATTCTTATTTTGGGACTTCCTTGATTATGTATTTAGGTCTCATGTTCAAATAATGCATGTTTTGTATAGCTGTAAGCCATTAGTTTTGCATTTCGGGACCATTCCATGCATCGGGTGCCATGTTTCCATAATTCGGGGCTGTTTTGCATCCCTTTTTGCTGCTGAAATTTTCATGCTAGTATTCCATATTCCATGTTTTGCCATGTCTTGCTAGGGTGGCATTCGTGCCTTAGGATCGGTCCTCGGTTTGCGTGTACGCGTGCACTCATCTCGAGTTGTCTCATTTTCATCCGATGGCCTCCTATGTGAGTGTGGCTGAGGTCCACTTGTGTTGGTGTAAGTCCATTATGCATTGTGTATGCCATTTCATCCTTTGCATTTTGTATGCTAGGTTGTATGTTAGAGCATTGTGTATGCCATGTTACCTCGTACATCGTGTATGCCATTTTATAGCATTGTGCATGTTAGGTCGTATCTTAGTTGCATTCATGCATGTCATGCATATTGCATTGTGTTTGGGATAGGAGTTAGCCCGAGCACGGGAAACGAGGACGCTTTCGTGAGTGATCGAACGTGTCTCAATTCGATCCACCAACACTCCAGATTATCCATGATGGAGTCTTGGTCTTGTTGTGTTTTCATGTGCATTCATTACATATTGAGTTGTGCAATTCGACTCCGCGGCCATCATGCATCGATATGCGTGATTGGTGGCACGAGGATCGAGGCATGCATACATATGTGAAAATACATTACCATCTCCCTTTCTTGCTCTCTATTGCAGCAAATCAAGAACCAGCAGCCTTCTGGAGCTTGGCACGCTTTCCAAGGATAATTGCAAAATAGAGGCTAATTGGGGCATCCTAGTGGATTTCTGCGCAAGGCAGCCCAAACATACATCATTCATCAGAGTCAAGGCAGTCCCTGGCTTGCATGCCAGTTTATAGCTTTCCTAGATTAATTTGTAAATTAATTAGGTTTTTTGTATTTATTGAGACTGTATTATTTATTCATTTGGGACTGTATATTATTCTTTCGGACCCTCCGAGCGAGGGCACAATTGTAATAAATGTGCGTGTGTGTGATGTATGTCTTCCAACCCCATGTCTTTCTCCCTTTTATTTACCAGCTTGTGATGGTTAGATTAGGGCATATTTCAATTAGCATACAGTATGATAGCATGTTTGCATTCATTCATCTGTTTTGCATGCACCGGGCTCGGCGCATCATACTAACTTCATTTGTATTTCAATTCCAAGTTGAATACATGTTAGCTGTAGCATTCCATATGCCATGTTTAGAATAGCCGAGCCTGCTATTGTAGTTGCATTCCTGCATGTGTTGCATTAGGCATTCATGTATAATTAGGATCATGCATGATTTCTAATTAGCTTCTATTTTGGCTTGGAGTACTCGGTAAGTTTTTATGCTTTAGCATCCTTGCATGCGTGTGAGTAATTGCCATGAATAGCATGCTTACCATGAGGCTAAATGCTTATGTGATATAACTGCATGAATGCCTGTGGGTGAAGGTTGGGTTATTCGGATTGGAACAAATCATTGACTGTGAGTCTTAAACCCACTAGATAGTGGCAAAACCATATTTTTCAAAGCCCACCTGAGGGTGGCAAAATCTGCATTTTAAGCCTACTTGCGAGTAGCAAACCATCTTTCAAAAACAAACATGAAATGTTTTGTTCCAATTCAAGTGATCCAGTCTATACTTGTATGTTGTGCGCATCACATAGTAAATCTAGGCTAATAACTGGAATAAGAACACATAATGTTTTCAAAATAAGATATCATGGTTAGTAGAAGCCGATCTTTGATCGGGCGAGCGGAGGTGCTCACGAAGTGACCTTCCCCAATCGTACGCAAGTTCCCGAGCCGAGGCAACTTTGGTAATGACGGACACGTGGCCTTAGGCAACGAGTCAGGGTTTCCTAAATTTCCCAAAATAAAAATATTTAGGTGGCGACTCTGTATCTGGAAAAGCAGTCCATGTTTGGTACTTCTTTCAAAAATCTGTTTTCTCAAAACGATTTGCCGGATTTGGACTCTTTGGTTCAAGATTTAGAACCGTGACACAAATCGAGTCCGAGCTATAGCGAGGCCCCCCCTGTGGGCTTGTTACAACAAGATTAAAAGGAAGTTGACGTTCTACTACCTCGATTATACACCCATGACACCCCCAATCCAAAACGACTTGACCCCCAAGTGGTGACTCAATCATAAGTGAAGATTCTAATCATTCTACTTTTAGACCCAACGTGGATGCAAGTGCAGATGCTATGAATGAATGCGATGCCCCGGTATCTATCAATACATTTGGCCAGGTGTTATAAACGAGATAGGTACCTCTCATCACTGATGGCCGGGGTGACTGTTCGGAAGCAGAAACAACATAGGCTCATCATTGGGGCCTTTAATCACCCCGATCACATCTCGAAGTATTGGCCGATTGCGTTGATCACCCCTTTGCACTGCCCTCGTTGTCTATCCAAACTAAACCAGTTGATAACTCTATCTCTATCCTTGGCGTGACTGATGTCCCCCAGAATTTCAAGACCCCGAAGTACTCCCCACTCCAACCAATTATGGACAAGATCTTTTTATATGGCCCGATTGCCCACAATGATAGCACGTAGGCAATTAGCCCCTTCATTGGGCTTGGCCTTGAGAGCAAGTTGGTTGTTGGGGACTCAGATTCTGTTTCAATCGGATGCATTGTGACCTGACTAGCCACATCTGAAACAAGTAACACAGTAGAGACCCGCACTCCCTGAACTCCTCATGGAAACGGACCCCGATGATTTGACTTGTTAGGGTGTGGACTAGGAAGATGAAGAATAAAAATCCCTAGATCTCTTAGAAGATCTTGTATCACCCATAGATTCAACATAATTAGGCCTCTTGTCCTTCTGTCTTGCTTCTTCGGCCTCAAGCATAATCTCTACATGAGCCACAGCCTCCACCAGTCTGTCAAACTCTTGGTACACATTACGCATCACTTTCATTAAAATTTTGGACCTTAATCTCTTCTTGAATTCCAAACACTGACGTTCCTCGGTCGTTACAAGCTCGAGTGCAAAATGGGCTAAACTAGTGAATGTGGCCTCAAATTCTGCCACTGTCTCAAGTCTTCAAATTGTTTCCTCAACCTATCCCTTGCTGTGGGAGGCAAAAATTTCTCCTGGAAAGCATAAGTGAATGCCTAGGGTTCGTCAAGAAGCTCTACTTGATCTTGATTCGAGCAGCTATTAGAGCAATAGCAAAGGGCACTTATAGCGCCATTTTTTATAACTTACAACCTTTCTTTCCCTTTTATTTCCTGCCCCTTTCTTTGGTCTATCTTCGCAAGTCACTAAACTAACTCTGGTCCACTTTGGCTGTGGAACTAATCTTCTTTGAACCTCAGACCAAACTCAAAAAGTCCAACCAATGTATTTCTTGGTCTATTCTTTTTCCTCACTCTTCATTTCTGTCATTTTCGTCCCTTTAAGCTTTTTAAGCTTGGGTTTCATCTATTTTTACCCACAATTTACCCCTAGTTTCGTATACCAAAATGTAGAGTTCGACGAGGGCTTCCTTTTAATTTGAGCAGATCGCCATTTCGTCGTCGGTGATTTTTCCAGCTTGTCTCCTCTTTGTTTTAAGAGGTTCAGTCTATTTCTTAAACTTGATGTGAGTTTGGTAGTATATTTGTGACATATTTTGATATAGATTTTGTGGTCATTTGGTTGATTTTGGAGTTATGTTTTGTGGGTTGGGGTTTTGTTACATTAGGGGTTGTTGGGCTATAGTTTTACTACTAAATCTATTTTTGTTATACAAAATTGCATATGGATTTCTAAAAATGGAAAAGCCCCAATTTGTGAACAACCCTAAATGATATTGTTGTTAGGAGTTAGGTTCATTCTGGAAAATGGTTTTGTTGGAAAGAGATGGAAAGAAAATGGTTATGGGATTTTGGAAACAATGAGTATTATTACTCTTTTGGAAAATCTTGGATTGTTGAGACATATATGGGTTTTGGAACTGTTGGGTTATGTATCTATATTGTTATCTTTTAATTATTGTATTAGAGATAACTATTTTGGCTATTGATAGAGGATAGCATTGCCGTGTGTTAGAAATTTCATGTGGATTAGGCAAACGGAAACATTTATGAAACCATTCACATCATGATGCATATCATAGATTTGGAACTTAAAATTGTATGTTTTGAAAAGGCTGTTTCGAAACGTTTGTATTATGTTTTAAAAACATTTGTATGGTTTTGAAAGTATTATTTTGGAACACATGTATTGTACAAAGGGGTACATACAGTGGTAAAGTTGTAAGGAGTTGTTAGGGACAAATTAAGTTGGCCTGTGTGTCCTTCGTGCAAGACCAAAAACCCGCGTGGTAGGTATCGATTCCATCCAGAAAATCCTGTGATGTATATAGTTACTATTATGAACACTAGCCCTAGAGATTTACCCATTTTATTTATTATCGTTTGGTTTTTAAAAGGATGTTTTGGAAAATGTTTAGCAATGTATTTGCTGGTTGGTATTGAGATACCTGGATTTGTTTTGGAAATGAGTTTTTATCAAAAAGATGTTCTGATTTTGGAAAATGTTTTGATTAAATGGAAAGGTTTTGAAGATTGAAAAGAAAGGGTTTTTGTGTTGAGAATCAGTGGAATTTTGAAAGTGCATTTGACACATTGTATATATGTATTGCATTGTGATCATATATGCTAGTGGAGTATATTTAGTTTTTGAAATATACTCTATTGGAATTTATGCTCACCCTACATGGCTGATAATGTTTTTCAGGTGTGTTACATGTACAGATTTGGAATGAGACAATGGAGTGTGATTGGAGCTAAGTAGGGTAGTTCCATTATTTGTAGGCTGCAGGCCATTTGTTCATTTATTTGGCATCGTACCATTTTTGTAAGGGTTACACCCTTTGTATAGATGTAAGCCTTTGGGCATTTCAATTATGTATGAAATCATTGTATGTGTTATATAAAGAGCACTCATACCACTTAGATGTTGAATGTGAGGTGCATAAAACCGGATGAATTCATAAATTGTCTAACTTTATAATAGAAGTCATTTGCACAAGAGATGTTATTTTATTATATCTTATTGTCGTTTTTATTTATCGGTTTTGGATTTATTCACATGGACCGGACCTTGTAAATCCAAGGTGTGACATGACACTTCATGTAGAAGGTCTTTAAGGAGATAGTTTATATCACAACGAAAATATTGAGTTTCATCTCCCAATGATCAATTTTATCCATGAGCTAATCAATTGTATAGTTCAATCAACTTTTTTCTTTGTACCCCCAACTGCACCCTTCCATAGAAGATATAAAATATAAAGGCATAAGTTGAGATTTTATCTAGTCAATATGATAAATCTCATTTTTAAAGTTGCCAATCTCATCTTCGCACCAATGCACTTCTTCTTTACAATGCCAAATTGCTAATTCTGACTAAAGATAATGAATTGATATAATAACAAATCGGCATATGCAACCACTTAAATTCCTTAGGGGTTCCAATGGACATAGCAAAATATGTTTGAACAAAAATTTGCGAATTAAGGAGATTTGGGATGCAGACATGCCAAGGAAACATATTGCCTATGTGAAAATGGATCTAATTGCTTATCAAGAGATTGTGCTAGGGCCAAGGGGATAAAAGCCCTCTAGTCCTTTACACGCCTCAATGAAAAGGACTTAAAATCTCCTAAAGGTTATAAGATAGGAAGAAAAGTTAGCAGGAGGAAATACAAACAAGAAACTATCAAGTTCAATGTACTAAAAAGGATTGAACATACACAAAGTGGAAAAAACAGTTTTACATAAAAAGCAATTGAGTTACAACAGATTGTAATTACAATTGAAATAAGAAAAATCAGCCACAAATGACAAAACTAATCTACATTGACACTGATGTTAATGGCACTGATGCCAAACAACTAAACTATTGCATAGGTGCCTTAAAGATGAACTAATGGTAAATACTAAGGCTAAGTTGACATTGATGTTGTTAAATGTTTTGTTAATTTAAGTTGGTGTCAATGCGTTGAACTTGAGCTTGTAAATGGCCTTTGTACAGCCGCTGGGTGCCTTCTGAAAGTTACAAACGACCTCTTAAATTTTTTCGGCCACTTTGCTTAGTAGGATGCTAGGTTGATTCTATGGCTACCATGTGCCCTATGAACAAGTCTTGAAGCCCAAAAATTTCAAACATGTGTTGAATTTACATTTACTGAATTTTCTAATTTGTAGGAAGAATAGTTTCTGCCACATTCTTCTTGTTGTTGGATCATAGTTAGTGGGACTCAAGATGTGATGGATGAATAACATATGTCATAATCACCTGACCAAATCCCAAGATTATAGCTCTATGATGGTATGAAATAATGGTCAATAGCCATATCTTAAAATATTACGAACACATTCTGCTAGAGATATTAATAGAAGAATATCTCTTAACTAATTCCTATAAAATTGGAAACAATCACCACCATTATCTGATAAGCATTTTGATAGAACCACCAAGAACTTTTAGTTTCATAGATCAATAGCGCAACGTGTCACCTTCTGATTTGGCTATTCCTCCTAGAAAATCACCTTAAGGGTCGCTTTATCAAACTTGCCGAATCTACTAAAATTACCATGAACATTCATTGATTTGAATGATGATCGCCAAGTGGCATCATCCGATTGGGTAGTCGTTTTCGGTACAAATAGCTTTATACATGGTCTTTTCCAGTTACAAATTTAATGGTAAGTAACGAAGAGATAACATTGCAACAAAATTAAAAGTGTAAGGAATAAATTCTTCAAATTGAAACTATGGGAACTAAAATAACACTTCCCTTAAAGTATAAAAACTAAAGGTGTAATTTACCCTATAAAGAGCTACCAACCTTGAGATTGATAAGTGGTTCAGTGCTAACTTCATTTCCTGCATTGCAACACAGTTAGTACATTTGAAACATCAACAAATAGAGTTTTCCTTCACTTTTTTATGGTAATATTGTCCTCCTAGCCAAATGATTTTAGGAAAAAGTTGCACTTGATTCATCCATCGCTTCTTCAAATTGCTACCAAGTCCTACTTTCAACTTTGAAAAGCTTGCTATTTATTTATTTATAACAAATTCAACATATATATTTATATCAAATATGGGTATTTAGTATGGATATGTATTTAAGTGTCCAATTCATCTGATCACACATCCAAGGACATGGGGACACAACAAAAAAGATCATGTTTGTTAATTTACTTCTTTAATGTTTCAAAGTAAAATAATGGAAACCGGGGTTACTGTTGTAAGTAAGCCATATCAGTAGTAGTTGTGACATCTGTGGTGACTTTTCCTAAGCTTATTTGGATAGTCCAAATGTTTATATTGCAAGGTCCATCAAGTAGATTGTTTGTGAAAAGAATTATGTTAGTTGGATATTTAGTCCCTTAACAAGATCACATTGTTGTTTGTAAAAAAATAAATGGCTAGCATGATTTTGATAATGTTTTTAAAAATAATTAGAACTCGATAGGGTTACAGATATTTGATTAATCTTATTTTTTACATGGATGATATGTTCGACAGACCTTACAATATAAATAGTTTGGATTATCAAAATAAGTTTAGAATAATATTCCACGGAAGCTCACAACAGTTACTATTGTGACTTATCGTAGCAACATTGAGTCCAAAATAATATCAAATGATCATTTCCTTACCCACATATTCATATGTCAAGTATTTAACATGAATACTTTATATATGTAGAAAATGAAAATATATGTGTAAGTGTTTGTACAAAAAATGACAGCCCTATCAGATGATACCACATCGCATTGATTATTCAAATAAATGGATGTGCACGGTAATTTTAATCAATTAATAGATTTGTAAAGTTTTATAAAGTTATCTCTATGGTGTTTTTCCTAGAGGAACCTCCAAATCAAGGGGTGATACGTTGTGTGGGAGACCCATAAGAGTGAAGGTGCTTGGTAATTTTATCAAGTATGCTTAAGTAATGATGGTTTCCTATTAATATGTTGAGATATTAACTCATTATATCTAGAAAATCATGTACCTATTTTCAAGGAGATGTTTATTAACCATTCCTATTAACCACCATGGAGCCATCAACTTGGGATATGGATCGGAGATATGGACATGTGGCACCCATTGGAGGTATTCATTGACCATGCTGATCCGTCAAAACTAACTCGATCTAGCCCAATCCACTCACTTTTAAGTGGTTTCAATAGTATGGGCAAGCAGATGCGGATGCAAATTTTTCTAATCTGCTTATGCTCGGATGGATGGCAGATAAAAAGCCACTCGACCTAACTTGATCCACCAACTCTCCTTAAGAAAATGATGTTATGTTTTCATGATTTGTATGTTAAAAAAAATGACATTTTATTTAGTAACCATATTAGCTACTTATAAAATATGAAAGTTTGGCCTTTATTTTAATTATTAAAAATGAAGAATAAAAAATTTTCGACTCAAATAAAGCCCAAAATAGTAAAAAATTACTCTAAAGTAGTTCAAAAAAAAAAAATACATATAAACAGTAAAAAGCCCAAACAGTCAAAAAGGTTCGCATCCACCAGCCAATCCGCACGGCCTACTCAATCCACATCTACTAACTAAGCAAATGAGTATGGATTGATTTTTTATAATCCACCTTAGTACAGATGGATGGCGAATGGGAGGCACCCAACCCAACCCGATCTGCGAGCACCCTTAGCAACCATCCATTTAAATTCAAGACCCCCTACTACTTGGTCCAACAATTAGGAGAAAATGAGGCAATCATCTACATCTCTTAAGGGATACATTAGAGATATTTGGGCAACATGGTTGTTGAGGGACACTTGGCACTCTAGGAGGTGTTCTAGAAAACCACTAGCCATAAGTAGTTGAGGGATATATTAGGAGCTAACTCAAAACGACTAGAAAATCATATGAAGCCCATTTCAAGATGGGAAAACCCCAACCAATCATCCAGTCAATTCAGAAAATACTTGGTAGTTATCTCTCAAGATTCAGTGTCATTTCAACTTTAGATTACTAGTAAATTCATTTGCTTACCATATTTTTTATTTCTATTTCAAAAGTTAGCTTAGTTTGTTCCAATTAGTGTACCTTAATTTGTTTGGATATAATAAAATTCTTGTTGTGTTCTCTTCCAACTTCAAGCGCTTAGGAGATTCTAAGTCCTATTCATTGATGCAACAAATAAACCAAGAAGATTTTTATCCATGGACCTCACATATTCTCTTCAGAAGAAATTAGCAATATTCATCAGATCGGACTATACTTAGTCCTAGCACACCGCTCACAGGCTTCTGCAGCTTCTATCGCTCATTTACACCCATTTTTGTGGAGACAGTAAAATAACAACAACAACAACAAAAGAAAAGGGAAAAAAAAAAAAGAGCAAAGAGAAAAGAAAAAAGAAAAAAGTAAATACTAAGGTGCGGTTTGGTAATATTTACGTTTTCAATTTTCTATTTATATTTACAAAAATTTTAAAAACTCAAATAAAAACTTGTTTGGTAAATTTTTAATTTATAAATCAGTGGTCTCAGTTTATAAATTTGGCCAAAAAATATAAACTCAAAAAATGTATTTTCGTTTTGAGTTTTGAGTTTTTCTTTTTTTTTACCACCCAACACTAGCCACCACCCGCCACCATTTTCCACCATCGTCTTCCGCCATCACCACTCACCACCCACTCCTCACCACCCTTGCCACCACCACTCACCACCCACTTGCCACCATCACCCACCACCCGCCACGACCACACACCTACCACCACCACCACTCCACCACCACCCACCACCTCACCACCACCCACCACCCGCCACCACCACCCACTCACCACCACCCACCACCACCACCACCACCCACCACCACCACCACCACCCACCACCACCACCCGCCACCACCACTGCCACCACCACCCACCACCCGCCACCACCACCCACCACCCACCACCACCACCACCACCACCCATCTCACCACCATTCACTACCCGCCACCACCACCAACCACCACCACCACCACCAACCACCACCACCACCACCCACCACCCACTCACATTACCACCACCACCACCCACACCTACCCACCCACCCACCACCACCACCACCACCACCATCCGCCACCCACCTACCACCACCACCCACCATCCGCCACCGCCATCCACCCACCCACCATCACCACCCGCCACCACCCATCACCACCCGCCACCACCCATCACCACCCGCCATCTGCCACCCACTTGCCACCACCACCCACCACCCGCCACCGTCACCCACCCACCCACTGCCACCACCCACCACCCACCCGCCACCACCCGCCACTTGCCACCCACTTGCCACCACCACCTACCACCCGCCATCGTTACCCACCTGCCACCACCACCACCACCCACCCGCCACCACCCACCACCACTCGCTACCCACCACTCACTGTCACCACTTTCTACCGCCGTCTTCCGACGCCACTTGCCACCACTTGCCATTTCTCACTCTTTTATATATTTTTAAAATTTTTTAAACATTTTGTCAATTACCAAACGCGTTTGTAGTTTATGTTTTTCTAAAAATAAACAAAAACCAGTTTATAAAATTTTTGTAAATATAAACTGAAAATGTAAACGTTACCAAACAAACCCTAAGTTTATCACCGATTAAAGAAATTTATTTCATTTTTATTAGTCCTACTTAGAGGGTGTTTTTTTATTTATTTATTTTATTATTATTATTATTTTTAATCTTGCTTTTCCCTAATTTTAAAGAGTTAATTACAAGACCAACAACCACTTTGGAAGAGGACCAATTTGACATAGAAAGGTAATATATGTAGAAATGGGATCAATGTATGGGACTCCTCGTGGAGCAAGAGACTTCTATCTGGTAGAATATTTTCTAAAGAGCACAAGATATATGCAGTTTTACTCTATTTTTAAAGAGATTAATTTATGACTCAAACTAACATCATGAAGGATACTAGAGACAAATTTTAAAATTTGACCAAGATAAAAACCTAATTTTTCTAAATTTTCACTGACCTGATAGTTTCTTACCATTTGATATTAGTTGAACGATTATTGGAACCGTAAGGCCAGTGTATGAGTCTCCACCCACATAAATTGGGTTTGAGAAAAACTCTGAATGATCAATCAACCACTGCAAAATGTTTTTTTATTTTTTATTTTAAGTAATTGATAAATGGATACAAAAATAAACAAAATCTACTATTGATAGCCAATATATATATATATATATATTTTATGAAATTGTGTACAATTGTCTAATGCTATGAACAATTGTCCATTTACTACCAAAATCTACTCTTAAGCATTGTTTCTTGTTGCTTTTGTTAGAGAGTTACCAAATTACCTTCTTGAGAAATTCATTGGCTTGGTCACATGATTGCAAATCGGTAGATTTAGAAGCAAGAGGGGTAGTTCCATAGGAGAATCCAGTACTAACAGGCAAATCTACAAAGAGTATGCTCGCCACCTGATATTGAACATCACCGTGATTTAACATCGCCAAAGGAGATTGGCTTTCTTCAGTCAATTGGGCATGCAGTCCAATTTTTTGTGAGAGGACTGGTAAAATAATAATAACAATAACTTGGAGATCTAAACAAATTTTTGTGTGGGACCATGTGTGTAGATTATTTATATAATAATAACAATCAAAAATTTGTAGCCATGTGATTGACTTTAAAAATAAATAATAGGGTAAATTACAAATATATCCCTTGAGGTTTTCTTAAAATATTATGATTCTGAAAATTACATTCCACGCTATCAAGTTTCTAATTATATAATAAATGACTCATTTTATTAATAAATTATAAAGTCAATTAATAATTTTTAATGATATCAGAAATATATTTCAATTAACAATTCAGGTAATTTTGTTGTTGTATAAGAATCAATTAGAAATTTCAATTTCTGTTTATTCTGTTAAATAAAAATTTTTGACAATGGGGTATTTGTAATTTTTCATAATCATAGGAATAATCTGTATTTTAAATAAATTTCAAGAGGTGTATTTGTAATTTTTCTAAAATAACAAATAGACAGCAAAGTAAACCTTTTATTCTTTTAAAGATAAATATTATACGGTTATAATCAATCAATCAATTAGATTTATTTATTTATTATTATTTTTTTGGAGTGATAAAACCACAATGTGAATATATCACCAAAGTAGGACACATGGTGGATCCTATGACCCCAACAACAATGTGTAGTCACAGATTGTTAGACTAGATGTTTGGTTTACTGAAGAGAAACTCATCCCTAATCTGTATATGCACATGTAGTTATACAGTTTCTTACAAAATAGGCCAGTTGTTAAACAAACTACGGTTGTTGTCAAGGCAACATCTAACATTTTAATGCTTCAGATAGTTATATATAATTGCTCTTAACAGCATATAAAATTAGTATGACAATAATAGTCTCAGCCTTGTATTCTATCTACCTTCGTCCATGAGTTTGGATTCAAGACTAAAGTAGGCAAACTTCCATCATTCTGCTTGACCTCGAAATATAATGGACCTGCAAATTAGTTAACCCATTATATATTGTCAATAAATCAACAGTTCAAATCAATTAGACATAAGATATTGTATTAATTATTTTTGTTATCAAAATCGGATTGTAATGGTGTATTTCATTGTGTGAGGCTATTTTGATAATTTGACTCTTTCACTCAGTTCCGTGCATCAAGATTAAAAGCTTCGCTCCATTACCTACTCAAGTAAAAATTTCATATATGTTTTAAATGTCTGTTAAAACGGTTTTTCACCCAAAAAAAAAAAAGGGAAGAAGAAGAAGAAGAAGAAAAGTGTTCAAATCAAATAAAAACATGTTTTGAGAACATGTGCAAAATTGATCCTACTAAAGTGAGAAAAGAAGATCTTTAGGTTTTTGTTCATAACCAATGTAAAGGGCTTAGTGAATTATGTGAGAATCTCGATGCATAATTCAATCACTATTGTTCTGAAATATGAAATAGAAGAATTTGAGGAGAGAGAAAGTGAGCATGGAGAAGAAAGATTACCTATTTCATAAATGAAAGCAGAGAAGGCAGAGCAGCCTGGGCCTCCTGTCAACCAAAGAATCAGAGGGTCCTCTTTGGGGTTGGACTCAGACTTAACAAAGTAGTAAAAAAGCTGTACATCCTCTGATTCATCCACACCCACATACCTGATCATTACACACATACATGCATAAACAATACATGTCATAACATTAATGAACTATATATTCATGCGCAAAGAGAGAAGAAGATGATGATGAATCAAGTATGCTGAGTTGACCCACCCACCCGGTTTCAAGTTCAAAGGGAAGGGGTCCTTCAAATCCTGGGAGAGACTCAATCACAGAGTGACAGAGTACCAGGTTTGAACAAGCAATTATCAAAGTAGAAAGCAGCAAAATCAGAAGCAAGTGTGCCATTTTTTAAGCCATGTTTGTGTTCAATTGGGAAGCAATTATTAATAGGGATGTTTGAAGCATGAAATTTGGGTAAATTACACTTACATCCTCTAAACTTTATAGAAAATACAGATTGTCTCACATTTTTAATATAATTATTGCAACTTCTCTTCAAGTTTTAAATCATATAATACTTAAGTCATTTTTCATAATTAATTCGTAAGTTGTACGAATAAAAAGATATATTATCATATCTGTTTTACAAAAATATATATTTATTTTTGTTTATTTGGGTGTATCAAAATTAAAGAGTTAATTCTATGACAATTTATGCATGATGGCACACAGATAAGAAAAAGGGACCGGAAAGTGGGGTTGTTTTACCCCTTTCTCTTTATTTTCTTTGGACTTTCTTTCTTAATTTCTTGCCAATAATGCTACAGACCCCCAGTACGGACGACCCCCACTGACCCCCAGAGCCACGTGTCGGCTTGAGATTGGCTGGAAAAAAAAAAAAAAAAACTGTTTTTTTTTGGCCAATCATGGGCTACCCCCAGCATCCCCAGCTGGGGGTCCAAGTCATTTTTCATTTCTTACTGATATGACGGCAAATAAATTCATGTATTCTAGTTTCTTCGTGATAATGACAAATAATTATATTTTAACCATATAAAAACAATGACAAATAGTTGTACGTGTCAAATTTGTTTTCGTACATAATTTTAAGATAAACTATCATGTATGGCCATGTTGTTTACTTTGTTTTCTAAGATATATATTTTTTAATTTAGATCATGAGCTAATAATTTTTTATTTTATTTTTATTTTAAATGTAATCCAATTGTTACCTACCATCTATGTTTTGAGGAAAAAGGGACATTTGATATTAACACGTTCAAATTGACTCGTAACAATTTTTAGAATGGGTCTAGCTCTTCTCCAGTCCAGAAATATTGTTGGGCCATGATGGGTCTAACTCCGGCCTCATCTCGATAATTCAAATCGTTCAATGTGTAAAACCTGTTAGGTATATAATTTTTTTTTTACAAAAAATCACATTAATCGGATATCGATAACCACTTAATCAGTTTGCATTTGTGTCTGCAATTTATTTTTCAAATCATAATTGTCATTGAAACAAATGCAATCTGTGATTCATGAAATTGATGAATGGTTCTGTGTGCTTCAAAACAATTTCATTAATTATGTCCTCATTTCCATGAAAAGGTCACCAAGCAATTTCATTAATCTGCCATTTGTTAGTTGTATGTTTTGAAAATAGTTTTGTAATTTTGTAATTGGAGTTTTATAGTTTGGGATGATTTGTAGTTTTTTTTTGTTTTTTTTGTTTTTTGTTTTTTTTTTTTTTTGGGAAGGGGGGGAGTGTAATTGAATACATGAGTATGAGAGAAATAGTGATTGAATGATGTGTAGTTAGCAAATGCAATTTGTGATTCACCTTTTTATGAAAATAAGAACATGATTAATGAAATTATTTGGTGAGAAGAACAAATTATTGTTTTGATGAAATTTGTTTTCTAATTTATCCCCCTGATACTAGATCACTACCAGACCACCTCCAATGCTGGAAAATTTACTAGAAAAAATGGTCAAAAATGCCGCCGGAGGTGGCGACTAGAGGTGGTGGTGATATGGACAGATAAACAGATTACATGGATAGATAAGTGACATGCGGATAAATATTGTCACCCCTTGGATTTTCGAGATCCAAACTAAAATATATATTCTTGCACAATAAATGAAAAACAATGGATACTGAAAATAAAATATCATTCTCCTATGTGTGTATCATTTAATACATGAAACATATTTATTACATACATCCTATATTCTATATGGCATGAATCTACAATAAATTAAAAAATATCAATATGCTAACAAAAGAGATTCCTTTAGGCTTATATAAAAAAATGTGTAACCCTTAGCAAAAATATAGGCATTCGACCTACAAAATATAAAGGCCATATAGGCCAACAATTAACAGAGCTATCTCTAGCTCATGCATACACCTGATGTCAACTCAAGGTCCTGGCACATTCTCAACACCTAAAAATTTATTGACAACGGTAAACATATGGTCCAATAGAAAATTCTTTATGTCTACTAATATGTATCCACAAAAGCATTTGATAATGATACTACACATATAGGATGCTCAAATTCATTTTCTATGAATAACAATGTTTACTTTCCAAATTTCATAAATTCTCAAAGTGTTTAGTAAGAAACCTCAATTCTCAATTCATTTCATTACATTCCAATGAAATCCTCTCAAGGTATATTCATTTGTCAGTGACCATCACTAAGCACCATCTAAACACCACACTTTATCCTTTGCTAGCTGGAAGGACAAGTGAGTACCTATTCTGCGCGGATTTTCAATCTTTCATTGTGGACTCTCTCGCCAACTTAGTCTCATTCCTATATATATTATATGGATTCACCATGACCATTCAATTTAAAATAATGATTTTCTAACCTCAATGCAACAACACATGCAATTCTCATTTTCATCTAAAATATATTCAACAACACTTTCGCTCATCAACGGATTTGCATCTCATGAATTCAACAATTCAATACACGTCACATGATCAATTTCATCCTATAATGATGATTTCTACAATGATGTCATTCTCCACCAATGGCCAATAATCAATCTTTGCGATATGCAAAAATTTCAAAATTTAAAGGTATTCAATTGAAACAAATTAGGTATGGCGATCGATTGCCCCAACTTGGTGATCGATCAGTTTGCCCGCAAAGTTTGGTTTCTACTCTCCTATTCAATGCCACTAATACCAATATCAACTTCTCAACTCCCAAACATGATCTATTATTTTAGCAACATCAAGCACGTGTGATAATGATACATATAAGTGAATCTATGTATGAGACTAAAAGGGTCGTGCCTAACATCAAACAAATATGGGTAATTGAGTCGAATAAAGACCCAAAGTGTTACAAATATGGGTACATGGATAGATAGGTCAACAAATAGATGACACTTGGATGGATAGGTGATGTGGATGGATAGACAAATAGATAGGGATAATATAGTCTCTTCAAATACAAAAATACTAGACCTTGGGGCTATGGTCCCAAAAAATTTTAAATTAGACTTTGCAAAAAAAAAAAAAAAAAAAAAAAAAAAAAAAAAACCACCAACTTTTGCTATACAATATATATATATATAATCACCAAACTGTTTGTCATTGACTAAAAAATCAAATATCACATCAAATATTTTTTTTTTCATTACTCAAAAGTAGTTTATTTAGTAATTTCCCAAACACATTTGAGGCTTTTTAAGTTTTATAAAAGCCAAAAATCAATTAAAAATACAAACTTAAACAAAGAGAAAAGTGGGTTTGGTAATTTGGAGAAAATGGAAGGAGTTGAGTGTCATGTTATGATTGCAAGTTATGATATTTGTAGTGTTGAATGTCACAAATGTCATAGTTAGATCCTTTTTAAGTTATAATTTAAAAAGTAATAATAATAATAATAATCAAACCCCACATAAAGTACGACCAAAGATTTTTTTAAATCATAATAAAAATAATGTCATAACTATCATCTCAATAAATTTTAATCAAACATAATTAATAACACAATAACTCAAAATCAATCATTAAAAAAGTAATAATTGGAGCATAAAATACATATATAAAAAGGTGCATGTTTCATAGAATTTGTATAATTTATAATTTTTAATTATGATCGCAATTAGCAGCAACACGCGGGTCACATGGAAACTATAAACTCACCTATAGTGTAAGAGATAGAGAATCAAAAAAACTGTAATAATTGAGTAGCGAGACATTAATCAAGATCTATGTCATTATATTTTATTTTTAATTTAAAAAATGTTATAAATTGCTAGCTTTTTTTGTCCATATAGCCTATAGAGAATAGGGTGATTATTTACACACTATTAATACTTTCAATATCAGTATAAATCATTAATAGATTAAATTTATATTCCAATAATATTCTCTAATGAAATGACCATTAAAGACAACATGATGTGCATTCTATCTATTCAAAAATTTCATACTTAAAAATTCAAAATACTTTTCACATATCATCATTCCTATGTGCTTTAGGGTTTTAATATATAAATATTGTATTTTTTCATCATCTTCACTATTAACATACACCTATAATATTATTTATTATCAATTAGCTCACTTCATTCTCTTATTCATTATACTTATTTTTCAAACTCAAAACATTATTGCCTTTGAAGATTTAGGGTTTAAGAATATTGAAATCAATTAGTTTCAAAGATTTGCATACAATGTATGACACTGAGATGGTTAGTTCGTATATAAACATTGAAAACGTTGATTTGAATATTGAAAATTTTAGTTTATGATTTAGTTTTTTGATTTTTTATTTATCTCGTTCGTATGTTGGGAAGCTAAGTTTGTTTGTCGTGTTCGAATAACCAAAGTTGAACTTTTATACAATGTTCGATTATTTATATTTGAACAAAACAATTTTGTTCAAATTATTAAGATTGACCAAATATTAAATGTTCATATATAAAAAACTGAACATGACTAAATATTAAATTAATTCGGTTAAAATAAATTAAATTTTATTCATTGTTCGGATACAAATTTTTGAACACATTAAATTTGTTCAACTCTATATTTATGAACATGACTAATTTAATGAATTTGAAATGATGACGAGAGAGTTCAAGATTGATAATGAAGATCAATACCGGCGAAGATGGAGGCTGAATAAAACACTCTATCGGTGATTTGAAACAACGAGATGACGAGGTGAGGCATGATGATAGTTCAACACCAACTATGGAAATCAACACCATTGAAGATGGAGGCCAAATGAAACCTTTGCCGGCAACGAAGATCAAGATCGACGAAGATCGTCTCCGTTGGTCTTTATTTTGAAGATTATGGGTTTTTGTTGTGTGTAGTGGTGAAGATGAAGAGTTTTTTGTGTGTGTAATGGTGTGTGGAAAATCTAGAAATCCCTCAAATATTGATTTATGATTATATATCAATTTTAACGAGTAAATAGCAAACCCAATCAAACAATCAAAGACAAATCGACACAACGATTTAAGGTGAAAAAACCAAAATTAGAGCACCTCCAATTGTGAAAAAAAAAAATCACAAGCAAAAGCTACAAAACAATCCAGTAAGAAGACAGAAAGGAATTACACAAGTGTACTCTCAATTACCTAAAGAATCCACGCCTGAATCGAATGACCCTTATGTGCCTCTTCCAGCCCCGTCTTTACCTCGGAATTATCTTGCCCAACGTTGAATCCACAAACGTTGATATCAAATCACGACGATGAGCCACTCCGAAATCCACTAAAGCTTCAGGCCCGAATTCCACGGAATCCACCGAAGAACAACACTCTTTTTTGTATTGAATGAAACAAACAATCCTTTGATGTATACTTTTCAAACCAGATTTAAACTCAAAAAAAAAAAAAAAAATCAAAGAAACTAGCAAAGAAGCTCCAGATATAAACCCTAATACCCCAAAAGAAGATCTGAAAGTCGCAAACCTAAAAACGGATTGAAACTCATATTTATAGAAAATAGGGCCGCAATGGTCGCTCGAGCGAAGGATCTCTCGCTCGAGTGAGGAGATTAAAACGCGTGTTTTTCCAAGAGTCTTCGCTCAAGTTACGAAAGTGTCACTCGAGTTAGAAATGCAACTTCACAGTATTTTTACAGTTAAGGAAAACTTTTGGGACCAAGGATTCTTCACTCGAGCGCACATTTCATCGCTTGAGCGAACAAACAATTTTGATTGTATTTTTGTGTTTTGCTTCGGGGGTGCTGCCCCTCAATCCCCGACATAGTTAGCGTAGTGGCAAACATAAAAGAATTAACTTTTGAAACTTTTTTACAAGACACGATTCGGATTGGATTCACATCTAAAACTCATAGCTTGACTTAAATACAAGATCGAATAAAATTACAATAGAAAAAAGTTTTGTCAAACGGAATCGTCAAGAATAAAAACCTAACAGTGTGTATTCAAAGAGTTAGTCGTGTGTTAATATAGAGTTAGTAATGGAAAGTTAAGGTATTAACTAAGTGTAGACACCCCATTTTTGACCGACCTTAAGACTCAGACGTCATCGATTGAGCGCTCGGTGATGTTGCATACTGTGCTCGTTCAGAAGTCTCAGAGTCGCGGCCGTGCGCCCTGCCTCCGGACTACCGAACTCTCTTCTGTGCCTTGTCTCGGTTTGCGAACCAGGCTCAATTTTTCTCTGTTTTCTTTCCTGAGGGGAGGGAGTGGTCCCATAGACTATCTCTCAGTGGCCGTGGGCTACTTTTCGTGGCCGTAGGCCATTTTTCCTATTTCGAGTCCGGTTGCTTGCTGAGTCAAGTGTGCCTCGGTTCGGGACCGCCCAACCATCTCCGATTTCTCCGGTTTTGCATGCATCTCATTTACTCCCATTTAAGGGACACTGGGGCTCGAACCCACTTCGCGAACACCACTTAGGTGCCTTGAAATTTCATTTTGATCCCAACCACGCGTTTTGGCCCCGAGCATTCATTTTGCATCGATGTCTGCTCATTTTTGGCGACACCTCTGCTTGGTCCTTCCGAGGGACACCGGGTCTCGATACCCACTTCGGGTCGAACGCCACTTTCTGCTCATAGCCCATTTTTCGGGACCGAACTTCAGTTTAGGCACCGAGATTTCATTTTTCATCGGTTTTTGTTCATTCTTGGCAGGTACCTCTATTTTGTCATATCGAGGAACACTGGGTCTCCGAGACCCACTTCATGACGAACACCACTTCGTGCCCTAGCCCATTTTCGACCCCAGGCTTTTGGTCCCCGAGCTGCTTTTGCATTAGTTTTGTTCAATTTTGGCAGTACCTCTGCTTTCATCATTCCGAGGAACATCTGGGTCTCGAGATGCCACTTCGTGGCCGAACAAAATCTTTTTTGTTTGCCCTCAAAATATCTAGATATTTTGCCCTCAAAATATCTAGATATTTGGGGAAAGATATTTCCACCCTTTTGGCCATAAAAACCAGCAGCTTCCAGCTGGGAAAAAGGTTAGAGAAACCCTTTGGGAGCTCCATACACACGGCTCCTCTCCCTCTCCATTTCCAAGCTTCAAACATCCAAGTTTGCTTCCATTCCTTCATCAACCCCAAGCTCTACCTCCACCATCTCCATTTCAGCAACAAAGGGAGCTTCTTCAAGGCCTAAGGATCATCAAATTGAGGCTACAAGGCAGCAAAAGAATTGTCTTCAAGGGTAAGCACTCAAATCCCTTTTTCTTGCATAATCTTGAGTCAAATATTTACTTTATTTCCTTTTAGTTTTTGGCTTTGACACCTACTGCTTTTGTGCTCATTTTGAGCCCCTCTACAACATTTTAGAAGGGCTCAACTTCATTTGGTGTCTCCATGATAGACCTCTTTCAATATCCCTCTTTAGGCCATTAATTTGCATGCTTTGCTAGACTCATTTGGATCCGGATTTTGGCCTTCATCAGGCCTAGACAAAGTCTTATTTTTGTCTCCTTGTCATATTTTGTTTAGGGTCTTAAGACATTTGGTGTATATTTTTGGTACTTCCTTTGAAATTCTTTCATTTTACCGTAAATTTGCATGCTTTGTTAGACTTGTTTAGCTACTTTTTTGAGCCTCCATCAGGCTTAGAGAGTGTCTTGTTTTGGTCTATTCTACACTTTTTGTCAACGGTCTTAAGTGGTTTGGTCATTGCTCATGATACCTCTCTTTATAGCCCCTTTTTGCATGCTATGTTTAGCATATATACATACTGATTTAGAGGTTGTCATCTCTTGCATTTGTGCATATTTTTGTTCCATATTCAATGTTGTAGAACTGATTTTTTGGGTTTGATCATTGTACATATCACTTGCTTTGTAATTCCCCTCTTTTACCGTATTTTTGCAAGCTTTTGTTTCCATACTTGTGAGCATTATTTGGCCTTGCTTTGTGCTAATAAAATGCTAGTTTAGGGGCTGCCTTGCCACTGTTTTGCATTTCATGTCCATATTCTGTATGTTTAATAGGGTCAGAGGCCATTTCGGTGCATTTCATCGCATTTTGGGCATCGGTTGCAATTTTATCATAATTTGGGGGCTGTTTTTGCATTATCTTAGTTGCTGAATTTTGCATCTTCCTTATGCCATTTGCTACATCTCATTCGCATGTCAGTTCGGTGCTTTAGAGCCTCGCCTCGGTTATGCGTGTCTGCAGGCAGATTTCGAGGCAAATTTCGTTTTATCCGACAAGCACCTATGTGAGTGTGGTTGAGGCCCTCTCATGTTGGCGTAAGCCCAATTTGCATTTTCATGCTTGTATGCCATTGCCTCGGTTTGCGTGCCCGTGTGCACGCATTTCGAGGCACTTCATTTTTATCCGACGGCAGCTTATGTGAGTGCGGCTGAGGCTCTCTCATGTTAGTGTAAGCCCAATTTGCATTTTACATCTCATTTCCATGTCATTTCATGCCTTAGTGCATTTCCTCGGTTTGCGTGCCCATGTGCACGCATTTCGAGGCATCTTCTTTTATCATTATGGCAGCCTATGTGAGTGCGGCCGAGGCTCTCTCATGTTGGCGTAAGCCCATCACTGCATTCCATATGCTATTTTATGCATTCCTCGGTTTGCGTGTCCGCGGGTACGCATTTCGAGGCAGCTTTATTTTCATCCGACGGCAGCTTATGTGAGTGCGGCTGAGGTCCTCTCATGTTGGCGTAAGCCCAATTTGCATTCCGTATGCCATTTCATTCCATTTTGTCATCGCCTCGGTTTGCGTGCCTGTGTGCACGCATTTCGAGGCACTTCGGTTCTATCCGATTTGCATTTTGTCATCGCCTCGGTTTGCGTGCCCGTGTGCACGCATTTCGAGGCACTTCGGTTTTATCCGATTTTGCAGTTTTCATCATTGTCTCGGTTTGCGTGCCCGTGTGCACGCATTTCGAGGCACTTCGGTTTTATCCGATTTTGCATCGCACATCATCGCCTCGGTTTACGTGCCCGTGTGCACGCATTTCGAGGCACTCAATTTTTATTCGATTTTCTCATTTTATCATCGCCTCGGTTTGCGTGCCTGTGGGTGCGCATTTCGAGGCACTTCGGTTTTATCCGATTTGCATTTCATCATCGCCTCGGTTTGCGTGCCTGTGTGAACGCTTTTCGAGGCATCTTATTTTCATCTCATTTTCATCCGAATTGTGCATACTACGTTGTATCTTAGAGTGCATTCATGCATTATTTCGCTTATGCGCCTGTGCACGCATTTCGAGGTTACTCATTTTCATGGCATTGTGCATGCTATATCACATGTTAGCTGCATTCATGCATACCATGCATATTGCATCGTGTTTGGGATAGGAGTTAGCCCGGGCACGGGAAACGAGGTACATTCCGTACTCAGAGTGACGGAGTGGGTCTCAATTTCCAAGTCACCGACACTCCGGATTACCCATGATGGAGTTAGGTTTTGTTATAGCATGCACCTACATTCATCCCTACATTGAATTGTGCAATTCGACTCCTCGGCCATCATGCATCGGCATGCGTGATTGGTGGCACGAGGATCGAGGCATGCATATATCTGTGAAAATACATTGCTATGCCCTTTTCCTGCTCTCTGTTACAGCAAAACCGAGGATCAATAACCTTTTCAGAGTCCGGCGCGCATTTCGAGAAATACTGCAAATAGAGGCTAATTAGGGCATCCCAGTGGATTTCCGAGAAATTTCAACAGCACTTTTCATCATAGCAAGGCAGTCCCTGGCTTGCATGCCAGTTTACAATTTTCTTAGTTTAATTTGTTAATTAATTAGAATTTGTATATTTATTCGGACTGTATTATTCGGACTGTATATTTATTCGGACCTTCTGCGCGAGGGCACAATTGTAATAAGTGTGGGTGAGTGTGATGTATGTCTTCCAACCCCACGTCTTTCTCCCTTTTATTTACCTGCTTTGTTGGTTAGATATAGGGCATATTTCAATTAGCATACAGCATGACAGCATGTTTGCATCATTCATCTGTTTTGCACGCACCGGGCTCGGCACATCATACAAACTGCATCTGTATTTCAATTCCAAGTTGAGTACTTGATAGCTGTAGCATTTCATATACCATGTTTAGAATAGCCGAGCCTGCTATAGTTGCATTTTGCATGTGTTGCATTAGGCATTTCAGCATATTTAGGATTCATGCATGATTTCTAATCGATTTTCTGTTTTGGCTTGGAGTACTCGGTGAGTTTTATGCTTTAGCATACTTGCATGCGTGTGAGTGTTGCCATGATAGCATACTTACCATGAGGCTATGTGCTTATGTGATATAACTGCCTTGAATGCCTGTAGGTGGAGGTTGAGTTATCTGAATTGGAGCAATTCATCAATTGTTTGTTAAGCCCACTAGATTGTGGCAAAATCTGCATTTTAAGCCTACCTGCGGGTAGCAAACCATCTTTCACAAACAAACATGAGATGTTTATTTCCAATTCAGCGATTCATTTATACTTGTTTGTCATGAGCATCACATAGTAACCTAGGCTAATAATCTAATAAGAGCATACAATGTTTTCAAAAACAGATATCATGGTTAGTAGAGGCGGGTCTTTGACTTTGGCGAGGGTGCTCACGATGTGACCTTTTCTAATCGTACCCAAGTTCCCGAGCCAACTTTGGTGATGACGGACACGTGGCCTTTGGCACCGAGTTAGGGTTTCCTAAATTTCCCATTTTAAAAAATATTTAGGTGGCGACTCTGTTATCTGGCAAAGCAGTCCATGTTTGGCACTTCTTTCAAAAAATCTATTTTTCTTCAAAACGATTTGCCGGATTCGGACTCTTTGGTTCAAGATTTGGAACCGCAACAAAATCGAGTCCGAACTGTAGCGAGGTCCCTCGCGGGCGCTTGTTACACTAAGATATTTTTTAAACCCTAAAAATAATTTTGTGTGTATACTAAGTAATGGTGTGTATTGAGAGTATTAGTGATATGTAAATAGAATCGCCCTAAAAAAATACTAATGATTGATTATATCAAAGAATTAATTAATACAAATAATATCTTATCACATACCTTGGTGATATAAAAATGTAAAATAAAATAATATATAAGGCATGTTTTGGTAGCATTTACATTTACAATTATATGCTTATGCTTATAGAATTTTTAAAATTTTAATAAAAAACTCCTTTAATATTTGTTTTTATTTCCAAAAGGTTGTTAGTTTGGTAACCCCAAAAAAAAAAAAAAAAAAAGAGTTGATTTCACTTGTTTATTTATTTATTACATTTCTTCTTTTTTTTCTCCAACCTTTTTCAACCACCCCCATTGCACATCACTACCACCAACCACTATTGCGAATGACCTCCTTTGCTAACCACCTCCCTCGGCTACAAGCCATACCTTCTACCGCTGCCAACTACCTACCTGCGATAACCACCTTTGCCAATTGATCACCACTCTGACCGTCAACAACCACCACGGTCAACAACCACATCTAGCCACCACCAACTACCTCTCATCGATGGCAACCACCTTTAGTTACCAACTCTCGCGTCCAGTAACCAACTCCGACTGTTGACACTTACATCTTTGACTTATTTTCAAAAGATAATTTTAAAATACTTGCGTACTAAGCACGAGTTATATGACACCAACAATATATCAATGACATGACACCAATTATATTATTGAAACAAATTATATATATATATTTTTTCTAAGGTTTCATCATTGTATGGCATATTTGTTACTTAAAAAAAATAAATAATTGCATGTGAAAAGTCCATACTTATGAGGTCATATGTTATTTGATCTAAGATTTAATCTCTTTTGGTGATAAGGGTACTCGCTGAAAAGTTGTCATTGCAATAAAATTGGCCAAAAAAAGTCATTGGGCACTGAAGGTGGTGGTTGTGGGAATGAGGTGGACAAATAGATGTGTTAGCCAGATAAGTAACGTTTGGATAGATAGGTGTCACCTTTTGAACAAATAAGTTACATTTGAATAAACAGTTGGATAAGCTTTTGGACAGATAGGTGTGCTTTTGAACAGGTAATATCTTGTTGGCCCAAAAAAATTTACGCTTGCGCCTACTAGCCCAATAATTTTAGAAGTAAACATCTGACCTAAATACCATATTTTATTTCTAGATCCACTAGGATCATTTTTCGAACAAGCTAGTGAGCAATCACTTTCTCATAGAAATATAATAAACATTGCATCCTTAAAAAATGGTATTTATATAAAAATAGTTGTATAGATATGACCATGTCTCATATTGGAGTTTTGGCAGCTTGAAAGTGCTCATACTTTTGGGTGTTGGCACATCTATTTGGGTAAGGAAAATGATTGATCATAAAGATTGGTTAGAAATTCGTCTGTCGAACATAGCACAACATTCAACAGGCCTGTACTCTGGAGCTATATGTTCTTCTCCCTGTTAACACACACAAAAAGTAGTCATTTTTCTTTTTTAATTTTATTCTTAAATTATTAATTTCATCTATTTAGTTATTGAAGTGTTGACCACAAATACATAAAACGTGAAGTTGCTTGATAAATTGATAATTTTATTATTTATATTATATTTTCAACATGCCCCCTTACGTGTGATCGGGCTTTTATTCTTCATAATAAGCTAAACACGTGCAAACATTTTCTAATTATCGATTAGGTGGTGAGATTCGAAGACATGATATATTGTCTACGCGAATACCATATTAAAGTGTTGACTACAAACTCATCTAAAAGTTCAAGTTGCTAGAGAGAAGGACAATTTTATTGTTTATATTATATTTTCAACATTAGTTTATAGAGTGTTTTATTTATTTATATTTCAATTCATATGATCTAATTCGAGATAAAATGTTAAAATTAATAGTGGCAGAATTCTAACTTAATACATTTGTACAAAAGGACTTTTATAATCTGCACAATCTAACTCATATAATCAACCATTTGTCTTCTCACTCACATTATACTAGACAACTTATAACCTACCCACATTCTTCTTCACTCATTATTTCAAAATAACAAGCAAAAAAAATGAGTGTTTAATTGTGTGGTTTAAATTGTTTAAATTTTGAAATGACATTTTTGCCTATCAAATTAGCTTTAGTGGTTACTAATTTATTCATTTCGCTATGGCTAAAAAGCAACTATTGGTTAAAAAAGTTATTTTGCTAAAAAGTCTTATCTCATCCGACTAATTGGTGTTTTTCATAAAAGTGAACTTTAACTGCTCAAAAGCCTATAACAAAACCATAAACGTTAAGAATACGTCAAATAAAATAGTTTTTTTAGTATTACGTTTTTTGTTGATTTATTTTACCCAGTAAACTAGTTTTTAAACTAATTTTCAACAGACAATCATCTCCAATTAGACTAAGTCTATCCTCAAATTAGAAACTCTAGGAACTAATTAAACACAATTGATAGAAATAGAATAAAGGACAATAATTTAAGAGATAAAAGTGAAAATGACCTAAAAAAATACTATGTAAACAGAAAATAAGGGGGAAAAAAACAAAAAAACAAAAGAATAAAAGAATGTACTTCACCTTTGGTACTATTTTCAGTTTTTTCCTTAAAAAAAAAAAAAAAGAAAAGAAAAGAAAAGAAAAACGATGCAGAAAGCTTGTTTGGATACTTGTTTTTCTTTTTCTTTTTTTAAAATATTTTTTGAGCATCTCCTTTTTTTAGAAATACTTTTCCTAATTTTTAAGAATAACTATTTTCATGCAAAAATAAAAAGAAGTGTTTTCAAATTTTTTATTTTTTTTTATTTTAAAAACATGAAAAGCAAAAATAAAAAAATTTAAAATGATACCAAACACATTTGAAAAATATGCAAAAACAAGTGAAGAGGAGAAATATCATACCTTAGCTGTAGCAAATGTCCTCTGATTGGACTAAGTCCTTATATAACTACACATTGGCAATGAAAACTAAATAAATAAATAAAACAACATTTGTAATAAGCTTTAATCTAAGAAAAATGAATATGAAAAACTGAGGTGAACCCACCCTGCAACTTGGCCTTGGACCCACCATGGATGCCAGTCATCAACAATGTAATAGTTGAGAGCTTTATTATTATTATTATTGACATAGGTAAGTCCATTAAGAATATGACCCACCATTTAAGGCCCAATTTATGACTCAATTACTAAATCTCAACACTATTGGAATCCAATGCTACACCAAGCGCCAATGACATCTAAACACTTGGCAAGTGCAGAACCAGCCACCTTAACAGACAAAGATCCTGCAAAGTTATTGCACCACACATCAGCCATTAATGAGTTTCCATGTAGCATTTGTTACGATAACCCTTTACGTTGGAACAGAACAACCTCACCATGAACAAGGCAAGGTAGAGTATAGACTTTCGGCCAACATGACGGCTCGAAGTAGACAAGAAAATGATGAGCAAAAGATATAAGCAAGTCTCTGAGACGAGAAAAATGTTAAGTTATCTATCACCATTCTATCTCTATATTCCATCATCCTCTCCCTATTCTAATTTGATCGTCAGAGAGTTCGCTGGGGGACTCCCTATTCCCTGTTGAATTCTTATGCAGGTTTCTTTGTGAGCTCAACGCTCGAACAACGGTTTGAGAAGCGTGGATCAATCCGACCCGCTCCATCTGGAGCACTCAGTATCATCAATTATTATTATTATTATTATATATTTTTGTATGTGTGTGTACATGATCAATTTTCAGGTGACGTATAAAAATGAAGAGTTAGATAATTAAAATAAAATCGGTGACAAAACTAACTGCCAATTGGACGGAATTAGACTTCTCTCCATGGAGAAGCCAAATCCTTTTCTCTTCTTTTTGGTTTTTATTTATGAGAACCTTTATTTGTCCCCACAAATCAGTCTCTTTGTCTTCACCATTTTCTAATTTTTTTTTTATTACCATTTTATCTCTAATCTCTAATTAAATTATCATATAAAAATTGAAACCTTAAAATGATACAAATATAGGGTATTTATATTCAAGTCTTATAAACTTATAATCCATTAAGTCCTAACTGAGATTTTTTTGAACCTTCATATCTCATTTAATTTTTAATAATCAAAATTGCCTTTCAAATAATGATTGTTCATCATTTATAATTAGCTATAAAGGAACATAATAATTTGACATTTATTTTGATTTTCAAATTGAAAAAAGAAAAAAAAAAATTATGTGCAAAAAAAAAAAAAAAAAAACTAATTTTTAAAAAAAAAAATTAAAAATTGAATTTTTTTTTTTTTTTTGGGTACAAATTTGAAAATTTTGTGTTTATAAATAAGTATGATGATGGAACATTGATATAAAAAAATGAAAAAATTTTTAAAAAAACTTTAAAAATAAAAAAAATTGATAATGTTATTATTTTTCAAACTAGAAAAAAAAAAGGTAATATTCTCAGTTTTATTGGACAGTTGAATCAAACCAATAAATAGAAGGGCAAAAATATTTAATCTCATGCTCTGTTTTTTTCTCCTTTTTTTTCATTAATTAGTGAAACAATTATCTAGAATATTACTATGCAAAATTGATAATATTCTTAGTTTTAAAAATTGAGAAAAGCTGATTATATTTTCAATTTTACTAAATAAGACTTATTTGTTCAAAAAATTTGAAATAAGACCTAAGTTACCATAACATTTGTAAATGAGACTTTTAGATAATTAACTCTTTTATATATATATATATATATATTTTTGTAAATATTTTTTAAAAATCCAACTAAATTGTAATTCTTCCTCATTTTTCATAAGGAAATTACAATTTAAGTGTATTTTCAAAAATAATTACATAAATATGAAAAAAATATAATTTTAATAATTAAAATTTATAAATTTTGTCATCAATTTGCAAATTTTTTTCAATCATCCACCTATGGTTATTCCCCCCCCCCCTTTTTTTATTCATGATGGCAATTAGCAGTAACACGCGGGTAGGGATGGCAATTTGAAATCGGTCCGACGGGGACCCGACCCCCCGTCCCCGATAAGAGTGGTTTTTCCCCGAAAAATATCCCCATTGGGACGAGGATGGTATTCAAAATTAAATCCCTGGTGACATTCGGGTCGGGGACGGTGATACAAATTTCATCCCCGGCCCGGCCTCGGCCCCGCCCCCCGCCTCGATTATCCCCGATTTATATTATATATATATATATATATGTTCAGGGTTTTGTTTGGTTGAGAACAGCCCCTCTTTGAATATTATATAATATTATATATATATATATATGTTGAGAACAGCTCCTCTCCTCTCTCTGTCTTACACTCTCTCTCTTCTCTTCTCTCGCGCTCTCTTCTCTCCACACACAGACGCAGTCGGCTCTCAGGCCACCGCCGCCTCCTTCGTCGTCTCTCGGCTTCGTCCTCCGTCGACTCTTCTCCGCCAAGCCTCGTCCTCCTTCGGCTCCTCCTTCTCCGTCGACGCCTTTCGCCCCCTCCTCCTCCCTCCATCGTCGGCTCCTCCTCCTCCCTCTGCCACGACAGATCTAAGAAGATCCGCCACCGCCAGATCTGTCTCTATATATATATATATATATTTATTTTATGATGTTGCCTACCATTGATGATATTTTTGTTGATGAAAAAATGATGTTGTTGTTTGATGATCAATGATGTTGATGATGATTTGTTATTGTGATCTATTTTTGTTTCAGATCTGTTTTTAGATGTTGTTGTTGTTGTTGTTGTTGTTGTTGTTGTTGTTGTTGTTGAGTTGTGTGTAAGGCATCTGAAATTTTTAGATGATAATTTTGTTTCAGATCTGTGTGTGCGAGGCATTTGAATTATTTATTTATTTATTTTTGCTCGGGGTTGAGGAAACTCGATCCCCGTTGGGGACGGGGGTGGGGGCAGTGATAGGATCCCCGTCGGGGATCGGGGCCGGGACAGGGGAAAATTCGACCATCGGGGATCGGGGACGGGGAGGGTGATCCCCGGTCCCGCCCCGCCTCGTTGCCATTCCTACACGCAGGTCACGAGGATCATCCACTTATGATTATTTTCTCCTTTATTTATTTATTTTATTCATGATAGCAATTAGCAGCAGCACGCGGATCACGAGGAAAATTATAAAAAGTTAATTATTTAAAAGATCTATTTATAAAGAAAAATGTTTGGAACCTTTAAATTAGGAGCATTGAAGGAGCTCTAGAGAGTGGATCTCACTGACTGATGTGATGTTTTGGCCTTAAGTTTTTTTTTTTTTTTTTTGAATTTCCACCTCATTAGTGGTCCATTAGTGCTCCCAAATTAGTGAGATGTATCATTGTTGATTTATAAATGGTATAGTAACTTAGGTCTTATTTAAAAAAAAAAATTTAAATTAATAAGTTTTACTTAATAAATTGAGAATATTATCAATTTTACATAGTAATTTTCTAAATAATTGTTTCAGTAATTGATAAAAAAAAAATAGAACATGAAATTAAACATTTTTGCCCTTCTACTTAGTGGTTTGATTGAACTATTCAATAAAATTGAGAACATTATCATTTTTTTTTTATTTTTAAAGTTTTTTTTTCACATTAATGTTCCATCATCATACTCCTTTATAGATATAAAATTTTCAATTTTACACAATAAAAATAATTCAATTTTTTTCTTAAAAATTAAAAATTAACACGATATGTCTAATGATATATTGAGATTTGAGATTATGATACAATATTGTAATATGATTGTCATATCACGAAATATTAAAATCATATCACAACATGTTATGATGTATATATTGGAGAAAATTCTAAAAGTATTGAAGGGTTTTAGCAGCATCCAAAAAAGTTAATATATCTTCTCCAATTTTATGTTGTAAAAATTAGTGTTATTTACATACTACGATATGAACACAAGTTATATATCACAATATTGTGACTTAGACGGCTTGTGATCCTCTTTATTTTATATTTTTAATAGAGAAGTTTTATTTTATCATCCAACAGTGAATGTAATAATCTTTTTTAATTTAAATTAATTACAAATTTACATTCTAATTATTACCTCAAAAAACTCTTGCTTACTACTCAGATCTTGCTTACCAATTAGAAATTCCTTGGGGGGGGGGGGGGGGGTGGGCAAATGTGTAGCCTTGTGTTTACATGTTTGATTGCAAGCGTGCCAAAACTTGTAAACCTAATTCCAAATGTAGGAATGTTTAACTATTTTTTACTTCTAACACCGAAAAATGATTGTGTGTAGCTTAGAAGAGTCGCCGTTGGTTCAGATCTTGCTCCAATAAATAGGACTTTTATTAAATTTGCTAGGTGATAAAGATAGGCTAAATTAGAATTGAATTTTCATTGATTGATAAATGAAGTACAATTAACTAATCTAATTAATCTATATTGAGCTAAGAAGTTAAGTTACAACTATGAAGCTAAGATAAATATATTGAAAGACTATTGGTCGAGTTGTTTGGTCGGGAGCCCTTTGAATATTGCACTTACAATTTTTTTTATAGTGTTAAGGAAGCCCTTATTTTTGCTCAACTGCAAGAAACGTGATAGCATTTCCTCGTGACATATGTCCTTGATCCTTAGCTTGACCCCCCAAGAAAAGGAATGATTTTGACCTACATGGATAATGCCTATCTTTATAGATTAACTCGATCTATCAGGCTCCTTGAAGCCGCCATGTGTCCCTCAAGAATCAAATTTGAATTGATTTGCATGATTTAGAGAAAAAACTCTTTTGGATTGATCCTCAAAGTCTCTTCATTTTCCGTATGTGTTTATCCACAAGAAACCTAAAAATTCAATCTTGCATTATTGGAAAAATGGTTCCTCATTTGTAGTATGCTGTTATCTCAGTTCTCCTTCCAAGCTGACACATGTCCCATAAAAACCCACTTGCCTTGAGTTGGGAAAATTTGTTCTACTTTTATAGCTTTGTTGTCGATTTGTTAAATCTTCAAATCCCATGTAATTTTCATACATAGCAATAAACTTAGTAACAAACTAAGAGATAAGGCACCAATCTAAGAGATAAGTCTCAACAACCTCCTAATTCTTAAGAATGGTTAAGACTTACCTTATCTATCAAATCTAAATTATTTTATTTAATTAGTTAATTAATAAAATCAAATAATTTCTCTTTGCTCAGCAGCCATTTGACTTCGGTGATGGATCCCAAAAAATCTTCGACTCTTCATCTTCCATCACCATATGGCATTAATAATTTAGAAAATTATCGCATAACAATTTTTCCCAAAAAAAAAAGAAAATAAAAAATACAAACACATTCATATTTCATAGTTATTAGACATGCATTGAGAATCTTTTCATAGTCATTAAATTTGCATTCCTATTTAGACAAATGCGTTGAGAATGTCAACTGTGTTTTTTATTAACATTTACTCAACTCTTTTCATTCCATCCAAATTACAGTTTACATTTCTCTAGTTAACTCATCAAAGCCTTAACACTAAATTTTTCTTTCTAATTAGAAGATACGTACAAATTAATTAGAGAAATTTGATTAGAAATCCCTCATCATAAGATTTTAGTATCCAAATAACATCTAAACTTTTGTTAATGTGTAAAGTCCTTAACAACTTTTTTTTTCTTACATGCGTTGAGGACATGGAAAATGAACACCTCTTTCTTTTAGACATTTTTGGCCATCATGAAACCATTCATCAAGGATTTCTCTTCAGTGCTCCCCAACAATTCTCTTGTCTGTCTGAACTCCATGGCCTCGACGAGATGTGGATTGAAGGTTTGGTTCCATGTCATTATTCATATATATATATATATTATGGCTCTGTTTGGAATGAAAGTTTCGGGTTAAAATAGCCAATAAAGATAAAGACTTCTTTTGAAAATGAAAAAAAAGTTCAACTGATTGGCTTGTTGGCTTATTTGGGTGATATCACATCTTTACCGTTTTGCACATTTTTTCATAATAAACCAATAAGTCCAAAAAAAAAAAAAAAAAAAAAAAGTCACTTCGCAAAATATGCCAAAATAGATTAAAATAGCCAATAAGATAAATGTTGCATCTAAATATAATTATTTCATTTTTTCTCACACAATTACCAAATCTACTATAAAAAGTCAATTATCTTCTTAAACACAACTTTTTAAACTAGACTAAAATTATTAAAAAGTTAAAAAGCCAGCTAAAATAGCTAACTTCTCAAACTAGCTCTAATTAATAATGAGAAAAAGGGAAGTTTCTAGATGGTGACAAAACTTTGGACAACACCTACATACAAGGATGGCTGGACTTAAAGGAGACAAGTCGGGGCGATCGTTCTTCCTACGATTTCTAAGGTTTTGTTTGGAAATATGTTATTTTAATAATTTTTGACTTTTTACGAAAAAGATATATAGAAAAATAGAGAGAGTGGTGTGACTAATAAAAATTGGACAAAATATGATAAAAAATTAAGGGTCCATTTGGTTTAGTTTTAGAATTATAGTTTGAGTGTGAAGTTGTAATTTAAGTGTGGAGTTGTGAGTTGAGTTTTGGAAAGAGAAAATTTATTCGGTTGGGAGTTTTGAAAACAGTTTGGAGAAGAGTTTTAAAAAGAGTTTTTTAATTTTGAATTTTGAAAAGAGTTTTGAATTGTATTTTGAAATTTTTTTGATTTATTTTTTAAAAATATGTAAAAATGTTTAAGAAAATTTTATTTTTTTTACTTGAAATATATAATTGTTATTTAATTTTTTTTATTTTAAATATTTTATTTTTTTTTATAAATATTTTAATTGTTTTAATATTTTAAACTCAAAGCACAACTCCACACTTAAATTGTAACCAGACACATAACTCAAAACTCAATTTAAAAACTATTTTTAAAAATCATAACCAAACCCATAGCTGAAAACTCATAACTAAACTCTTTTCAAAATTCTATTAAAAGAAAATTCAAATTAGCCTTAGTGGTTACTAATTTATTCTTCATTTGGCTATGGCTAAAAAGCCAACTTATTGGCTAAAAAAGTTTATTTTGCTAAAAAGTCTAATCTCATCTAACTAATTCATGTTTTTCGTAAAAGTGAACTTAAACTACTCAAAAGCTTGTAATAAAACCATAAACGTTAAGAATATGCCAAATAAATTAGTCTTTTTAGTATTAAGTGTTTTGTTGATTTATTTTACCCAATAAACTAGTTTTTAAACTAATTTTCAGTAGACAATCATCGCCAATTAGACTAAAGTTATAGCGATTCGGGCATAGACCCGACCAATTTATTGCTTTTGAATTAGGGAAACCATATCCGTGGCGATCGTTCTTTTCTCTTCATAGTTAGTTTTGGCTTCAAGAGTCGACACCATTCTGGTTGGTGTCGACATTGCCTCCTTTCCTTTGTCTTGCTCAGCTTCTAGGGTTGACACTACCCTTGATGGTGTCGACACCATCTTGCTACTATGTTCTTGGATAGCTACTGGAATTTAGGGTTGACACCAGCCTTTGACGGTGCTAACACTTGTCTTTTGTTGTTGTTGGCCTCTGGGGTCGACACCAGTCTAGGAGGTATCGACTCTAGTCTGGTGCTGAAACTGGAATTAGCTACTAAAATTTGGTGTTGACACCTCTAGTCTGAGGGTTGACACCCTATCTGCTAGCAACGTTGGCATTTCTTACTAAGGGTCGACAACTTTGGTCCGAGGGTCAAACCCTATGTTCTTTTTCCAGATTTTAGTTTTGATTTAGGCCCTACTTTTGGGGGTTTTGACTTATTCTTTTGTGTTAACTTTGGGACTTTATTTCACTTCAACCTAGTACTATAAATAATGTCCTCACTTACTCTTTTCTTCACTTTACCTTATCTCTCTTTTTCTCTAAACCGCAATCTCTCTTTCTCTCTCTAAACTCACTTTTTCTCCCACTAGATCTGCAGATCTACTCATTTAGAAGCATCACCTTACCTTGCTTCTTTGGGAATAAGTGTAGAGCTTTTTGAGGGCTGCGCTTTGATTGGAGTAAATTATCATTTCGTCTCCATCGAATTTTGGATTTTTTCTTCCTTCTTGCTCTTCTAGGCTTGAGGTAGGGCTTTTCTATACTTTCTTATGATTTTTAACTTAGGTATTTGCTATTTCTAAAACAACTTTGTGATTTGGGAATTTTTTGGTCAAAACTAGGGTTTTGGGCTTAAAAATCAAATGAGGGGTTTTCAAATGAAATTTTGAAAATGGTTGTGGAATTGGAAATGGGGTCGAGTTGTGATAAAGTGGCTGGTTTTGACACTTGGACTTGATTTTGGAAGAAAATGGGGCTTTGCCCTAAATATCTTAAATGTTGATTTTGTATAAATATATGGAGTTGATGTTGGAAATGTGGAATTGGGTGAATATTGTGGAGGATGGTGGAGTTGGGGATGAATTACCACTTACATCTTGAAATTTGGCAAGTTATCTTTATGGAAAATTGTTTAACTGTTTAAAGATATCTGTTTTGGGCTATTGGTGGAGGATAGCCATGATTGTTGTAGCAGCATAAGGATTTAGGTGAACTAAAACCAATTTCTTATTCATTTGCATTGAACATTGAAAATGTTATTGTTTTGAAAAAAATAGGTGAATATGGGAAGTGAATGTAATCTTGTTGAAATAAGTTGGCCTGAGTGTCTATGGTGAAAGTCGTATAAACTGCTCGTATACATAGGTGCTAATCCCGCGGACGAAATTTCCATGAAATGGCAATAATACTACTTGTACAACCTATGTTTACATAGTTCCTAGTTGATGGTTTCCTCTGGACAAAATTTTCGGGTTGTATTGTTCTGAAATTCCCAGAATGTGATTCACTGTCTTGCTTTCTAAAGTAATGGAAGTGGTTACGAATTTTGATATAAACCTGACATCACATGGTTTGAATGGAAATATAAAATGTACTGGACGAGCATTGCACATGCATATCACCTTATATCTTTGTTAAACTTCATAAATTGTGTTGAAGTATTTCTACTGGGATTTAGCTCACCCTATGTACGAAAAACATTTAATGTACTGGTGATATGCCTTTGCCAAGGTAATAGCTTGGAGGGACTTAGAGCAAGGGCTTCATTTTATGTATTTGTCATACATATTTTTGTACAAGCCAAGGGCTTTAACTGTATTGGACCTAAATCCACTTTTGTTGTAACCAAGTATTGACATGGAAAGCTGTAAGCCTTTAAGCCATTTCTTATCTGTTCAACTTTCATCCTATTTTTGTAGTTTGCAACATATGTTATAGATTCATAGCTAGGCTTGTGAATGTATACCCGCATATGTTACCCCATTTTCTTTTTTTTTTTAGCTCAATTAGACTTAATGGAAGATAATTACTTTATCATTATTGTCATTTATTGATACTGTGGATGGGTTGTTGTATTTATTTTGGGGCGTTACAACTTGGTATCGGAGCGTACTGGATTTGAATACTTTGGGTACGTGGGAAGTGATTTTTACCACAATGGATTTATCTCGCTTGATAGAGATATTTGTTTGTGTGGTATGCTATGTGATAACATGTTTCTATGACTAAATGAGTATGGGATTTAATTTCTATGATATTGGTTGGGTCTACGGGTTTCTAGAAGTCTTGTTAGAAAAGCACTTGATCATTGCTATTTCTAATTAGAGTAACGTTGCGGGATGATCATTATACAGAAAGGAAATTTGTATGTGTTTATATACTTATGTGGAATGAATTACTGTTGTCCATCACTTTAGGACTCAAGTGAGTTAGCTTCGGCACATTTGCAAATGTACTAATCTTTGGTGTTACCTTTATTAAGATGTCAGGATGTGGGCGTGGTGGTAGTAGGCGTGGCAGTCCTAGATGGCAGGAGGTGCCATTACCAGATAATATTCCAACTTAGGAAGAAGAGGATGGTCAGGCCAACGTGGTTGAACTGGTTGGTTAGCATGCCATGGGTGCTTTGGCTCGAGAAATGGCCGAAGCCTTGCGAGAATCTATACACATTCTTAGGGCTGAGAATCAAGTTCACGCCCATGTCTTTGAGAGACAGGCTATCATTCTGAAGAGAGTTCTTCCGGTCTAATCCAGACGAGTTACAGGGGATTCGAAATGCCCTTCAAAGCAGATGAATGGCTCGAGCAGATGGTGAAAACATTCGAGATGCTAGGCATTGATGATGATGGGTTGAGAGTAACCTTGGCATCATTCCAGCTGAAAGAGAGATGCGGGTCAGTGGTGGAAGTTTGTACGAGGACACATTCGAGGGACTTGTGAGGCTTTTGCCAACGCCTTCCAAGACAAGTTCTTACCTCTCACTCTTAGGGAGAAGTTGAGAGAGCAATTTTTGAAGCACAAGCAGCTTAGTTTACCAATAGTCGAGTTTACCTACTTAGTTTACCAGCAGCTTAGGGAGAAGACAAGTTCTTACCTTTCACTAGCCTTTCAAGGTTTGCACTGGAGCTTGTGCAACGGAGGAACGCCATCGTGTGGAGTTTGAAAAGAGGTTGAGGACCAGGCTCCTTTTCAAGGTGATAGCGTAGATGATTAGGGATTACAGATGCCTTGTGGAGGTGGTAGCTCATCTGGAGACCGTGATCCAAATAGATGAAGAGCGGATGAGAGGCTACAGAAGGAGTCAAGAGGTTTAGAGGGAAATGCAGGACAATAAGAGGCAGAGGGGTTTTACTTCACAACAGTCCCAGGAAGCACAGTCTAGATCCACATTTCTTGTGTCGAGCTCGGGTTCAGGAAGAGGTAATCTAGGAGGCTTCTCTTGTTACAAGTGTGGCTAATTAGGTCACAGATCTCCAGCTTGCCCATAGAGAGAAGGAGGGACATAGTCTACTCCATCAACGGCTTGTTCTCAGAGCTTGAGTCAAGGGAAAGGGCAGCTACATGATTAGTGTGGGCAGTCAGGGCATATGAAGAGGTTTTTCCCTCAGTTGGGTGGCATGCTTGGTTTGTCAAGTTCAAGACAGACACAGAGTCATTAGTCTACCTAGTCAGTACAGTCCTTGAGGGCCAATTAGGGAGCTTCTTCGGCTCAGTCAGTGCATCGAACTTATGCTTCGAGGGGTGAGTACATAGAGCAAAGATCTACAGGGCGTGTGTATGATGTTACCACACCAGACTTGGTACTAGTGCTTTCAGTAGTAAGAGGTACTTTCTTGTTATGAAATTCTATTGCCAATATGTTGATTGATACGGGTGCATCCCATTCTTTTATTTCGTCTACATTTGCATCAGCATTGGGATTAGAATTAGATCAGTTAGCATCCCCACTCAGTGTAGAGTCACCTGTTGGTGGTGAGATTATTTTGGAACAAGGGTGTCGGGATTGTGAGACAGAGATTACCAGTCGCCGACTTCCTTTTACATTTGCATTTATTGACATATTGGGTTTTGATACTATGGGTATGGACTGGTTGTTATCATATCGGGCTGTCATAGATTGTTACTGTCAGAGGGTTATTGTGTGTACCTCGAGTGGCGATTATTTTTATTTCATGGGCGACAAAGTTGATAGAGCTTCATTACCAGTATGTGATCCGCAAGGTCAGAGTGAGCTTAGTTGTCTGCTTGCAAACTTCTTGGATAGTTAGTGTAATGAAGTTCGAGTTGAATTGCCAAGGGTAGTTATAGACCGCCCGGAACTCTGCTCCGCACGTGAAGGCGCGAATTGTAGTTCTTAGCTACTACAGTTCAGACTCCTATCACGGTTCTGTATCTAGTCTCACAAAGTGCGATGTAAGACTGATAAATCACCATAGAGTCCAAATCCAGCAAATCGTTTTGGAAAATCGATTTTAATTAAGAAGTGCCAAACATGGACTGCTTTGCCAGATTACAGAGTCGCCACTTAAATATTTTGTTTTTGAGAAATTTAGGAAACCCTGACTCATGCCAAAGGCCACATATCTATCATCACTAAAGTTGCCTCGGCTCAGGAACTTGGTTACGAGAGGGGAAGGTCCTAAAATGAGCATCCACGTTCGCCTGATCAAAGATCGGCTTCTACTATCATGATATGTTATTTTTGAAAACACATGCGTTTTTATTCTGGTTATTAATCTAGAATTACTATGTGATGCGCGCAGCATACAAGTATAGACTAAATCACTCGATTTGGAACAAAACATCTCATGTTTGTTTTTCGAAAATGGTTTGAAGTTGCTACTCGTAAGTAGGCTAAGACGCGGATTTTGCCACCCTCAAGTGGGCTTAGAAAACATGGTGATTTGCCACTTCAAGTGGGCTTAAAACTTATATTTTGATGAATTGTTCCAATTCAAGCAATCCAACCTTCACCCACAGGCATTCATGTAGTTAAACACATAAACAAAAAGCCTCATGGAAAATATGCTATCATGGCAGGCACTTACACACATGTAAGGATGCTAAAGCGTAAACACTCATAGTGTACTCCGAGCCAAAAAAGAAGCTAGTTAGTAATCAATGTATGATCCTAGCTATGTTAACAATGCCTAACGCAACACATGCAAAAATGCATCTAAAATAGGCTCGGCTATCTAGAATGGCATATGAATGCAACAATTTGATACATGTATTCAAATAGGAATTGAAATACAATGCAGTTTAAATGATGAGCTAAGCCCGGTGCATGCAAGACAGATGAATGGATGCACGCATGCAAGCATAAGGTATGCTAATCGAAATATGCCTTAAACTAACCATCGAAAGCTGATAAGTAAAAGGGAGAAAGAAATTAGGGTTGGAAGACATGCATCACACACACGCACCCTTATTACAAAATCGCCCTCTTGGAGGAGGGTCCAAATGAATCAACTAACTAGCTACGCTAAGCTAATTAATTACAAACCAACTAATTAATCAAATTAATTAAATTACAAAACCAATTAAGTATGAAAAGCATTTAAATTAGGCTGCCACAGCTCCGCCTCGGAATGATGAATGATGCATGCTCGATCGCGTCCTCCCAGAAATCCACTGCTGTGCCTCGTGATGCCTCTGTTTGCACTGTTTTAGACTTCTGAAAGTTGTGCCAACCTCCAAGATACTTCTGATCCACCTTATGGACATGCTGAGGGGTGGTCGGCCAAGAGGAATGGCCATCGGCCAGAGTTTATGGCTATCGACCAATTTTGATAGCCGATCGGCAGAATAAGTGGTCGATTGGCCACTGCTTCCTGCAAATTGTCCCTTTACTGCAACAGAGCACAAACAGAGGCATGGCAGTGTATTTGCAAGAAAATGTGTGTTCAACCACACTCTTTATCATGTCACATGCTCAAAGGAGTGTAGTGCTCGGCTCTCGAGCCACCAATCACGTATCTCGATGCATGATGGCCAAAGAGGCCGAGTTACACAAATCAATGACAATGAATGCACACAAATAACACATAGGACTCAATGAACCGCCACCTTATCATACATGATCAAATTATCGGTGACCTAAGGAATGAGGCGCGTTTCATCACTTCAAGTATGAAACGCCCCTCATTCTTCGTGTTTGGATTAACGTCCAACCCAAACACAATGCAATACAACAAACATGCAAACATAATGCAATCATGCAACATGCAAACAACATGAACATGCAACAACATGTTAGCAACATGAGTATGCAACAACATGCGAACAACAATGTCATGCAACAACATGCAAAAAATAATGCAATGGCAAGGGCTATGTAACGCAACACTTAATGGACTTAAACCGCATATGGACAGACCTAAGAGGGTCCAAAACAGTGGCCAAAATGCTGAAATAATGGCATGAAAAGCAAGAAAATGCATGCTCATGCATTGGCCCATGAGCTAAGCATAACGGCACAACTCTCAAACATGATGAAGAAGTGACAAATATGAGAGTGTAGCAATGAAGTAAGCTCTGAAATTATGTTCCAAAGGATGCTAAATCATGCACATATGACAAATAAAGCATGCTAGTGGGCTCGAAGCTTAAAGCTAGCCAAGAGACTTACACCATGGCAATATCAAGCAAGCCAAAAAGGGCCAAGATGACTCAAAACAATCCCAAGGTAGGTCAAAACAGTGCCAAAAACATGCTTGAACATAGCCAACACAAACTAGAATTATAGGCCTGAAGCATGGAGCATACTAGGCCAACAAAGAGGATTACACTACACCCCCCAAAACAAAGCATGGGATGACTTCGCCAACTAAAATAAGAGTTATGGCATGTCAAAATAACACAAAAAATGCATTGATATGGCAGCCCAAAAGCTTAGGCAATGAGGCATGCATATAGGCTCATATTTAAGGCATAGAGCATGACTCGCCAAAAACATTGAAATAGTGACACATGTGAGTTTATGGCCACACTACACATACTGAAATCATGGTAGAAATGAGGCCAAAGCATGCAAACAACTCAAGTAAGTCATGCTAGAGACCATGAAACTCAAAGTTAGTGAGCAAGAATGCACTAAGGCTATACAAAGCATGGCATGCATGACCAAGACAACATAAATCAAAGCTTAAGCATGCTAAAACATGATTAAAATCTTGTTGGAGTGGAGCCAAAAACATGCTAGAATGATAGTCAAAAGCATGATGCATATTAGGCTAGTGAGAGGATTTGCACTACAAGTGCAAAGAGCATGCATGATGTGATCAAACCAAGCCAAAACAGTGTTATATCATGGCAAAACAAGGCCTAAGACATGCTAAAATGAAGCCACAAAGAGGTACAAAAACATGCCAACTTGGTGAGCCATCAACACAAGCATACAAGAGAAGAGGAAGGGGGACAACCCCCTCCTATTTAAGGCCTCAAAACGCACTTTCCACCACTGAATTTCAGTGGTGAAGAGGCCAAATAAAGGCTAAAACAAAGGCCTCAAGTGATGGCTTAAAAGCCTAGCAAATAAGGCATGCAAGGGAGTAGACCACCCCCAACACCAAAGAGGCCTTAAGCAAACATGTTAACCAAACATAAAAATTGGCTAAATAAGCTATGAAAACAAAGCCTTAAAGAGGTAAGGGACTTACCCTTGAAGAACCTCTTTAGAACAACAACTTCTGAGCCAAAGAAACAAACTTTGAGGGTCCAAACAAGGTCCTCCAGTACCTCAGTAACAAAGCAATGGTGCTCTACTAGGTATTGTAGTGCAAAAGTGAAGGCAAAACACACTTTAAGGCACAAACTCACACAAATATAGAGAGAGAGGAAGAAATATAGATATATATATATATCTTGTATATCAATTTCCAGAACCTCTGGAAAGGGAAATGGGCCTCCCTTCTTATAGAAAACCAAGTCCCAAGCTTCTTGAACAAGCTAGGACTTGTTTGAATCCATCCATACACGTGTATGGAGGATACACCAAGTGACCAACAGCTGGCACCAACTGGAAGGAAAATATCTGCAAAAGCAGAAAAAGGGTTCTTGGCAAAAAAAATGGCCGATCGACCAAAAAGAGTGCCGACCGGCCAAAAATAGTGCCGATCGGCCAACACTGATGGGCGATAGGCACAGGGCCTGGTCAATGGGTTGTGGGGCTGGCCAACAAGCCACCCCCTTCCCTCAAAAACAAAACCACAAGCTCTTGGTCCACAACCAAGCATAAAACAGACAAGTTGAGAGGCTCCAAGGCAAGGCGTGCAGCCGAGACCTTCAGAAACTCAAAACGAACATGAGCATGGATGATCATTGAGTGTTCAAACGATGACGTCCAAGTCTTGAGGACGGTCAAAAATGGGGTGGCTACAGTAGTTTGTGATTACCAGATGTCTTTCCCGAGGATCTCACTAGTTTGCCACCTCAAAGTGATAGTGAGTTCTCTATTGACTTAGTGCTTGGCACGACACCGATTTCTATGGCACTATATAAATTTGTACTCACCGAGTTGAGTGAGTTGAAATTCAATTGTAGGAATTGTTAGACAAGGGCTTTATCTGTCCTAATACATTGCCTTGAGTAGCACTAACTCTCTTTGCTAGGAAGAAGGATGGTAAACTGCGACTTTTTATTGACTACCGAAAGTTGAACTGGATAACTATCAAGAACAAGTACCCAATACCTCGTATAGATGATTTGTTTGACTAGTTAAAGGGGTTTTTTTACTTTTCTAAAATAGATTTGAGATCAGGTTACCATCAGCTGAGAGTGAAGGAGGAGGATATCTAGAAAATGGCATTCCGTATGCGGTATGGCTATTATGAATTCCTGGTGATGCCTTTTGGGTTAACCAACGCACCTACCATGTTTATGGATTTGATGAATAGGATCTTTCAAGAGTTCTTGGATTGTTTTGTGGACGTCTTTGTTGACTACATTTTGATTTACTCATCTTTTGAGGAAGAACACGAGGAACACTTGTTAGTTGTGCTTGAGTAGCTTAGAGCCCACAAATTGTATGCTAAGTTTGAAAAGTGTGAATTCTGGTTGAAAGAAGTCAAGTTCTTAGGCCATGTAGTGTTCGGGGAAGGGGTGACTGTATATTCCTTCAAGATAGAAGCAAGTTTCAAGAAATATTTTCCAATGCATTCTTGTATCCTCACTCCATCCTTGGCATTCCTAGGCCATGTTTAAGATTCCATAATGAGGATTAAAGGTTAGAAACACACTAAGAGCCAACGAAGTAAGTTATGTACAATTAGAACGTGTGTTTCAGGTATGTATTTATTATGTGTTATGTAGGTCACGTGCTGCGTACCGTTTGACCAATCTGCTCCATTTATCTATCTCAGGGTTAACTGTGAGTAATAACATAGTAAAGCTATGTTCAACTTTACTTATTTTCTGTGCGATGAATTAAGACCTGTTTTCTAAAATGATATGTTCTGTACAATGAATGATTGTCCAATTTCTATTATATATTCGTGGCATCCTTAGCATCATGTGATATCTGTTGGCTGTTACCCGGTATCGGAGGTTCCATCATGGAACTTAATATGTCTGTACTCAGTTACTCGTACTAGAGGCCCCATCATGGGGCTCGGCGTATTTATTCTCTGTTACCCGGATCCGGAGGTTCCTTTATGGAACTGGTTATTCGTAACCCTCACGGATGTCATTCTCAGATTCCGCTCTGTTAATGCTAATGGATGTATCACGTATACTTAAGCATACCTCATGAATTCTGTATATGATCTGGACAAATTATGAATTTGATACGAAACTGAATTATCATTTCTAAATCTGTACGGACTCATTCATTGAAACCCCTTTACTCTGTTATTGTTTACTGCGCTTTCGCTCACAGTTTATATTATGTATATAGGTGAGTCGGCGCATGATCAGGGCCAGAGTTGACGACCTTCATTTCTGTTTTTGTCAGCCAACCGTTGTGCCTCCAGAGGAGGTTCCGAACGAAGTCTAGTTATATGGCTGTTTTTGTACTTATGCTAGTCTTTGTCTGTTTTGTAAAGTCGGGTCTTGGGAATTACACTTTTGTAAATATTTGTAAATATTGATGTCCTTCGACCGACATGCTTATGTATATGCAAGTTTTGAAATCCTTTGTCCCATGTATGTTATCACAGCTCATTGGACCTTGTCTATTTTGCATGATTGCTTCCGCAACCCTTTATTATGTGCTTATCTGTTAAGAGGCCTTTGGTAATCCACAGATTACTGGCTGATTACGATGCTAAACCTACAGGGACAGGTTTGAGTCATGACAGAGTGGTATCAGAGCACGTGTTCTATCGTACACATAGGTCCATATGAGCTTAGGATGTCCTAGTAAGAGTTAGGGGCATTCCATCTGCATGTGTGAGTGTGTGGTAATCCAAATGAATATGGAAACTTAATGTATATAAATTTGAGCAAATGAATTGAAAGAAACAAATAAGATTATGCCTATGTTTATATCATTTTATGTCTTTATAGCAACATGGAGAATGCAAGGGGAAGTGATGTAAGTGAATCTTCAGAGGCTTGCATGGGCCGATTGGAACAAATGCTTGCAACATTGACTGAAACTTTGACCCAATAGCAAAGACAACAACCTTTGCCCCCTCCACCTCCGCTGGCACAAGCCGAAGTAGATAATAATGATATCATCAACTTGACACAGAAATTCATGAAAATGAAACCGGCGACATTCTATGGTGGAATTGAACTGTTGAAAGCGAAGACATGGTTACTGGAAACGGAAAAGCTATATGAGGTGTTCCCTTGTTTTCAAATCCAGAAAGTTCTCCTGGCCACCTATACTCTGAAGGATGAAGCTCGAAGGTGGTGGTTACTGATTCGAAGTGGCAATGGGAATATGACGTGGGCACAGTTTAATGCCATCTTCTATGATAAATATTCTTCCCAACGTTTCAAGGATCGGAAAGTGTTTGAGTTCCAAGAACTTAAACAGGGAAGAATGTCTGTGGCAGAGTATGAAGCCAAATTCACCGAACTGGCACGGTTTGCTCCACATATGCTGGATACTGATTACAAGAAAGCACGAAAATTTGAAGGTGGACTACATTTAGAGGTGTTTGATCGGGTAGGCGTATTGAAATTGCCTACTTATGTGGAAGTTTTAGACAGATCCTTAATTGTGGAAGCCACCATAGCCACTATGAAACAAAGTAAGGCCCCAACAATTGTACAAACGGATTGGAAAGGAAAGAGGTCTGGGTTTGGTTTTAGAAGAGGCCGGTCTTTTGTCAGTAAGAAGCAAAACACAGGGTCTACAAGCAGCTCGAGTCCGAGTAGTGGATCTATCCCGGTCTGTTCTGATTGTGGTAGAAGGCATAGGGGTGTGTGCTACCGAGTATCCGGTGCTTGCTTCCGATGTGGCCAAACAGGTCATGTAGTGAAAGATTGCCCACTCAGGTCTGAGAATACTAGCCGTCCTACTTCAAGTTCAGCTGGATCCGCCTCTACGGCCAAAACAAATGCAAAGGCCAATACTGGGAAATAACCTCTCAGACAAGGTCGAGTGTTCGCCTTTGTGCCCGGTGACGTACTAAACACCTATACTGTGGTGTCAGGTACACTCTCTGTATGTTCTAAAAATGCATGTGTACTGATAGATTCTGGTTCTACACATTCCTTTGTATTGCATGCTTTCTCTCGAAAATTGACTAGGCCATTAGAACTTATGGCATATGTGTTATTTGTATCTACGCCGTCCGGGGGTTCTATGATGTGTGCTCATGTTTATCCAGCATGTGATATTATGATTGGCGATATCCTTGTTGCTTGTGAATTTCTCAATGTGTTTCCGAATGACTTTTCTGGGGACTTAGTTGATAGAGAAATTGAATTCACTGTTGAGGTGTTTCCGGGAACACAACCTATTTCCAAAACCCCCTATAGAATGTCTACCTCGGAATTGAAAGAATTAAAAACTCAACTTCAGGAGCTGTTGAATAAGAAATTTATCCGTCCGAGAACTTCACCTTGGGGTGCTCCAGTCTTGTTTGTCAAAAAGAAGGATGGATCTTTGAGGTTGTGTATAAACTATCGAGAACTGAACAAAGTGACTATCAAGAACAAATACCCTTTGCCCCAAATAGATGACTTGTTTGACCAACTTCAGGGAGCCCAAGTGTTTTCCAAAATTGACCTCAGATCTGGGTATCACCAGTTAAAGGTTAGAGCTGAAGACATAGAGAAAACTGCATTCAGAACTAGATATGGACATTATGAATTTTTAGTAATGTCGTTTGGGGTGACCAATGCACCTGCTGCCTTTATGGACCTTATAAACAGAGTATTTAAATCATTTCTGGATGGATTTATTGTTGTGTTTATTGATGATATCCTGATTTACTCCAAAAGTAGGGAAGAACATGAGAACCACTTGAGAATTGCTCTACAGACCTTGAGAGAAAAGAAATTATACGCTAAATTGTCCAAATGTGAATTTTGGCTTGACAGTGTGGCATTTTTGGGCCATGTAATCAACAAGGATGGTGTTTCTGTTGACCCTCAAAAAATTGAAGCTATTGTGGACTGGCCTAAACCGACAAATGTGACAGAAGTTAGAAGTTTTCTGGGACTTACAGGTTATTACCGAAAATTTGTGAAAGACTTTTCCAAGCTTGCCATGCCATTGACCCAGTTGACTCAGAAAAATGTGTCATTTGATTAGAATGAACAAAGAGAGGCAACCTTTCAAGAGTTAAAAACCAGGTTAGTGACTGCACCAATTTTAACGTTGCCCAATGGTACTGATGGGTTCCAAGTTTACAGTGATGCTTCCTACAAAGGTTTGGGGTGTGTATTAATGCAAAACGGAAAAGTGATTGCCTATGCTTCTCGACAACTCCGACTTCATGAAAAGAATTACCCGATGCACGATCTTGAATTAGCAGCTGTGGTGTTTGCTTTGAAAATCTGGCGTCACTACTTGTATGGGGTAACTTGTGAGGTGTATACCGATCATAAAAGCTTGAAATATTTCTTCACTCAAAAGGAATTGAACATGAGGCAGAAGCGATGGTTAGAGTTAATCAAAGATTATGATTTGCAGATTTTATATCACCCACGGAAAACTAATACCGTAGCAGATGCCTTGAGCTGAAAATCCAATGCAAATTTGTCATGTTTGCTGTCTAATCAAAAAGAACTGTTAGATGACCTGGAATAGAAGGAGATTGAGATTGACGTGCGAGAACAAGGTGGGATTTTAACTGCTATTTCCGCTCAACCTACAATTCTTGACAAGATCAAACAAAAACAATGCGAAGATGAATACTTGAAAAAGATCATAGAGGAATTTGATTCAAAGCCGAGGCCGGGATTTGTGTTTGAGAATGACGTGCTCAAATTTCAAAACCGTCTTTGTGTACCCAATTGTTGTGATTTGAGAAAACGTGTGATGACTGAAGCTCACAGCAGTAAGTTTGCCATGCACCCGGGGAACACGAAAATGTATCACAATTTAAAAAAAAAAATTTGGTGGCTTGGAATGAAGAAGAGTATTGCAGATTTTGTGGCTAGGTGTCTACATTGTCAACAGGTTAAAGCTGAACATCAACGACCCGCTGGTTTGCTACAACCACTCCCAATACCGGAATGGAAATGGGAGCACATTACCATGGACTTCATTATGGGATTGCCTCGTTCTTCTTGAGGTATGGACTCTATCTGGGTCATTGTAGACCGTTTAACTAAGTCTGTCTATTTTCTGCCTGTCAAAACTATTTATAATGCGGATAAATTGGCTAACTTGTATGTGAACGAAATTGTGAGATTGCATGGTGTACCGGTATCTATTGTATCTGACAGGGATTCAAAGTTTGTGTCAAGATTTCGGTAGAGTTTGCAACAATCTTTGGGGATAGAACTAAGGTTGAGTAGTGCCTATCAAACATAGACAGATGGACAAACTGAATGAACTAACCAAACTTTAGAGGATATGCTCAGAATGTGTATGTTAGACTTCCAGGGGAATTGGGAGACCTATTTGCCATTAGCTGAATTTGTGTACAACAACAGTTACCATTCAAGCATTGGAAGGGCTCCTTACGAAGCCCTGTATGGAAGAAAATGTCATTCTCCGATATATTGGGCTGAAGTAGGTGATAGACCTTTGTTGGGACCAGAACTTGTGCAAGAGACAACCGAGAAGGTGAAACTGGTCCAACAGCGTCTGAAAACTGCACAGAGTCGACAGAAAAGCTATGTTGATGTTCAAAGAAGAGATATGGAATATGAAGTTGGGGACCATGTATTCATTAAAGTGACCCCGATGAAGGGTCAAACTCGGTTTGGTGTTACGGGCAAGTTGGCGCTGAGGTATGTTGGACCTTATGAAGTCCTTGAAAAGATCAAACCAGTGTCGTATCGGATGGCCTTACCTCTAGTAATGGAGCATATGCATAACGTCTTTCATGTATCGATGCTTCGAGAATACTTGAGGGATCCACTCCACGTCATTTAGCCAACACATGTGCTTTTGAAAGATGATTACACCTATGAGGAAAGACCTATCCAGATTGTGAATCGCAAGATCAAAAGATTGAGAAATACAGAAATACCGTTGGTAAAAGTTGATTGGCAAAACCATGGAGGAACCTATACAACTTGGGAAACCGAAGAAGACATGATGAAGAGATATCCAGATTTGTTCCCATTGGACCCAATGTTGTACCAGAATGAAATTAATTCGAGCTTGGAGGACCAAACTCTTTTAAGGTGGAAAGACTGTAATAACCCCGACCTCTGACTAACGTTAATCCATGATTAAGTATGCCTAATTAGTAATTAAGGAGAAATTCTGAATTGAAATGCATGTGTGTGTTGCATTGGTTGTGTTTATATCTGTTAGGCGTAGGAAGATATGTTCATGTTTTAGTTTCGATTTGCGAATTGAAAGCCTTATTGGCGTCCGAATCGGAAATTGACTTGATTTATGTGCTAATTAGGATTTATAGAATTTTATGGTAGGTTTAATTAAAATTCAGTTCGGAGCGATTAAATTTGATTAAAATAATGCCATTTGATTAGTTTTGTCAAATTACCACCTACAAGGCCATTTTGACCCCACCAAGTTACCTTTTTCATTTCATCTCTTCCATTTTCTTGATGCCCAATGTGAGGGAGAGAGAGAGTTGGAAGAAATTGATTCAACAAGAAAGTTTGCTTAGAAAATTAGAGGAATTGAAGAAGACTTGGGAGATTGGGCCTTTACACTTAGAATTCAAGGCTTGAGGTAGGAAATTCACCCTCTTGATTATGAATTTAAGTTGTTCATGCATGAATTCAAGTTAATTGAGATATAAGATATGAGAATCAAGCTTAAGGACTAGAGGGGAAGGTCAATCCATGCATGTATGCATGTTTCATAGCATTTTGAAGGATGATTTTCAAGAATTTCCTCATGCATGTGTTGAGTTCACTTTAATTTTGGGAAAACAATGAGTTTCATGTTATTTAGTAGCAATTGATCATGTTTTAGAGGGCCTTAGCTCAAAAATGTACATGCATGTTATGTTCATGAATTAATTTTGAGTTAAAGTTGAATTCTTGTACAATTGACAAGCCTTTGGGCCATGATTTCTTGTTATAATTATTTAAACATGTTGTATTATGAGTTTTCATGTATTTTCTCAAGCTTTGGCCCAGAAAAATGAGTTTTGGATGCTTCAAAGGTTGGATTTGAGCTTGGTGATCAAATCTGGAATTTCTAGAAATTTGATCCACGCTCGAGCGGGGAACTTCACGCTCGAGCGTGCACTCTAAGCACATTCACCTCCGCTCGAGCGACGATGGTTACCCTCAAGCGTGAAATGCATATACCCAAAAGTTCTTGTGTTTTGCAGTCTGCTCGAGCGAGGGAATCTACGCTTGAGCGAGGGTATGAGTCTCACGCTCGAGCGGGGGTCGAGCGTGAAAAACATACATCCAGTACTTTTGTCGAGATTTACAGTCCACACGAGGGGGGAAAGTCACGCTTGAGCGGAGCTTCATTGTCTGCATGTCTACTCGAGCAGGGAAAGCCACGCTTGAGCGTAGACCTTATTTTCAGCAAGTTTCAAGAAATGTTTTCCAATGCATTCCTGTATCCTCATTCCATCTTAGGCATTCCTTGGCTATGTTTAAGATTCCATAATGAGGATAAAAGGTTAGAAACACACTAAGAGCCAACGAAGTAAGTTATGTACAATTAGGACGTGTGTTTCAGGTGTGTATCTGTTATGTGTTATGTAGGTCACGTGCCGCGTACCGTTTGACCAATCTGCTCCATTTATCTATCTCAGGGCCAACTGTGAGTAATAACATAGTAAAGCTATGTTCAACTTTACTTATTTTTTGTGCGATGAATTAAGACCTGTTTTCTGAAATGATATGTTCTGTACAATGAATGATTGTCGAATTTCTGTTATATATTCGTGACATCCTTAGCATCATGTGATATCTGTTGGTTGTTACCCGGTATCGGAGGTTCCATCATGGAACTTAATATGTTTGTACTCTGTTACCCATACCGGAGGCCCCATCATGGGGCTCAACGTATTTATTCTCTGTTACTCGGATCCGGAGGTTTCTTTATGGAACTGGTTATTCGTAACCCTCACGTGTCTGTATCTGTTCTGTATTTGCTCTGTTAATGCTAATGGATGTATCACGTATACTTAAGCATACCTTATGATTTCTGTATATGATCTGGACAAATTATGAATTTGATACAAAACTGAATTATGATTTCTAAATCTGTACGAACTCATTCATTGAAACCCCTTTACTCTGTTATTGTTCACTGAGCTTTTGCTCACAGTTTATATTATGTATCTAGGTGAGCCGGCGCGTGATCAGGGCCAGAGTTGACAGCCTTCATTTCTATTTTTGTCAGCCAACTGTTGTGCCTCCCGAGGAGGTTCCGAACGAAGTCTAGTTACATGGCTGTTTTTGTACTTATGCTAGTCTCTGTCTGTTTTGTAAAGTCGGGTCTTGGGAATTACACTTTTGTAAATGTTTGTAAATATTGATGTCTTTCGACCGACATGCTTATGTATATGCAAGTTTTGAAATCTTTGTTCCATGTATATTATCACAGCTCATTGGACCTTATCTATTTTGCATGATTGCTTCCGCAGCCCCTTATTATATGCTTATCTGTTAAGAGGCCTTTGGTAATCCATGGATTACTGGCCAGTTACGATGCTAAACCTACAGGGGCGGGTTTGGGTCGTGATAGTTACAATCACTATTGTTTCGGATAGATATCCTTATTTTACAGCTCGGTTGTGGCAGAGCCTACAGAATGCCTTGGGTACTAAGTTAACTTTTAGCACCGCTTATTATCTTCAAATTGACAGGCAGTTAGAGCGTACCATTCAAATCCTTGATGATATGCTTCAGGGTTGTAGTCTTGACTTTAAGGAGTGGTAGGAAAGACATTTTCCTTTAGTGGAGTTTGCCTATAACAATAGCTTCCAGTTGAGTATTGGCATGGCAACGTTTGAGGCATTGTACGGCCGACCATGTAGATCTCTTGTGTGTTGGGCCGAGGTGGATGATGCACCTATGTTAGGTCCTGAGTTAGTTTGGGAAACGACGGAGAAATTTGTGCTTATTTCTAAGAGGTTGGTCACGGCTCAGAGTCGTCAGAAGAGCTACACCGACCGTAGGAGGAGACCGTTATCTTTTGAGGTAGGAGATCACGTCTTTTTGGAAATATGACCAAGGTGAGGTTTGATGAGGTTTGGAAAGAGTGGAAAGTTGTCTCCTAGGTTTATTGGACTTTTTGAGATCCTAGAGTAGATTGGAGAGGTAGTTTACCATTTGACCTTGCCGCATAGCTTTCCAGGGTCCATGGCGTGTTTCACATTTGCATACTTCGAAATTATGAGCTGGATCCATCACGCGTGTTGGATTGGATTGAGCTAGAGGTAGATGAAGATGCCTTGTATGAGGAAAGACCAATTAGAGTTTTAGACACTTGAGACCAAGCCTTGAATGGCAAAACAATTCTTTTGGTAAAGGTGTTATGGAGACACCACACGATCAAGAAAACAACTTGGGAACGTGAGGTGCAAGTCCGTGAGAAATATTTGGACCTATTTGTCGATGTTTGAATTTGTATTGAAAATATTATCATGTTAATGTAATATAATGTGAGACCCCTAACTTTGGTAAACCCTATTAAGTCCCTAAATTTTGAGTTATTATAATAAATCCCTTAGTTCTTCGTTTATTCACAAATATAACCCTAGAATCGAAAACGAATCGCAAATAAACCCGTACAAAACCAAATTGACCCCGATAGTGTTAGTAATCATTTTTACACACTAATATTAATTATTTAACTATGAGGCCCCTGACCTTTGTAATGTTATTTAGACCCTTACTTTTGAATTATTTCAATATAGACCTTGATCCCCTATTTATTTCCAATTTTAACTGTAGAGCTGAAAACGCATGCCAACAGAAAACTCACAAGCCTTGATTGAACCTGAGAACTCAGGGATCCTTCCAAAATCCTAATAATAATAATTAAATTAATCCCGTAACTATATTTGCTAATCAAAAATCCTTTGCTTTCTATTTTCATTACGACTCGCTCTTTAATTCGAAATAAAGAAACTTTAACCGAATTGAAATTCCAAACCCTAATTAAATTAAATACCGCACTTTAATAAATGTTCCTATACATGAATTAAACCCAAAGCCCTCACATTTTTATTAAATCGCTAATTGACCCCAAACAAGTAAATATTATTTATATATACTTGTACCCTAAAATCTATTTTTTTACGCCATACTTTACAATTTCCAATATTTGTACACAAGAAAATAATAAACTAAGTCCCTCAAATCACCATCATATGGCCGGCCATACCTACATAGATACAATGAGTGTACTTTTGAGACAAACTTGCATAATTTAAGGGAAATCTTTGACTTTAGTTACAAACTTTTATATATATATGCAATGGTACAAAAAATAAATTCATAAAATCTCTCCAAATCTTTATCTTGGCCAACCATCATACCCTTCCTCCTCCTCCCTCTCAGGTTATAATAAGAATCAAATCATATATATGTTTATACCATAATATACTCTTGTCTACAAATATCACATCAAATTGTATACATAATTTCCCAAATCTAGAATGGGCCAGCCACCCCTTTTCCTTAAGATACTATAGGATTTTATAGGATTTATTTAGTACAAACAATTCCTTGAAATCTTGGAGCAATAATGACTTTGGTACCTATATAGATTTGCTATATATATGTATGTACTTCTAACTAGAAGGTATTTAAATTAGCCATAAACGTAACTAGATCATAATTAAATATGTAATTGAGGTTCTAATCCTCCCTCATTCCATTGCATTTAAACTAAATCAAGGCACTATTCAATTGAATTGGAACCAATGGGCATGTGGGACTTTTCACACCAAATTCTCTATAAATATACCACTCATCCCCATTTGTTGAGCACATATACACACCCACACACACACCCACACTATATTCAAGTGAGAGAAGACAGGGAGGAGAGTGAGCTTGGTGGAAGATAGGAGAAGAAGTTTGCTAGCAATTTCAACAACCCTCAAGTAAGCCACAACACAACTCTCTCTTCCGTTTTCCTTTTTCAAATACATGTTATTAGAAGTTTAAAATGGTATTTTCAGATGTGTTATAATGGTATTCTTGTGTTAAAAATGAAAAGAGTTGAGCCTTGATTCTACCCTTCTTCTATTTTTCTTAATCGATATAAGACTACATTTTTCCCTATCAATCTCTTAAAATTTTCAAAGGCACACATTCACCTTAAATTTTTGAGTTTAATACATATTATTTAGCATGTTTTCATCACAAGATAAGTGGAAAATTTCCCCTAGCTGATCTCTTTTCTCACCAACTTTCTATTTTCAAGAATTGTGCCAGAAAAATCTGTTTTGTAGCCACCTCACAAAAATTTTAGAAAAATAATATTCTGGACCTCCATTTTATGTCAAAATCTTTCTTAAGGAGTTATCTTTCAAGGAAAATTGGTTTCATTAAGAACGACTGAGCGGTTTGTGAAAAAATCTAATTTTCGTAACGGTCGACAAATTTGGACAGAGCTGGAGTATTTTTGAAATAACTACAAATCTAGAAAAGTTATTCCATTTCTGAGAAATGTTATGAAAACTAGATAAAATTCCCTACGAACCATAAGGAGGCCGGACTCTGAAAAAAATCTGAAATAGCCCTTTTGAGTATAATCTTTAGGTAGTACTGAATCTGGAAATTCTGTTTTCATTAGTGTTTTATGCTCTTGTGTTCATGAATATGCTTATTAATTTATGATCATGTCTCAATATGATATTTCACATGTCATAGGTTTATGTATTTTATTTTAATCATTCGATGGTGCTCACACTTATGCAAATCTAGAAATTATATTCATGTGTGAATTTATTCCCTTAACTACTTGAATATGCCTAGAGCTACTTGTGCCTATCTTCATATGTGAATCTCATGTGTTGTAACCTTATTTCCTTCTATTTGTGCTATTTAGTTGTTCAAACTTGTGCAATAGATGTTGTTTCAAGAGCATGTCCTAACTCTACCTTAAATTATCTGACTCAAACAGAAAACTTAATGGTTGGTAGTGGGTTATGAATTTTTGGACAAGATTACTAAGATATTGATTGGTTGACGGAATGTGTTCCGTATTTGGAAGTTAAAGTCTTGCGCAAGTGGTTTTCGAAACCCTTGAATGGAGCAGTTGTATTCGGACCCTAGGTATTTGGTGTAAGGAGGGATTTGGGCAAGGCCCATTATTACCATCTCTTTTGAGGCCCTACGGTTGGCGCTACACAGTATATAACCGTTGGTAGGCTTCCGAGGTTAGTTCTGCAATAAAGTAGGAAAAGAGGGGGCATATCGAATAATCCGTGTCCGATTCTTGTGGTTGGGAGGACGAAGTCTCTTTGGGGGATTTTTAGATTTCTAACATCTAACTTTGTAATCCTTTATTATTGAATGATTATCATGCTTCATTACTTGCTTGTTATAATTGTGATGGTGTATTGGATTGGGAAAAATGGATGGGGTGTGTGTGTATTGACTGGGCATTCAAAGCTCATGGCGTTTCATGCTAGGTATCGAAGAAACGTATGAAGCCAATGAAGAGTCAAAGACATTTGAAGACTTAAGTTTTCCTTAGAGAAAGTTTGGAACCATTTCGCTTATTATTCAATTGTGCTTTTATTTATTCTTTTTGGATTGTAATAGTAATAGAACTGGTTTTGTAAATTTAAAATTTGAGACGCTATAATTATTATTTACTTTGTAATCCAATGCCTATCTTTGTGTTGCTTATGAAACCTTGTGTCAATGCCTTTTAAGATCTGTCAAAAGGGTGGTGCGCTACCTAAGAAAGCCGGACTTAGAAGGGAGGCTAACTTGACTCTTCTGGCGATCTGGGATCTTACTCGGTCATTGGCCATTGGACTCATTAGTGTCGTTTCCTAGACTCCTAACCTTAGATAAAGCCTGTATTTAATTGAAAATATATTCTCTGAAGTTCGCGATTTTTGGGGCGTCACATATAAACATTAGATATGTTTCGGAAATGTGAATTGTGTAATTAGTGATGAGAACGTGTTTGTCACGGTGGTGAGAATGAATGATTGGTGGATGGGTCATGGAGACGAAAATGAATTACTATCATTCTTGTGATGGGTTTAAATATGATTTTGTTATTAATTTAAAATTTCAGGACGAAATTCCTAAAGGGGGGAGGTTATAGCAATCCGGGCTTAGTCCCAACCCATTTATTGCTTTCGAATCTAGGAAAGCATATCCGTGCCGGTCATTCTTTTCTCTTCATGGTTGATTTTGGCTTTAGGGGTCAACACCATCCTGATTGGTGTCGACACTGCCTCATTTCCTTTGTCTTGGTCAGCTTCTAGGGTCAACACCAGCCTTGGTGACGTTGACACCATCTTGCTGCTGTGTTCTTGGACAGCTACTGGAATTTAGGGTTGACACCAACCTTTGGTGGTGTCGACACTTGTCTTTTGTTGTTGGCCTTTGGGGTCGACACCACTCTGGGAGGTGTTGACCCTTGTCTACTATTGAAATTGGAATTAGCTATTGAAATTCAATGGTCGACACCTTATTTGTTGCCAATGTTGGCATTTCTGCCATTTCTTCCTGAGGGTCGACACCTCTAATCCGAGGGTCGACCCTTGTGTTCTTTTTCCATATTTTAGTTCGGTTTTGGGCCCTACTTTTGGGGGTTTTGACTTATTCTTTTTGGTTGACTTTGGAACTTTATTTCACTTTAACCTAGTACTATAAATAGGGCCCTCACTTACTCCTTTTTTCACTTTACCTTATTTCTCTTCTTCTCTAAACCGTGAATCTCTCTCTCTCTCTCTCTCTCTCTCTCTCTCTCTAAACTCACTTTTTCTTATACTAGATTTTCAGATCTACTAATTTAGAAGCATCACCTTACCTGGATCCTTTGGGATTAAGTGTAGAGCTTGTCAAGGGCTTTGAGTTGATCGAAGCAAATCATCGTTTCGTCTCCATCAACTTTTGGGTTTTTCTTCCTTCTTCCTCTTCTAGGTTTGAGGTAGGGATTTTCTACACTTTCTTATGGTTTTTGACTTAGGTATTTGCTATTTTTAAAATGGCTTTGTGATTTCGGAATTTTTGGTCAAAACTAGGGTTTTGGGCTTAAAAATCGGGGATTTTTAAATGAAATCTTGAAAATGGTTATGGAATTGGAAATGAGGTTGAGTTGTGGTAAAGTGGTTGGTTTTGACACTTGGACTTGATTTTGGAAGAAAAAGGGGCTTTGCCTTAAATATCTTAAATGTTGATTTTGTATAAATATATGGAGTTGATGTTGGAAATGTGGAATTGGGTGAATATTGATTAGCATTGTGGAGTTGTAGAAATTGCATGAGGATTTAGGTGAACTAAAACCAATTTCTTATTCATTTGCATTGAACATTGAAAATGTTATTGTTTTGAGAAAAATTGGTGAATATGGGAAGTGAATGTAATCTTGTTGAAATAACTTGGCCTGAGTGTCCATGACGAAAGTTTTAAAAACTGCGCGTATACATGGATGCCAATCCCCCGGACGAAAATTCCATAAAATGGCAATAGTAGTGCTTGTACAATATATGTTTACACGGGTCTCAGTTTATGGTTTCCTCTAGACGAAATTTCTGGGAAATGTTGTACTGTTTTGAAATTCTCAGAATGTGATTCACTGTCTTGTTTTCTAAAGTAATGGAAGTGGTTATGAATTTTGATATAAACCTAACATTGCATGGTTTGAAAGGAAATATAAAATGTTTGGTATGAGCATTGCACATGCATATCATCTTATATCCCTGTTACAGTTCATAAATTGTGTTGGAGTACTTCTATTGGGTTTTGGCTAAGCTTATGTGCAAAAAACATTTTAGGTACGGGTGATATACCTCCGCCAAGGCAATAGCTTGGAGGGAGTTGGAGCAAGGGCTTCATTTTATGTATTTGTCATACGTATTTTTGTACAAGCCAAGAGCTTTAACTGTATTAGATCTAAATCCACATTTGTTGTAACCTAGTATTGACTTGGAAAGCTATAAGCCTTTAGAGCCTTTCTTATCTGTTCAACTTCCATCATATTTCTGTATTTTGCAACATATGCTATAGATTCAGGGGCAGACTTGTGAATGTATACCCACATATGTTACCTTTTTTTTTTTTTTTTTTTTTTTAAGGTCAATTGGACTTAATGGAAGATAATTATTTTATCATGATTGTCACTTATTGATACTATGGATGGGTTATTGTATTTATTTCGGGGCGTTACAAAAGTCTACCCTCAAATTAGAAACTGTAGGAACTAATTAGATAAAATTGATAGAAATAGAATAAAGGACGATAATTTAAGATATAAAAGTGAAAATGACCTAAAGAAATTACGATGTAAATAGAAAATAAAGAAAGAACAAATAAAAGAATGTACTTCACCTTTGGTACTATTTTCATTTTGAAAATGTTATGGATCCCAAATAATGTACTAATTTTTTTACCAAACTTCTCACATGGATTTGAGACCCACACAAATTCATATGTGTGTAGGCCCCACATCTATGTGAGAGGTTTGTTCAAAGCTCTGGTAGATTATTTGGGATCTTTAGCATAACTTTTTCATTTTTTTTCTTCAAAAAAAAAAAAAAAAAAAAAAAACCTTTAAAACATCTCATTGCTTTAAAATATCTCCTTTTTTGGATACTTGTTTTTATCAAAATATCTTTTGAACATCTCCTTTTTTGAGAAATACTTTTCTCAATTTTTAAGAATAACTATTTTCATGCAAAAATAAAAAGGAGAGGTTTTTCATTTTTTTTTTAAAATTTTTATTTTAAAAACATGAAAAGCAAAAATAAAAAATTTAAAACAATACCAAACACTTTTGAAAAATATGCAAAACAAGTGAAGAGGAGAAATATCATACCTTAACCATAGCAAATGTTATCTGATTGGAGTAAGTCCTTCCTTGTATAACTGCACATTGGCAATGAAAAATAAATAAATAAATAAAACAATATTTGTAATAAGCTTTAATCTAAGAAAAATGAATATGAAAAACTGAGGTGAACCCACCTGCCAACTTGGCCTTGGACTCACCATGAACGCCATTCATTAACAATTGAATAGTTGAGAGCTCTAGTCCATGCTTGGGTTCCCAAGAATGCAACTGTCATGTCGTCATCACCACTATTTCGGCCATCATTTCACAACAACCTCCTCCTCCTTCTTCTTCTTCTTCTTATTATTATTATTATTATTATTATTATTATTATTGTTATTATTATTACAAATTTATTGTTGTTGTTGTTGTGTGTAGGAACCAAATTCTCTGCCGTTGAAGAAAAATTTGGTTACGTTTGGTTAAGTCTTGCTTTAATGATCTAAACACTTTATTATGTAAATTTTTTGCATATTGACTCTTCAAAACAATAAAAATTAAAATTAAATTGATTTAATAATGATTATTTATATATAATTTCATCAGATTTAACTTCAGAAAATAAAGGTAGGTTCTTTTCACCATGAATCTTAGTTGTTTAATTGTCTTTCAAGAAAATATAATGAAATCATGTAATAACAATTTATTACTCTTTTTTTTTTTTTTTTAGATGATACTCAGGAGACCTATAAAATAAAGAGTTAGATAATTAAAATGAAATCTGTGACAAGGCTGACTACCAATTGGACAAAATTAGACTTCTCTCCATGGAGAAGCCGAATCCTTTTTTTTCTTCTTTTTGGTTTTTATTTATGAGAGCCTTTATTTGTCCCCACAAATCAGTCTCTTTACTATCACCATTTTCTAAATTTTGTTTATTACCATTTTATCTCTAAGTAAATTACTATTTAAAAATTGAAACCTGAAAATGATACAAATATTGCATCATTGCTAAACCCTCTCCTTTTGTCATCCCATTCTCGATAATATCTTCTCTACACCTCACTACCCTTCCTCACTCGCCACCAAGTCTTCCCTACCTTACCACCATCTACATCCCTAGCAACACCTACCTCCTCTTTTCCTTCTTTCCTTGCCATACTTGTCCACCTCATTTCTTGTCTTTCGCACCAACTATCCGTTACCATTCCTCTATTCCGCCCTCTTCATCTTCCTAGTTGCAATACCTTTCATCTCCACTGCCCTACCTCTTCATTCTCTTACAATCTATGTGACATCCCCAGTCTCTTCCTTGCTCTCCTGACAACCTCCACCACATCCTTTCACCACCTAAAATCCTAGTTATCATCATTGATGTTGCCTTCAAAAACCTAAATTGGGTCATCTTGTCCTACATATGTGAAGAAGTATCATTCTCATCATCCTCCTCCTCTTCATCGCACATCCTCCGCGCCACTACACTTGTGCTAGCCAGCGGCCAGCCACCAACTCATAGAGCTCATGGACACTGTCAATGTTTGTTAAAGATGTATCATCGCTCTGTACACACTGTAATTCTAGGAGCATTAGTTGTAATGGTTAGCAAATCATATGAGTTAGTTAGTCGTTAGCAAATGCAATTAGATAGTCGGTTAGTCAGTTTAGATATAGTTTTAGATTAGATATTTTGTAGTATATAAATCAATGTAAGTTCTAGATCTGAAATAATGAAAATGATGAATTCAAAGAAACTCATTATGGTATCAGAGCATTGAAGCTCTTGTGAGCAAGATCCATTGTGTCTCCAATGGCTGATTCTTCCCTGCCATCAAATCTTAGTTTACTACTTTCAAATTTCAACTCTCTCATTACAGTGAAGCTCGAATCCAACAATTTCCTCATATGGAAATCTCAAATGACAAATATGCTTAGAGCATCTGGATTTCTTGATCATGTTAATGGATCTCATCCATGTCCTTCTCCAGATCTAATTGATGAATCTGGAAAAACTGTTTCAAATCCAAGTTATGTGCAATGGAAATTAATTGATGCACATTTGCTTACTTGTCTAACTACAACTCTATCTTCAGCCATTTATTCATCTGTTCTTCATCTGACTCAAAGTGATCAGGTATGGCAATTCCTAGAGAACGCTCATGGCTTACTTTGGGCCACGCCACAATACTTTGGGCCCACGCCACATATCCATCAACTAAAAACCAAACTTCAAACTCTTCATAAGAAATCAACTTCAATGGAGGTCTATCTCTCTCAAATTAAAGATCTTATAGACACGGTGGCTTTAGCTTCGCAAATATTGATGATGAAGATCCGGTTTTCTTCACTTTGAATGGTCTACCCGAGGAATATGATGCTTTCAAAACTTCTATTCGTGACCGATCCGAGCCTATCAAAATGGAAAATTTGTGTTCATTATTATGCTCGAATCCATTCATATTGCCAAACTAAATGAGTCTCCTCGCAGCGATCTTCATGTTGCCTATTACGCTTCACACGGATCATCTTCATCAAAGTTATGATTCTTCAAACTCGTTAATCGAGGTTTTCACTCGCTAGGGGTGGAGGTTCCTCCGTGGGCTTCAGAGGCGGATATAATACTTCGTGGTAGCAGATTCAATAATAGATACAACAATAACAATCATACTAATATCAGATCCAGAGGAACCTTTTCCTTTACCTCAGGATCTAACTCTGGCTGCCAGATTTGTGGAGGTTGGAATCACACTGCTTTTGATTGCTGGCATCGACTGGATCCTACATTTCTTCTTCTTCGGGCAGTTTCCCTCTCACCAAAGGCTTATATGCTCATATCTTGCTTGCCTCTTCCGTCTGTCCTTCTCGTTTCAAATTCTCACTATATATATCGCTCGCTGCCTTTTCGTTCCTTCTTCTCGATCCTTCCATACCTCCTTGGTATGTTGACTCTGCTGCTACCAATCATCTGACCAATGACTTGACTAATCAAAATAACAATTCTTTTTACCAAGGGGGGATCATGTTCAAGTTGGTAATGGATCTTCTTTACAAATCACCATATAGGTAAAGGTATTTTGCCAACTCCAAATTATTCTTTTCCTCTCTCCAATGTTCTTCATGTTCCAATTTATTTCTTCAAACCTTTTATCTCGTGCATCAACTCACCAAAGACCTCAACTGTCTTGTTATTTTTGATGCTAATACCTTTGTCATTCAGACAAATGCACGAACAAGATTCTACATAGAGGTGTTAACATCAATGGTCTTTATCTTCCGCCCATTCCTTCATCTCGAACCATGCTCTTCTCCTCAAGCTTTTCAATCGCTCTTGCGCTTCTTCTGAAAGCACACACCCAACTACTTTGATCCCGATGAATGAAACTCTTGTATGCGATTTCTTTTGTGGCAATTATCGCTTTCCTATCGCGAGCATAGCACTCCACCAACTCGCTTTCAGTCCAAAGAATTACCATCAGGGTCCGATTTTGTCGTGGCATCAAAGACTAGGCCATCCATCTTCTTTAAAGCTTCAAGATCCGGGCCGATGTTTTACCAAATAAATTGTCTTTGAATAAGGCCTTATCTTGTCTTGATTGTAATATGTCTAAATCTCATAGACTTCCTTTCACATTCTCTAATACTTTTGTAAATTGTCCTTTTGGGTTAGTTCATACTGATGTATCGGGTCCCTTTTTAAGAGATGATGCTCCATTTCGTTTCTATGTTTTGTTTGTGGATGACTATAGTAGATTTACTTGGGTTTATCCTTTGAACTACAAGAGTGAGGTGTATGATAAATTGCTTCTATTCAAAGCCTATATTGATAATCAATTTCAGACCTCTCTTAAAATACTTAGATCCATCGTGTAATTTGAGTTTGTAAATAAAAAATTGATACTTTGCTGTCTTCTCATGGCATTATTCACCAAAGTAGTTGTCCCTATACTCAGGCCCAAAATGGCATAGCTGAACGCAAACACAGACACATTATTGAAACTACTATCACCTTGCTTCATCACTCATCTGTTCCCATTAAGTTTTGGTTTGATGCTGTTGCCACATCCACATTCCTCATTAACAGAATGCCTTCTAGTGTTTTACATCACAAGACACCTTTTGAGATATTATTTCATACCATACCTGATTTTTCTCTTTTCAAAGTGTTTGGTTGTCAGTGTTTCCCTTGGTTAAAACCTTATGTTCCACACAAGCTAGCACCAAAATCCATGTCTTGTGTTTTCTTAGGATATCATCCTACTATTAAGGGATATCGATGTCTTGAGCCTCTTTTCTGGAAAAATCTACATTTCTAGGCATGTCATTTTTAATGAATCTTGTTTCCCTTCTCTCTCAACGATCCTGATTTCCTCTTTCAAACAAACAGTTTCCTCTTCTTCATCTACTTCAGATCTATCTACCCTTACATCATTTTTCGGCGCCCCGCTTCCTCATTTTCTCATTGTCATTCTTACTTCTTCTTCATCTGTTTCATCTCCTGCTGAGACTCCTTCCAGATCTGAGCCTACTCCTCCTCTACCTCAGCCTATTCATATTTCCTCTTCCAGATCTGAGCCTATTCTTCCTCCATCTCAACCTATTCCTATTTCCTCTATTACTATTGATTTACCTCCTCCTTCTTTTTCTTCCTCTGTGTCTAATATCCATCCCATGATTACTCGATCTAAACATAAACTTCCCCACTGTTTTTCTGCTAAAAGTTCTCTTCTTGAAACTGAACCTACATCTGTTCATGATGCTCTTCACTCTCCTGTGTGGTTTCAAGCCATGCAAGAGGAATATCAAGCTCTTCAACAACAAGGTACTTGGGACCTTGTTCCTCTTCCTTCTCATAAAATTGCCATTGGGTGTAAATGGGTTTTTCGCATTAAAAGAGATTCAAATGGTACCATTGCTCGTTATAAAGCTAGATTGGTAGCCAAAGGATTTTTGCAAACAGAAGGAATTGATTTCCATGAGACCTTTAGTCCTGTGGCTAAACAACCCACTATTCGCATCTTTTTGAGTATTGCTCTTCAAGCTCAATGGTCCATCAAACAGCTTCTTATTTCCATTGCATTTCTTCATGGTACACTTCAAGAGGAGGTCTATATGCTTCAGCCTACAGGGTTTGAACAATCTTCTACTCATGTTTGCAAACTCAAGAAGGCCTTGTATGGGCACAAGCAAGCCCCTCGGGCTTGGTACTCCACCTTCTCAACTTTCTTGCTTTCCCAAGGCTTCACCAACAGTCTATCTGATGCCTCTCTTTTTATCGAAAAACTTCTACAAATCTCACTCGCTCTTAGTATATGTTGATGACATCTTATTAACGGTGATGATTACGCTTTCATTAATATACTTCTTGAGACATGCACAAGTCTTTTTCCATGAAAGACCTTGGTCCTTTATCTTATTTTCGGCATTTTTCAACGCTAGCGCTTAAGTCTGCTAAGCATGGTTCCTTTTATCTCAAGCTAAATATGCCTTTCTTGCATTATTAAATAAATTGGAAAAATGGCGCGCAAAACCTGCTCCTCTCCTATGATTGTTAAATCAGGTGTTCTACATCGGATTCACCGCCGTGCTTTCGGCCGCCACTATATAGAAGTTTGGTTGGTGGCCTACAATATTTGACAATCACCCCGATCTCCTCCTATCTTTGTTAATCAAGCATGTCAGTTTATGCATCTCCCTACCAATGCTAATTTTCAAGCTGTTAAGAGGCTTCTTCGATATGTCAAAGGAACTCTAAATCATGGTCTCTTTTTCACCCCCAGTTCTTTTGATCTTTCAAAGATTTCTCGACTCTAATCGGGCATTTTCTCTCGACTCTAGCGGGCTAGTGATAGCCTTGATAGAAGATCAACATCGCTATTGTGTATATCTTGGTTCAAACTTGATTTCATGGTCTGCTAAAAAGCGAAAAACGGTAAAAAAAGGCAACTGCTTCTAGATCATCCATCAAGTTGAGTATAGAGCCTTAGCTCATGCTACCGCCGAGCTCACTTGGATTCAACAATTGCTTAAAGACTTTTGTATTTCATCTTCTTCTATTCCTCGTTGTTATATGGTGTGATAGTTTATCCGCCATGGCCTTAGCATCCAACCTTTTTTCTGCTTTTTCATTCAAGGTCCAAACATATAGAAATCGATTGTCATTTTATTCGTGAAAAGTGGTCGCCTAACATATTCAAATTTCAAAGATATTCCAACCATGGATCGTAGCGATATTTTCACAAAGCCTCTTCCTCCTTCCAGATTTCATTATCTTGACAAATGTCGTTAGTGGTTTCCGCCCCTATGGGGGCCTAAGAAGTATCATTCTCATCATCCTCCTCTTTCGCCATACATCATCCTCATCTCTCCATCTGACTCAAAAGAAATATACCACCATATAGAGCTCATGGACACTGTCAATGTTTGTTAAAGATGTATCATCCATTTCTGTAATTCTAGGAGCATTAGTTGTAATGGTTAGCAAATGCTCATATGAGTTAGTTAGTCTTATTAGCAAATATCATATGAGTCCTTAGTCGGGGTTTAGATATAGTTTTAGATTAGATATTTTGTAGTATATAAATCAATGTAAGTTCTAGATCTGAAATAATGAAAATGATGAATTCAAAGAAACTCATTAATATGAAGTATGAGAGAGGATGAAGAGTAAAGAGAAGAGAAAGAGAAAGAGAAAGTGAAGATGAGAATGGATATAGAGACATGGAGTGAGGTTAATATTGGACCTAAACTCATCCTTAATTTTTTATTACAATAATATTTCCATTCCTGACCTTTCAAACCCTAACCCTAACTCTACACCACCCACTATCACCATCTTTGGCTGCCACCCCTAGCCCCTACTAACCCTCTCTCACTACTCCCTAACACCATTAACCCGTTCCTACCACCACACTCTCTCTATCTTACCGGAAGTGAGATAGTGAATGTCCCAAAAGCATGTATTGACTTCCTGGGTCAGTCCAGGTTTCGAATCCACATCGGGAAGGCAAAGCCAGCAAGCAAGGGAATGAGGATGGCATAGAATCATCTATTGTCTCAGCTGTGATGGCTCTTGCTTACCCCTGGCCCCAACCTCACCCTCTTTACTCCTTCTTTGCTATTTATCACCCATTTCTAGCCTATCCTTAACCACTGTAGCCCCTACCTCATTTCACTTCTTTGTGCAATCCCTTTGATAGAGGAGGAATTGTGTAAAAGTGCATTCAATAAATGGAAAGAGAGGAGGAGGAGGAGGAGGAGGAGGAGAAGAAGGAGAAGGAGAAGAAGAAGAAGAAGAAGAAGTATCGAGGGAGGATAAGTAGGGTTGACATGATAAAGAAGAAAAAAGAGGGGTTAGGGAAGGGCTTATGAGGGTGTAAATGGGGTCGGGTTTGGGAGCTAGTGGTCGTGGGTAGAGATGGGATGAAAGGTAGCAACAAGGTGAGGGGTTGGTTACTTGAGATAGAGGTAGAGGTAGGGGCCAAGGTTACAATTTCATATGTTAGGAATGAAGGTAGAATTGAGATTAACGGCATGGGTGATGACGGGCTTTAGGGTGGCAGAGGTATGGAGGATGGGCTACTTGAAGTAAAGGTGGAGATAAGGGGCTTGGATTAAAATTTCATGTGTTAGGGATGATAATAGAATTGAGATTAAGCTTGATGTTCAAAATCAATAAAATAAAAATTGTGGTGGTGTTGAAAGAAGATAGCGGTGCACGCACAAAAAAAAAAAAAAAAAAAAAAAAAGAAGAAGAAGAAAAGAAAAAGAAAAAAGAAAGATGAGTGCTATTAGCAACATTATTTTTAAATAGGTACAATGAGGTGAAATATTGTGTAACTAGAAGCACCATTATTTATTGCACTTAATTTTTTTGTTTTAATGCAAGAAACATAGATCTCACTCAGATATGAGAAACTTGTAACCAGGGGATTTGAGTGATTGGAAAAAGAAAAAGAAAGTTAGGTGAAATAAAAAATAAATTCACCATTTCACCTAGTTTCACACACCTTTTCCCTTTCCTTTTCCAAATTCCTCCTCAAATCTCCCAACCAAACACAGCATTAGTGTTAAGGTTCACATGATATTGGAAACTGTCCCAAATTGATTGAGTGGAAGGCAATCCATAGTCACATCTTATCCATTCCTCTATGCTTCCCCATTTTAAGAAATACATTTCATTTTCATGATATTTTTCTTATAAATAGCTTTAAATATCGATAGAAACATAACTTTTTTCTCTTGATACATTTCGAGAAATCAATGAAAAAGGAAAAAATACATGTATATTGAAGCACATTTTTTTCACGGTTAATGATTTAAAAAAAATTCACAACCCATCTCTCGATTTTGAGACATTTCACTTGATCTTCTCAATACTAATTCCTCTCTCAATACAACTATTTAAAATTTTTATTCTAAACAAACAATGAAGGATGGACCTTTCGGATATGAAGTGCTTCTCGGACTCTATCATCGTTAAGCCACAAATGGAAACGTTTCAATGCATGAATCTATAATCAAGGAAGATAAGTGAAATAGTCATAAGACACAATCTCTTTCTCAAACCATACTTATGGGATCATTTGGATAAAATGAAGTTTCAAATGATATATTAGAGCATCAACAATACTAAATCTCATTGTCATATTTTAGCTATGCGACAATACAAAAATATCAAAGTTTATGAACCGTGCTCCAATTGAATAACGCAGTTAAAGGTTTTCCATTAGGGTTTTTGTTCGTCTTGGTCATCACCTACTTGTAGAATAGTTTATCATTTTTTACAAAGCTATCCAACTAATGTTGTATCTCTATAAAAAATATATAATCGGTAATAGTAATGTCAAAACTTTGGCAATCTATCAAAGCTTGTGCCAACTAGGCATAAATGATAGCAATGATAAAGTTTAGAAACTTCGATGGTAGCCTCATTAGAGCACCCAATTAATTCAAATAGTTGCTATAATGTTTTAAACTTCAAAAATATTTGATGGACAACACTGTGTAGTCGCCAAACTTCTCTTTAGTGCATTAGGTTGTCTAATGTCAGTTGTGAGAGGCTCGTGGTTCCAACAACACCCATAAGGCCAGTTTTGGGACCAGCATGCAGCTCACATTCATGCAATGGACAAAAGTTTTTTTTTTTTTTCCTTTGAAGTTCTTCAATTTGGCCTAATTAGTTACATGGGAATCCCTCACTAAGATGTTTGGCATCTAGTTGAAAAAGTCATAACTTTTTTCTAAATTTTTTTATCTTTTAGTATTTTCTTTTCTTTTCAAATTTGTATCAAAATTTTTAACTTTTCTGATTTCTCTAGTGTAGAATAATCTAAAATTTAAAATATATAAAAAAAAAATCAAAATTAAAAAACAGTTCAATGAAGACCCAAAAAAAGTTTTAAAAGGCTACTGTTTTTACTTCTTCTTCTTCTTCTTCCTTTTTTTTTTCATATTTATTTATTTATTTACTTTTTGGTTCATCTAGTTGATTAGACTACAAAAGTTTGAAGATTTTTTTTAATTTTTATTTTTATAAATTCACTAAAGATGAGAAAAGTAAAAAATAAAATTCATAACTCATCTTCTAATGTTTAAAAAGTCATAAAACAAACCATTTAAATATAATTTGGTATTGCTATAAAATTTTAAATATGAAATAGAAGATAGCTTATAAAAATCCGATTGAATATCAAAATTTGACCCATTGGTTTTTCTTAATGCCATGGCATATTATCACTATTTTTTAATTTTTTAAATTGATATACCATGCTAAATCTATATTGGGGCCGAATTATTGGAATTAAGAAGGCTTACAGAACTAGAATCACAGGGTGGTGGTTGATGAACAAAAAGCTCTATGTTTTTCTCATCGACAGGTCTTCTTTCACTAAACAATTCTTGTGGTTTTGGAGAAGCAAAACCACACGATGGTTCCATAATTTGATTAGTCTTAAGTCCATCAATACACTACAAAGGCAAACAATGAATTTTTGTCAGTGTACACTACAACATATAAGACTTTTGGCGACCAATTATTTTGGTCTTTAAAACCATTATTTTGGTCTCTAAATAGTTTTTGAGACAAAATTAAATTCGTCACTAAAAGTGCGTCCAGAAAAGTATTTAGTGACAAATTTTTGAAAATGTCACTGAAAATGACAATTAGCAACCGATTTTATATTGTCACAAAATGTTTAATTTTAGAAGACTAAACATTTGGTCGCTAATATTTCGTCACAAAATATCCCAATTTGGTCGTGAAAAACAAAATAATGACATTTTTAATGACAACTGTATTTGGTCGCTAAAAGACAATAACTTTCTCTACCACACATTTTCATCGCTAAAAGTCGATTTAGAAAATGTTTTGTAACCATTTAATTTCATAGTTTAAAATGCAAAAAAAATTAAATTTGTCATCCAGTCAAATAAAATAAAATAAAAATTTAAAATCCACACACCAAAGACACTCTACTCCCAAACCACAAAGAGTATATTGAAAATAAAATTTTACAAAAATTAAAACACAAAGTATCTAAATTCACTTCAACATAGTTTATTATATGAGTTAAAACTCAAAATAGGATCAAAATAGTTCAATATAGTTTATTATATGAATTAAAACTCTATGAAGATATCAACCACAGTCGACTTCAACACCACGCTATGGCTTTGCATTTGCCATGCCTAGCTTGAGAATGCGGGCAAATGAAGGGCTTCAGTGGCCTTTCCTAATGCTCTTTCCTGGCAAACCAGAGATGATGATCAACACCATTTTCTTAGAAATCCAAATGAAAACGTCTAGGGACAAAAGCATGAACTAAAGTTCTAATCAATTAGAAGGTCTCTTAGAAGGCTAATATATGATTTGAGTTGTTCATCTATTATTTATCATTTTGTTAAAACAAGAACTCTGCCTTTTGCTATGGAATGCCTGCTTACTGTGCTTTATCATATAGATTTTGATGTTATATTAGAAATATTGCATTTCTCTGCTGTTTTAGAAGGTAGAAATATTGGTGACTCAGTTATCTGTGAGATGGACAAAATGATAAAGGATAGTTACCTCATAGTTTGGTGTGAAAATGGGATAGATGCTAGACAATATCGGAGGGTGCTTGGGCCATTGTTAGACCACGGGTGTTTTGTCCATTCGTAGGAGCAGAAACAGAGCTCTCAACTTGTAAAATACACAAAAGACATTGATCTATTAAGAGGTTATAGTAAACACAAAGATCACGACCTATGTGATTACAAAAATTCAAAGACGAGAGAATTCAAACCAGCCACACATTTGAAAAAAGGCTAAATTGAATAGAATGAGTTAAATCAATTTTATTAACTTAACATTAAAACTAATTTTTGACAATAGTTATTTTTTTCTCTCTATCTTCTTGTCCATCATTTTGTCTAGAAATCTCAATTACATGTCCTCTCAACTTCCTCTATAGAAAAATTTACACAATAAGAACTTGATGAAGTACATTCATTCTTCCATCACCCACCATCATCACAAAAGTCAACTTATAATCAGTAATTACCTAACTTAAGCTTATAATCCGAACTATCATATTATGCTTTCTTCAAGTAACAATGGAGACATTTTATAATTGTGTCAGTATCCACTATATTTGGACAAAATTATAACCTTCTTATACTTCAAAATGAACTATAGAACAAACATATTTATTCCATAAAAGAAAGGTGGAGGCATAAACCTTGTACAACCAAAGCACCTAAGCCTATATACCTACAAGCATATACAAATCCCCCATAAAATCAATAATTGAAGAGAAACAAAATTGAGCACTCTCACATCCAACAAAACAAGAAACAAGTATAATTTTCTTTAAACAATGAATAGGGTGTTAACAGTTACTCTCAAGAGACAAAAAAATTTTAAACTTGAAATTTCAATGGTTGTGTAGTATGTAATAAGCAAAGGCATTGCTACATATAATAGCACAATGACTACTACAACACACATGAATGGAGAATGTAAGGAGAAAACTTATACATATTAATAGTAAGAATACCATTAATTCAGTAAAAAACAGCCCACCAATAATACACAGAACTATTTTAGATTATACACTTAAAGTTTACAATTACTCAAATTTTAAGAAACTTAGGTAAATACCTCATCAATTTGGAAAATGGTTGCAGTGCGTGTAATTTGACCAACCAACTAAAAAGAAACAAATGAAAATGAAGTCAATATAAACACATATACATATTACTTCTCTAAGTCACATATTGGAATTATAAAAGCAAAAGAGAAGAGTTCCTAACAGTATCACAACAAAACAAATAGACTGATACTTTAACAAGAAGTGCTAATTCAATAGCAATTTTCAAACCATCTAGCAACAAGAAAATTCAGAATTAAAAAATTTCCCAAAATAGCAAGAGTCCCACCACCTCTTAAACATAAATCCTCTGTTGTAGATCATATATGATTGTTAGCAAAAGTACATGCTAGAATTTAGAAATTTCTAAATCATCAAATCCAAAATAATGGCCCATTTGAACTAGTAAATATAGCTTGAATCTCTATGAGTGTGTGTTCGTTTGCGGGTGTGGGTGCAAATGTGCACAATTGCACAATTACAACTGCAACATGTGTATTAGCTTGATGACCAAACCATAAGTAATCTGCCAGTATCAAATAAACCCAGACAAACTAAGACTCATGAATATCATATATCTCCAAATATATATCATAAAGTCATACATACCATCACCAATCCTTAGGAAAACCTATACCAAACTTAAACCTGACTTATCCTAATTTCCTAGATTTTTACCCAAATTAAGGGAGACTCAAAATTTTCAAGGCCATATTTTGTAGCTCCCAAATTTGGTTTTGTTATGAACCAAATTGGGGAAACTTATGAGTTATTGTGGTTCAAATTTTAATTATGTGATAATGCCATTTTAAAGTGTGTATAGATGCACTTTCATAAACTTTTCTTTCTAAAAATATAGGGTCATTCTATACACGCCTAAAGGCTTATAACTAAATCATTTTTAATTATAACTAATAACAATAATAATAAATTATAATCAATATCACAATAAATCATAACTAACAATAAAAAAATCATAATCAAATATCACAAATATCATAATCGGTGCAAATGTTACATACTTCAAAAGGCCACTATTATAGAATTTTCCAAAAAAATAACAGTGCCTGACTTGAGGGGGGGCCATTTTTAAGGCTATCTCAATTTCTTTATTTTAAATATAGTATATATATATTAAATGTTTGGAGAATGGGATGTTAGATGCTGCCTAATCACCAAGTAAAACATCTAGTTTAAAAAATGCCCCAAATAATCTAATTGATTTTTCATCCATAATACTAAACTAGTAATTCACTTGGCAGATCTAAACTCACACTGCAAGGTAAATCAAACAACGATATTTCTAGTAGGCCAGTAGATACTCTCAATCACGCTTGAATTGTGCACACAATGAATAACAATCCCATAGCTTCTTCAGTGTTGAAAAGAAGAAACACAAAAATAAAATGACTGGAAAGTTCAGTGAGATAGCTAATATCGTTGAAATTTCTAGTTGTTTATCATCTATAGAATTCTAAGCATGTACCAAAAGATATATTAGCAACAATTCCAACCATTCATATTGAGAGAGAGAGAGAGAGAGAGAGAGAGAGAGAGAGAGAGAGAGAGCTCTTTCAATGCTCATTGAAATTACTGATGAAATAACATAACTAATCAACATATACCAATCACTGTTGTCATACCAAAAGTAGAACAAGTCCATATACATAAATGTATGACAGAAGAAGAATTATAATTAACTACACCAAGAAAAAGATCATAATGTATCATTAAAAAGTTTATATTAAATGTAATTATTCCAAAACCCCAACTAAAATACTACGAGAGAAGAAAAGCATGGTAATTAAATGAAGTATGGGTCATTGAATGAACATAGAAAACAATATTTCGAAAGAAATTCGACGCAAAAAAAGGAAATTAAGCTGTAAAAATTCATGGTAGATCAAAACAAAAGAACCACACCACTATAACTGCATTGCATTCAACTACCAAGGCTCCAAATTACAAAACACTGAACAAGAAAATTTTAAAGCGAAGCACTTTAAAATAGAATTAAATAAAAAACAATGCAATGCAATGCAATGAACATAAGTGTAGACATCCCCGAACGCCCCAGGAGGGATGAGTCCCATTCCGTTCGTTTTGGGCTCACTACAGTTCAGGACTCTAATTGTCACGGTTCTTAATCTGAACCAAAGAGTCCAAATCTGGCAAATCGTTTTGAGAAAACAGATTTTTGAAAGAGGTGCCAAACATGGATTGCTTTGCCAGATACAGAGTCACCACCTAAATATTTTATTTTGGGAAATTTAGGAAACCCTGACTCGTTGCCTAAGGCCACGTGTCCGTCATCACCAAAGTTGCCTCAGCTCGGGAACTTGGGTACGATTGGGGAAGGTCACTGAGCACCTTCTCGCCCGATCAAAGATCGGCCTCTACTAACCATGATATCTAGTTTTGAAAACATTATGCATTCTTATTCCGGTTATTAGCCTAGATTTACTATGTGATGCGCACAGCATACAAGTATAGACTGGATTGCCTGAATTGGAACAAAACATTTCATGTTTGTTTTTGAGAGATGGTTTGCTACCCGCAGGTAGGCTTAAAATGCAGATTTTGCCACCCTCAGGTGGGCTTAGAAAAGATGGTTTTGCCACTATCTAGTGGGCTTAAAACTCACAGTTGATGATTTGTTCCAATCCAAATAACCCAACCTTCATCCACAGGCATTCAGGCAGTTATATCACATAAGCATATAGCCTCATGGTAAGCATGCTACCATGGCAGTCACTCGCACGCATGCAAGGATGCTAAAGCATAAAAACTTACCGAGTACTCCAAGCCAAAACAGAAACTATGTTAGAAATCCATGCATGATCCTAACTATACAGAAATGCCTAATGCAACACATGCAAAAATACAACTATAGCAGGCTCGGCTATTCTAAAGATGGCATATGGGATGCTACAGCTAACAAGTATTGAACTTGGGATCGAAATACAATGCAGTGAGTTATGATACGCCGAGCCCGGTGCATGCGAAACAGATGAATGAATGGAAACATGCTATCATACTGTATGCTGATTGAAACATGCCCTAATCTAACCATCATAAGCTAGTAAATAAAAGGGAGAGAAAAACGTGGGGTTGGAAGACATACATCACACGCATGCATGCTTATTACAACATTGCCCTCGCGCAAAGGGTCCGAATAAATAATATACAGTCCCGAATGAATAATACAGTCCGAATAAATACAAAATCCTAATTTAATTAACAAATTAATCTAGGAAAGCAGTAAATTAGCATGCAAGCTAGGGACTGCCTCGACTCTGCTCCGGATGATGAATGATGCATGTTCGGGTTGTCTTGCGCAGAAATCCATTGCGACGCCGCAATTAGCCTTTGTTCGCAATTAAGCCCGGAATATTGCGCGAAGCCCCAAAAGATTGCCGGTTTCTGATTTACTGCAACAGAGAACGGGAAAGGGGCATGGCAATGTATTTTCACATATGTATGCTTGACTACTCTTCAGGGAGCGTAGTCCTCGATCCTCGTGCCACCAATCGCGCATCTCGATGCATGATGGCCGATATGAAATGTATGCACATATGAAAACACAACAAGGCCTAAACTCCATCATGGATAATCCGGAGTGTTGGCGACAGGAAATCGAGACACGTTCCGTCACTCAAAGTACGAAACGTCCCTCGTTTCCCGTGCTCGGGCTAACTAATATCCCAAGCACAATGCAAATGAGATGGCATGCACCATGCAACTAATATACAACCTAGCATGCACAATGCTATGAAATGGCATACACAATGCTCGATGTAACACGACATACACAATGCTCTGACATGCAACCTAGCATACGCAATGCTATGAAATGAAATGGCATACGCAATGTATGATGGACTTACACCAACATGAGTGGACCTCAGCCACACTCACATCAGCGGCCATAAGATGAAAATGAGACACTCGAGATGCGTGCACACATGCACACAAACCGAGGACCGATCCTAAGGTACGAATGCCACTCTAACAAGGCATGGCAAGGCATGAGACATGGCATTAAAAAATGCAAGTTCCAGCACTAGAATGTGATGCAAAATGATCCCGAAACATGGAAACATGGCACCCGATGCATGGAATGGTCCCGAAACACAAAACTAGGCACATGTATTGACCTATAGCTATACAAAGCATGCATTATTTGATCATGAAGCATAAAGACAGAACCAAGGCAGTCCCAAAACATGAATATTTATAGTTCAAAGCATGGCCAAAAGATGCTAGCAAGATGACCTAACATAGCATGCAATTTTGATTGGCAAACATGGTTTACATGGCATGTATATGAAGCAGGTGAGAACTCATCAAACCAGAAAAAATCAGTGTATAAAACGTGCCAAAACATGCCCAAATAATCTCTGAAATGCAGCCAACACATGCACAAATGATGGGTTCTTTTAGAAGGCATACAAAGGGGTTATTAAGCACATGCATCAAGGACACTTAGCATGGAAAAATAAACTCTAAAAATCAAATATGATGGCCCTAAAACTCATCAAATTGATCCTGAAATCAGTCAACAAAGCATGCAAGATAGGGCCTCTTTGGAAGGCCAAAAAGACCATCAAACAAAACAAGGTGAGAGGGGGCCACCCCCCTTTTCTTTTGAGGCTCAAAAATGCATCAAAGTCACTGAAAATCCACTGGATTTCAGTGGCTAAGAGGCCAAACCATGGCCAATGCAAGTGCTCTAATGCATAGCCCTAATCATGAAGGGATGAAGCATGCATAAGGGAAGATGACCCCAAACAGAGAGTAGACCTTAATAAAACATGAAGATGATATCAAAACAAGACTTTTTTCAGTTTAGATTGAGGTCCAAAAGGTTCACAAATAAGGCTAATGTATCATGCAAAATAAGCCCTAAAAGAGAGATTGAACAAACAGGGCAGTAAAAGGCCTCAAACAGTAAAGAGCCCTTCAACAAAGTTGAAGAGGGACTGAAAACAAGATACTTTACAGTTTATGGAAAATCTCAAATATGCTCACAAATAAGGCTACAATACGATGCAAAAATGGTCCTAAAAGAGAGATAGAGAGTAAGAGGCAGTAGCTGGCCTCAAACAGTGGAGAGCCCTTCAACAAAGTCGAAGAGAGGCTCAAAATAATGCACTTTAGAGTTTGGCTCGGAGCCCAAAAATGCTTACAAACAGGGCTAATATATCATGCAAGGAATAGCCCTAAAAGAGAGATAAAGAGAAAGGGGTAGCAGATGGCCTCAAACAGAGAAAAGTCCTGGATCAAACATGAAGATGAGCTCAAAATAAAACTATTTTCAGTTTGGGTCAAAGCCCAAAAATGCTTACAATTATGGCTTATAGATGAAGCAAGAAAATGCAAGTTTAAGGGAAATAGGTGCTTACCCTTGAAGAGCTGACCTCCAGCAGCTTTTGGTCCAAAATTCTGAGCTTCCAACCTTTGCAAATGGCTTCCAAGATGCTGGAATGGATGATGGTGGTGTTGTGCTATGGGTTGTAGTGCAAATGGTGCAAGAATCTTAGGGTTTTGGAGCTTGGAATAGTGAAAATGGAGGGAGAAGGGAAGGGAGCCTTGGCTGATTTTTTTCTAACCCTTAATCATGAAGGAGGGGTGCTGGCATGCACCAGGAGAGAGAAGAATGACCGGCCAGGTTCAAGAGGTTCAGGTGGCCGGCCGGCCAGTGTCAAAAGGGTCAACAAAGATTAGTGGCTGGCCACCCCAAAAAGGTGGCCTCCCATGTGTGTACAACACAGCTATATGGTCAAAATCCAGAAAATGTAACCTAGGAGAGAGAAAAACTAACTTTTTAGAGGGGTTCGAAAGGGTTAAGAAGAATTGATGGCCGGCCTATCCATATTGGTGGCCTTCCAGGTGTGTACAACACAATGGTGTGGTGGAAAGTCAAAAAAAGTGGCCCGGGAATGGAAAAAGTCAGCTTTCTAGTGAAGAAAACGGGTGATGAAGAGCGACAAAGGAATAAAGCTGGTCTTCAGAACAATTGCTGGCCTCCCACCCTTTTACAACCTTCCTAACAATGAAAATAAGGTCTCCGCCAAAAATGAACCCAAACTGATGTAAAACGAAGGTTCGGGGGCCAAAATGCGTGGCCTGGGGCCCCGAAAACAAGCTGTTAAGCACTGGAGGTGGCGTTTGACCACGAAATTGGTCTCTCGAGCCACAGTATCCCTCAAAAGGGAGGAAATAAGGTGTGTGCCAAAAACCGAAGCAAACGGAGGTGGTTAAGCGATCCCGAACCAAGGCACACGGCCGACGACTCCGAAAACCAAGAACCGGGCTCCAAACGGGAAAAATAGCCTACAACCATGAAACGTAGCCTACGGCCACTAAGAGATGGTCTACGAGACCTCTCTATCCCTTCGGGAAGAGAAAACGAAGAAAATGGGACTCGGTTCGTAAATTGAGGCAAAGCACAAAAGAGTTCGGAAGTCCGGAGGCGAGGCTCACAACCGAGATTCTGCAACTTCAGAATGAGCACAATATGCAACATCACCGAGTGCTCAGTTGGTGACGTCTGAGTCTTAAGGTCGGTCAAAAATGGGGTGTCTACAGTTGCCCCTCTTTGACAGAACTCAAAAGTCATAAATGACGGGAGTGAATGTCAAAGCCCAGAGACGACCCATTTTTGACAAGGCTGAAGACTCAGACAGACAGGCGTGATAAACAAAAAGATGTGCCCGCAGGCATGCCCGCAGGCAGGGGGCAAAATGCAAAGTGGTATGCACAAAGCCGGATGTAACTCAATGATCATGCGAAGCAGCAAGCTGTAATGAAGCAAATATCCACAATAGATGCAACAGTTTTAAGCGAGAATGCAAAGCAATACTACATTTCATGCAGTTGAAGAATGCGGAGAATCATCGAATTCTCACCATGTCTCACACAGAGAAGATACAATACCTGTGCGGCACGTCTGGTCGCACCAGCCTCAAATGAACCGTACATACAATATCGTGCCTGAAAAAGGGAGAAACTCAACAAGCACAACATAGTTAGCAACATATGTTCAGTGTGATATCGAGCGCAAACAAATGCGGTGTTGATGGGTAAGTGCATCGCAATGCAAGAAGCAACATGTGTGACAACGCGAGTTTAAGCATGGGGGTATGACAATACCCGTGAAACGTGCAGAACAATGCAAGTGGTTTGAATGAGAATGCAAGTGACGTGCATAACAATACAGGATAAGTGCAAACTCAAATGCATATTTTGAATTAAAACGAAACAACGAGCAAAGCAATGCAAATTTCGACGAAGGTGGCTCAATTGCGACCTCCGGTTAACCTCCCGAAGGGGTCACAACATATTCAAAAAGGATCCACCTTGCTTTTGACAAGTAATGATGAAACACACATTGAAAGTTGGAGTTGAAGTTCCCGCGGAGGGGTTTCGCGACAAAAAGTGCACTTTCCTTGTACTTTCTCGGGTGCCGAGGACTCCAATCATCACCAAAATTTGCAGGGACCTTGGAGGCCACCTTGGGAAGGCTACCGGCCATGTTTGGTCCAAGGGGGAGGCTGCCGGCCAGGGGTGAGGAGTGGGATGGCCGGCCTGCCAGAGAAGGTGGTCAGCCGGCTACCTAGCCCAAATCCGGGGCAGTTTGGTCCTTTTGCTCTCTTTTCTTTAAATGTGCTTATCCAAAGCACTTGTCCTCATAACATCAGCTCCGAAATTTCCTCCTCTTCCTTCCTAGACCACTTTCTCTCTCAGATCTGTGCTCTATACGCGTTTTCCAACGCCCCACGTAAGTTATTTTCGCGAAATCTTTCAGTTTTCGTCACTTTGAACCGATTACATTTTGATTTTGGTGCTTCTTTTCTCATTTTCACCACTTGAGGTAAGTTTATCTCAACATTTGGAAGATTTTCTCGGGAGTTGACTTTTGTTGACTTTTTCATTTCCCGAGAGTTGACTTTTGTTGACTTTTTCCAATTTTGGCTCATTTTGCTTGTTTTTGCTTCTTTTTGCAAATTTTTCGAAATGGCTGGTCATTTCCCTCATGGTGGAGGTCCTCCGGGTGCCGGGGGTGAGCCAGATATTATGCCTTTACCCTTGAGGATTCGACCATTCATCCCTGGGAGGTACAACCCTCCAGCGCACATCCTCCCGCAGGCAGTTTTCTACCATTTTACTGATTTCGATGATCGTGGCTGCTTTGGTAGAGAGATGGTGGGACACCACCAACTCCTTCTATTTTTCTGCTACCGGGGATATGACCATGACTCCATTTGACTTCGCCGTACTAACGGGCCTTCATGTGGGAGGCTGGGCTATCCCATATGATGAGGATATGGGCCAGTGGGAGGCCGCCTGGATATATTTATTGGGGGCTCGCCCACCAGTTGGCAGATCTGCGGGCAGAGTCCGATACACCTAGTTCTCTTCCCATTTCAGAAGGGCAGAGATGGAGCCTGAGACTCTTGAGGAGGTGGCGCAGTACACCTGCGGGTTTCTGATGTTCCTTTTCGGGACCACTCTGTTCGCCGATAGGGGGAACACTGTTGGGCTCTATCTGTTGAGTGCCCTAGTGGACCTTTCACAGGTTAGCTGGTATGAATGGGGCGGTGCCAGCCTGGCTACTCTTTATTGCTATATGAGCGCAACCTCCCGCGGACGGGGGAACATGGTTGGTGGCTATTGGAGGGCCTGTGAGGTACTTCCTGCCCTCTTGATTTACATTTCTACTTCTCATTACTTGTACATTGCACACACGGCGCACTTTACATTCTGTACCTTGCACTTTGCTCTCGGCATTTTGTATTTACATCCTGCACTCAGCATTCTGTATTCTGATGGCTATTGCTTTGTTTTTCACAGCTATGGATCTATGCGTACTTTTCGACGCTAGCCCCAAAGCTTGAGGTGGAGGTGCCTCTTATGACCCCTTATTCACTCGAATTCGAGGGCCAGTACCGGTCGAGACCTCGAGAGTCTTTCCTCTATCTACGGCAATACTTTGATACAGTGCGGTCGTCAGAGGTATTTCAGAACTCTCAGTTCTTCATGTTTCTGATCTTTGATTTATCTTGCACATTCACAATTTCTGATCAGCTTATGCATCGGTTCCATAGATCTCGTGGCAGCCCTGGGCGCTTTTAGGCAGAGACCTCCGATTCCAGTTTGCCGGAGCATGGAGTGCTTCTCAGTATAGGATCCTGTTTGAGCGGCCAGTTGGTAGGGCCTGGTTTTTGGGGGACCGTTTCCTGCGTCAAGTATGGGGCTACCCTGATCAGGACATTCCTGCAGCGCCTCCAGATAACATGCAGACCACTGATAGGCTCTCTCCCCAGGATGTCATCAGCGCTATGCAGGGTACCGATGCATTCTTATATCTGGAGTAAGGGGAGTATGCGACCTATCGTCACACATACTTGATGCCTCCACTGACGGGAGTCCGTACTCCGACGAGGAGGTTTGCTGGTATGCCCTCATCGAGCCGAGCTCGGACTGTAGATGTCCCTTCCACTAGCAGGGCTGGCACATCCAGAGGTGGGGCTAGACTGGTTCCCCCGATTCCTTCGACTCATCATCATCCTGGATGGTCAGATATGCCGACTGAGCTGACAGGATGGCGATATGGGACTTCCTACCCGATTCCGATAGAGCCTCCTATGCCTGACCACCGATATGTCAGTGACCCTGATTCACCACCGGTATGTTCCACTATTTTCCGTTTATCACACTGATACTTTGGCATTTGTTTATTCATTGATGACTTGAGCTTGTATCTGCAGCCACCCAGGGAGTACATGGATGAGGTGCTCGGGATGGTAGCCTCACTGGAGGGCATGGTCCTACGGAGAGAGGTGCAGTTGTCCCTCATGGGTGTCCAGGTACCCTTTAGTTTTCTTGCATTTATCATACTACGATGACATCGATCTTGAACATTTTACTGCATTGATAGGTTTGTGTAGAAACGTCTGACACACACTATACTTCATGTAGCTTTCTTGCATCTGCATCTGATATACATATTTGAGTTGATGCGTCCAAATTACACTCTTCCTTTTGGATCTTTGCCGATATATCTTTGGAGCAGTAGACCCTGGCCTTCCCGAGGAGCTGGGCCATCTAGGCCTCCTCGAGGAGCTAGGAGAGGGGAGTCGTCACGCGGACGAGGTGGACGTAGGGCGTACATTATAGAGGAGGAGTCCAATAAGGAGGAGGAGGTTGCAGATCCCCAGTCAGAGACGTCTGTTGACAAAGATGGTGGCTCTGATCCCGGTTCCGCTAGTAGAGATGAGGCTGAGGAGGGTTCCAAGGATGGCAGCCCCGACTCAGATGATGGTGATGATGGTGCAGAGTCTATTCCGCAGAAGAGGACGAAGAGGGCCTCTCATTCTTGCTCTTGAGAGCATTGATGCAGTTGTTCCCTACTTTACTTACCTTTTTACTAGTAGTTGTAGCACATTGTACATTGTTAGGCAGTTTTATTTTTTTGTAAAATTTGTACCCTTGTTGTAAAATGTTGTAACAAAGGAAGCATGATGGAATGAAACAGCTTTTGAAAAAGTGTTGTATTTTATGTTCTTAGCATCTCATCGCATTATTTTGCACCAAAATGAGATTGAATGGAAATGTGCATTGTGTATTTGCCAAGTCAGGTAGTGAACTGACGCAACAAACTAAACAACCTAACTTACTAAGAAATAACAAAACCTTAGCATGCTTACAACTTGATAAACAAAACACAACAAAATTGATAACTTGATAAGTAAGGCACAACAAAATTGTTTAAACAAAAAGTAACAACTCAATGCACGAAACTCGACAGCTCGACAAAACTTAACAACTCGATAAACAAGACATCTCAACCAACAAAACAACTACTCGATAAGCAAGGCAACAACTCAATAAGCAACACATAACAACAACTCTATAAACAAAGTGCATTTCGGACGATCTGGGTGTCGGAACGCATCTGAAACAGAGGGAAATGGAGGCCTTCGACACTCCCGATGCAGGCAAATGCTGGGAACTTCCTTCTAGAGGGTAGAACAGGACCAAAGGCACATTTTGCAGCATGGCCGGCCACCTTTGGGAGCTGGCCGGCCAGCTTTTTGCATTGGAGGGGAGAGGGGTGGCCGGCCTACCAGAAAAGGTGGCCGGCCGGCCACTTAGCTCAGCAATCACCAGTTTTTTGACACGTGTCTCCCGAACAGTGTCTTATCCTCTTAAAAAGTCCCAGCCTCGTAGTTGATTCATTTCATCTCAGTTTTGCACCAAAATGGAGGCGGTTCTCGTCGAAAATCTCATAGCTTGGATCGCTTCTCTAGATGGCTCGGAAAACTTGAACTTTCGGGGCTTCGGCTTGAATGCACTATTCACACTGGGCCGTACTCCGCTGCATCTTCCTTTCCTTCATGCCACAGCGAGGTTTTGAAACCCAGTAACACATGTTTTTAGCTTCGGCGGGCAAGAGGTATGTCCAACTTTCAAAGATTCTCAAGTTTTGATGGAATCTGAACGCCATGAAGAAATTTTGCCTCAGTTTCGCTTCGGTCACGCCCAAGCTTTAGGGCGGATGTGTGGGCTCACCATGCATGACGCTCGGTCTCTGATCTACAACGGGGAACTGGACATCCTCGGCTTGATTCATCGCTTTTCTGATGCCGGTGACCGCGACAACCATTATTGGCAAGGTTTTCGGCAACACGCACTTTGCTTGTGCATGCTATCTCACTTTTTGCTTGCCCTGGGCTTTAGTGGACCTAGCATTCGTCTGATTGAAGTTGCTCAAGGCTTGAAAGAAGGAAAGAGGTGCATTGCCATGACATTGGCCGAGACACTGATGGGCTTAGATGCTTTCTATCGCTGGGAGACGACCAGATTTGTGGGGAGTCCACTACTGCTGCAGGTAATGTTTCCCACCCAATCTCACATATATGTTGCTCACATCACTCGGCCCTCAGGCTCGATTTTTCTCACAAAATCCTTTTCTTACTTTTCTCTCATCGTACATCTCTCTATTCTTTATTCTCTCATTTTTCATCCCTCCCCAGGTATGGTTGATGGATAAATTGCAGGTTGTGGACTCTTGTCTAGCCTACTCAGCTCGCGGCTGCTTCTTTCGACAATGCCTAGTGGATGCCCTTGATGAAGGATGGTGGTACGACTGGATGTGCAATTTGTCTGCAGATCGCATCACTTGGCGCTGTTCTTGGCTCAATCTCCCGGCAATGAGCTATAGCATGTCCCAACAGACCGGGATCCAGTTGATTGGTCTGACTCACTGTGTTCTCTACTTTCCGTTCCGGTTCCAGTGCCAGTTTGGTCATGATCAGACTTGCCCGCCAGAGGGGATAGAGTATCCTGCCACATTCCCGGTTCGAGGCACACAGCTTGCCCGACATGCCACAGCATGGAGGACTAGAAACTCGGCTCCGCTCCCACTTTCGATTGCACTTTGTCGGCGAGTGCTTGGATTGGCTCAATGAAGAGGCCGCAATTGGGCCCACTTGGCATCGAGGCTTCGACCCGGCTCTCGGAGGGTGCGAGGACACTGACTTATCTATGCCCCGAATTTATTGCTTTACCAGTACTTTCAAGTTTTCTTTATGAATGTAATAAAAAGCAACTTCAATTTGTGTGCAAGAGCAGAAGAACTCTGTATTGAAATCAATGAAATTGAAGGTTGCGGGTACTGAAAATTTTCCGCTTTGGTCCAAAAATGGTCTTAGTTACAAAAAGATTAATTTGAACAAAGTCAACTTTTATTAAAACTTGTCAAAACCATTTTCGATATGGATCAGAACTGGACACGCCTGAGATCTGTCACTGAGATGCACAACCCAAGATCCTAGCAACTGGAAAGTTGCCCCTAGTCTGAATAGTACCGCTTGACCTTTGCCAAAGCGGAAAGTTGCCCTTATGCGAAAGGTACCGAAGACCTTTGCTGACAGCGGAAAGTTGCCCCTAGTCTGAAAAGCACTGCACCGGAGATCACGATGAATGCTGATAGACAAAGATGACTGAGATGATCAAATGGACTAAGTTGATCGGGGAAAAGTTTATGGCTAAACTTCAGGATGAAGTTGCCTACGTATCCCAAAGATGGGAATCAAGCCTTACGTAGTTCAGGCACGGGTTCACTCGGGTATTTTCACTCTCCTTTTACGCTCTAACTTTTGCCAAGGCCGCCATTTGCGGGTTTTCAACCTTGCGAGCTCAGTTTTTATAATTTCAAAATTTTTTGTGCTCTGAGTTTTGCCTAGGTCACCCTTTCAGGTTTTCGGCCTAACGAGCCTCTCAAGGGTAATATTTCTTCAACTTGTCCATATTGATCAGTTGTGAAAACTCTAAGCCATCTAGATCTATCAGAACCACAGCTCCACCTGACCAGATAGACTTAATGATGTAGGGACCAGTCCAATTGGGTCTGAACTTGCCCCTTAGGTCATGGATGGGAGCTCGGTTGTCCTTAAGCACCAAATCTCCTTCCTTTAGATTCCTGGACTTAACTTTCTTGTTGAAAGCCCGGGCAATTCTTCGTTGATAACCTTGAACATGGTACAGTGTTTTCAGTCTTCTCTCATCAAAGAGCATGAGTTCCTCAAACTTGCTCTGCTGCCAATCTACTTCGGCTATTTGACACTCAGCCAATACTCGCAAAGACGGAACCTCAATTTCGATAGGTAGAACGGCCTCTATCCCATAAACCAATGAATACGGAGTCACCCCAGTAGAAGTTCTGATTGAAGTCCGGTAGCCCCACAGAGCAAACGGCAGCTTATCTGGCCAGTCCCGGTAGGTTTCCACCATCTTCTGCAATATGTGCTTGATGTTCTTGTTGGTAGCCTCAACCGCTCCATTGGTTTGCGGCCGATAGGTGGATGACTTATGAAAAGCCACGTTGTATTTTTCCAACAAGTCAATCACTTCCTTCTTGAAGTGGGAACCGTTATCTTAAATTATCTCGTTTGGGACTCTGTAGTGACAGATGATGTTGTTTCTGATAAACTTTGCAACGTGCGAAGCCTTCAACACCGCATAGGATTGGGCCTCGACCCACTTCGTGAAATAATCTATCGCGACCAGGATGAACTCATGCCTATTCGATCCCTTCGGAGTGACAGCCCCGATCACATCAATTCCCCAGACTGAAAATGGCCATATTGTATAGCTTCGACGGCGGAATGTTCATGCGATTTGCATGAATTTGACATTTGTGGCATCGCCGAACAAAACCAATGCAATCCTCCTCCATGGTGGACCAGTAGTAACCCTGTTTGAGTATTTTCCGTGCTAACATTACTCCATTCATATGCGCACCGCATTCCCCTCCACGGATGGCCTCCATTAAGGGCTTCGATTCTTCGGCGTCGACACACAGCTTATGCATTCCCAGATGACCTCTCTTATACAGCTTATCCCCACAGACGATGAACTGAACGGCCATTCTTCTGATTGCCCTTTTATCCTTGGCATTTACCCCTGGCGGGTACGCTTCCTTCTCCAAGAAATTCCAAATGTCGTAATACTAGGGGTTTTCGTCCTGAACCTCATCTATAGTGGCAATCGACTCGTAGTCTGGCGCAAATTTCTGGTCAATGATGACTAGACGCATCCGGACTCCGAGCGGGATGTCTATCATGGAAGATAGAGTTGCTAAAGAATCTGCAAACCTGTCGTTCTCTCTTAGCAGATGAGCAAAGTTTAGCTTCTCAAACCGAGGAATTAACAAATCTAAGGCCTGGTGATACATCATCATCTTTTCTTCTTTGACTTTCCAGTCTCCTTTTGCTTGAGACACAACAAGGTTCGAGTCCCCGATGACGTCCAACCGTCTTGCCCCTAGTTCCAGGGCTGCTTCTAGACCGGCAATGCATGCCTCATATTCTACTTCGTTGTTCGAGACTTTGAACCAGAGTTTGAAGGCTAGAGGGATACGGGACTTGTCGGGTGCTATCAGCAGCACTCCTATCCCATACCCGTATTGATTTGACGCTCCGTCAAAGTACACCGTCCAAGTTTCATCGTCGATGTGCAAAATGGCTTTATCTGGGAATAAGTACTCGACTGCTTCACCCTCTTCCACTGGATGGTCAGCTAAGAATTCTGCTATTGCTTTTCCTTTGACTGACTTGCGTGTCACATATTTCAAATCGAATTCAGAGAGCAACAGCAACCAACGACCTAACCTACCCGTAAGTGCTGGTTACTCGAAAAGATATTTGATGGGATCGAGTCGTGAAACCAACATTACAGAGTGAGCTAACAGGTAGTGGCGCAGTTTCCTGGTAGCCCATACCAAAGCTAAGCAAGCCTTCTCCAACGGTGTGTAGCGAGTCTCATACTCTAGCATCTTCTTGCTCAGGTAGTAGATGGCTCTTTCCACTTTGTCCTCCGATTCTTGTGCGAGCACACAGCCCATTGTAGTCTCAGTTACTGAAGGGAACAATATCAACGGTTTCCTCGGCTCTGGTGGTGATAATACAGGCGGGTTTTGTAAGTATTCCTTGATTTGTTCAAAAGCAGCTTGGCATCGGCTGTCCCATTGGAATTTCTTGCCTTTCTTCAGGAGACCAAAAAGTGGTTCACAAGTCAAGGTTAATTTTGAGATAAACCGTCTTATGAATTGCACTTTACCCATAAAGCCTCGCACCTCCTTTTCAGTCCTTGGTGGGGGCATTTCTAGGATGGCCTTGATTTTGGAAGGGTCGACTTCGATACCTATTTGTGTAATCAGAAGCCCCAGCATTTTTCCCACTGTAACACTGAACGTACATTTCTGAGGATTCAGCCGCAATCGGAAATCTTTGATCCTTTGAAAGAACTTTTGCAAGGCAGTGTAATGGCCCTCTCTTTCTTTGGACTTGACAATCATGTCGTCCACATACACCTCAACCTCTTTGTGGATCATGTCGTGCAATATTGTGGTCGCGGCCCGTTGATAAGTAGCTCCAGCATTCTTCAACCCAAACGTCATTACTCTGTAGCAGTATGTCCCCCACGGGGTGGTGAATGCGGTCTTTTCCCGGTCTTCTGGTGCCATCACTATCTGATTGTATCCTGAGAAGCCATCCATGAATGAGAGCAAAGCATGCCCTACTGTGAAACTCATCAATATGTGGCAAGGGAAAGTTGTCCTTCGGACTGGCTTTGTTCAAATCCCTGAAATCCACGCATACTCGAATTCTGCCATCCTTCTTCGGTACCGGAACAATGTTGGCCAACCAAGTCGGGTATTCAGATACCAGCAGGAAGCCTGCGTCGATTTGCTTGGTGACCTCTTCCTTAATCTTGAGAGCCCAGTCCGGGTGGATCCTCCTGAGTTTCTGCTTGACTGGTTGGGCCTCGGGATCAAGGGGGATCCGGTGCTGTACAATCTCATAATCGATCCCAGGCATGTCTTTGTAGGACCACGCGAAAACATCTTTGAAATCTTTTAATAAAGCGACTAAGCGCTCGCGTTCCTCCGAAGACAACGTGAACCCGATCTGGACTAGCTGTGGGTCCTCCTTAGTACCAATATTCACAGTAGTGATTTCATCCATTAAAGGTTTAACAAATCTCTCATGCTCTTGTTCAATTAAGCATTGCAAAACCGGAGGAATTTCTTCCTCGTCGTTTTCATCAAAATTTTGAAAGTCTGAGTTAATGCAACAAATCAAGGGCATGGAAAAGTACTCAGAAACCACAGCTACTTGATTCTCATTAAGCACATCCAAATCGTCCGATTCCTCGGTTACAACAGACTCGAAAAAGAAAGAAAAAGACGACCTGGACAAGACTGTGGCATCCGGGTTATCATCCCCAGGATTACCAGACTCAGACCCAGTCGAGCTAGAACCTGATTCCAACTCACAAGACTTTGTGGAATCAGATTCCGGCTCACTACTTGACCCGGTACTGCTGGACAAAAATCCCTCTTCGTATTGCCAAGTGAGAGAGGGTGCGATAGATGCATCCAAAATAGTTGCTGGTAGGCTCGCAGCCATTTCATTCCCAATCATGGAAACCGAGAAGTTATCCCCCAAGCACTTCTGGTCGATCGGAGGATCTGAAAGTAGACAAGCCAATGCTACCCCCATTTCAATTTCAGCGCCCTCGGAGTCCACTTCCTTACACTACTTAACCTCAGCTGATGGGTCTATTTGCTCTTCGGCAATGTCATCCCCGGATAGTTGTAGGTCAAAGAAAATCTCGAAACCTGGCACACGCTTCCTCTCTGCGTTCAGCCACAGCTCTGGGAAACCACAAAACGGAAAGTCCTCCCCCTCCCGGACGAAGCGTCCGTTTGGGGTACCCTGAATGGGCAGGTGCATTAAGTCAAAAGGCTTCCCTGCCTTCTTCGCTCTGGCTCTCACAGCCATTTCCTTTCTCTTTCTTATCCAATCCTCTTTGGTGGGCGGATAACCCAATCCAAAGGTATGGGGGTTGTGTGGCACTTCGGCCAATGCTGCGATGCCCTTCCGGCCGCTGCTTCCTAATCCCATCCCAGGGATGTGTTGTAGCTTGTTCATGAGGTATACAGATTGAGCACTGACATACACTCCCTCATTAACAACCATGACATTTTGCATAACCCGAGCCTCAGCTAAGGTAAACCCTGACATAAACACGTCCTCCATGCCATGCTCGATTTCTAGGACTGGTGTAGATACCTCCGGCGGTGGATGGATTGGTGAATTCCCGAAAACAATGGCTACTCCCTTTCCATAGGGGTATTTCACCATCTGATGCAGAGTGGATGACACGGCCTTCACCTGGTGCAACCACGGCCGCCCCAAGAGCAGATTGAAGGTTGCCGGAACTTCTAAGACATGGAAGTCTATCTCATGTTGTCCTGGCCCAACTTTGGTCTGGATTTTTACTGTCCCCATGAGTTCTCGGCTCGTGTTGTCATATGCCCGAATTACCTGGGCTGTCGGTATGAAGTCCGCGGTCTTCAAACCGATGGCATAGGCTGTCCTTGCCGGGCAGACGTTGATGGCGGATCCAGTATCAACAAGAACCACCGGTATCCATTTATTTCTACACTCCATAGAGATGTAGAGTGGCTTATTGTGGTTTGCACCCTCAGGTGGTAGTTCCTTGTTAGAAAAAGTCAGCATCGGGGTAGCTTCTCCCGGAAAGACTAATCCTACCAGTTGCTCCGGCATGGTTTCTATCGATAGTTTAGCCTTGTCCATTGCAGATAGGACGGCCTGTCTGTGTACCCGTGTTGCCATAAGTAGCCCCCAGATGGAGATGTCTGCTTGTATCTTCTTCAGCTGCTTCAATACAGCTTCTTCTTCGATCCGCTTCTCTTTCTACTTTTCAGTTTCCTTGTCCTTTCCAGACGCTTCTGGTTGGTCTAGGTACGGGAGCTTGAAGTACCGCCCGCTTCTTGTCATGTGATCAATTTCATCGAGATACCAGGTGTCGTCTGGTTGATTGCTCCCCCAATCCTCGCCTGCGTGGGCAAGACACAAATCATCGTCTTCCCACCACATCCCGTGAGCAACCAACAGAAATTTGTCTGGCTCCGGCATGATTGTACTCGCAGCACTTTTAGCCCACATGCTCACAGCATCTTCTGTCCTTGTGCTCGCAGCATTTTCAATCCCCTCATGGGTTTTGGCTTTCCCGGTTCTCTCAGAACCCTGTTGTTTCACCTGCGTCAACGCAGTCTTTTGTTCAGCTTTCCCTGTATTCACAATGCTCCTATCCTGAGCGAAATTCTTCGTACTGGTGCTCTCCGGCAATGTACTCTGACTTCTGGCCCTTCCGGCAACAACTGATACCCTCGCCCCTGTCGGGCCCTGTTAAAACTCTACGACACCTGGTTGATCATCCAGTCATCCGGTAGCCTCTGCCAATTCCTCATAATCAAACCAGTTGACTGCTGCGTCCCCTGATTCCTGGTCATTGAAGAACTGGAGGTTGGCAAAGTCCTCTTCTACGGCCGTTAAATCATCCGTTCCCTGCTCAAATCCATTCCCCTGGATCACACACAGTTCTGCTCTCTCTGGCAATTCTAAACTTGGCTCAGACCGGCCTGCTGACAGAATGTAATCGCTCGGATCGTAGGCTTCCCCAGCAAAATTCCCAGACTGCTCAAACCCTGACTTAACAGTTCCATCCTTCTCTGCAACCTCCTCTGCACTCTCTTCAACAGCCACCACCACTGGCTCAGGTTAGGTTGTGGAGATGTCCATTATGCCCAAAAGGTCAGTGCAATTAGGAAGGAGCACCTCTGGCTTAGGTAGATGAGAAGGAGTGATATAGATGCTAGGATCGTAAGACACGACCCCAGTCTGGATAAAGTAAATTCTTTTGGGAGGTGGAGCTTGGTTGTGTGTAGGGAGTGGGTTGGTTGTGACATTAGGTCTTTCTGGTGGCAAAATCACCTGTTTGTCAATCAGATCTTGAATCTCGTGATGCAATCTGAAACATTGGTCGGTGTCATGACCGTGTTGCTGGTGATATGCACAATATTTGGCTGGGTTGTGAGTGGGGGGTAGTGGATTTGGTAACGGCCTCGGCTCTAGGAGTTTTAGATGCCCTTTTCTGATTAAGACCCCTAGAGCCTTGGACAAGGGCATGTATAATGGGGTGAAGGTTCTTTGGCCTCTGGGTTGGTATTTAGTGGTCTGTGTACTACTTCCGGATGCACCGGAGAAGGGTGTGGCTGCCATGGGCCTTGGAAGGGGAGAGGGAATGGTGGTGACCATGCTTACCTCCGAAGTTCTTGCAGTTGCAGCGCCACTCGGGCCTGCATTGTTGTTGTGGTTAAAGGTTCTCTGGGGTTGCTCCCTGTCTTGGTCAATCAGACCCTGTTTCATCGCATCTTCAATTTGTACCCCCATCTTGTGCAGATCCGAAAAGGTGGGAAAGGGGAGCACAATCATTTTTTGCATTAGTTTTGGCTGGAGATTGCGCACAATCATCCTGATATGGTCCTTGTCGGTGGGCCTTAAAGTCATCATTGAGGCCTTCGCCCTCCACCGGGTCACGAAATCCGAGAAACTCTCTTTGGGCTCCTGCCTTGTTGTTTCGAGATCACGAGTTGTAATCTCAATTTGGGTGTTGTAAGAGTATTCTACAACAAAGGCCTCGGCCATTTCATCCCAACTCCGCTTGACATCATCCTCCAACTTCGCATACCAGATAGCGGCCACACCCGACAAGGTCCGGCCGAATAACAGAAGCTTCTGGGGTCTAGTGAGGCCCATTGGCCGTAATATATCTGAGAATAGCCGGAGGTGGACCATGGGATCACCAAATCCATCGAAGCGATCGATCTGCGGCATCTTGAATCTATCCGGCAGCGTCACAGCCACATCGGTATATCCGTCCTCAATATCCGGGATAGCTTTCACCCCCTGGGATTTTTTGAATATCTTATCGAGCTTGCTCAATTTCAGTGCTGTAGGGTCTACTTCGAACTCGAAGGGAGAGTCCGGGTGGTTGACGGGTGTATGTACTTTGGATAATTGAGGTGGAAGCGGGGGCGGAGCCGATCCCGTTGGGATGTCTGTGTCCTCCTGAGCGGCATGGGTATTTGGCAAAATGTTCTGGGTATTTGGCAAGACAGTCTGGGTAGTTGGTGTCTGCTCGGGTATTAGGACCCCTGGTGGAGGAATTGGATGTGAGGCTGATGCTCCGGCTTGCTGCTGTAGTTGGGTGATTAGTTCCGCCTGTTGGGCCATGATTGTGGCCTGCTGTTTAGAGAACTCCGCTTGGCAGACAGCGTCCTCCTGCATTTGCTTCATACTCTCTTGGAGTTGGCGCATCATTTCTTCCATTCTGGCCATGTTCTGCTGATCTTGCTGACTGACTGGTATATGTATTCCTATGGCAAAAACTGAGACCTCAGCCCGACTGTTCACTGCTAGGGTAGACCATTGCTTTGGTAACCTCTGTTCAGACACACTACGTTTTCTCGGCCTCCACCTAATAACCGGGGGTAGAGAATGAAACACTGGCTATCCGTCAACTAGATCCTCAGATCGATTGAGCCGACGACCTCTTGTCCAAAGTGCTTGGGGAATATCTGCTTGGTTTGAAGCAATTGTGCTAAAACTGCCCCTAGCAAAAAGATAAATAAAGCAATAAGGAAAATAACCAGATAAACGAACAGTATAACAGATTAAAATAAATACACAATACACGGCAGGGCATAACGACACACGGTCGATAAGCTGAATACACACTGTCCTCAAACACTGATCACTATCCCCGAATCACTGTTCCCCAAGACCGAATCTGATACCCACAGATAACTGATTCTCAAACACTGACTGATGCTCGCAAGCCTGATGCCCAAACTCGCAAACTGATACATGCATTTCCCTGTAGAGACGCACTGTAAAAGCATATAACAGATAAGTAAGAGCCAAAACACCCCTATGTTGGGGTAGGGTTTCCTTGTTCTATTTTGTCAGGAGCTAGGGTTTCACTACGCACGCAACGGTTGTAAACAACCTATAATCGTGTAAGCAACCTGTCCTAGCTTAGAATGGTCACTATGGATTCCGAATATGCACTAGGTCGAATGGCCAAAAGGGCACCCCGGTAAAACCGGGGTTTGTGTTCCCATACTGGCAGAGCTCGTAACCGGTAAGCCTTATGGCACGCAACCTCTGGCAAACCACTCAGGAATAGCAGATGGCAAACACGGTGTCCTAGGTGTACCAATGTAAATGCAATGCAAAGAAACACACAAATGTAGTCAAAACCAGATATCATGAGTTCGAGTCAAGTTCTCTAAATCCCCAGCAGAGTCGCCAGAAACTATAGACGTCCCCAAATGCCCCAGGAGGGATGAGTCCCGTTCCATTCGTTTTGGGCTCACTACAGTTCAGGACTCTAATTTTTACGGTTTTTAATCTGAAGCAAAGAGTCTAAATCCGGCAAATCGTTTTGAGAAAACAGATTTTTGAAAGAGGTGCCAAACATGGACTGCTTTGCCAGATACAGAGTCCCAACCTAAATATTTTATTTTGGAAAATTTAGGAAACCCTGACTCGTTGCCTAAGGCCACGTGTCCGTCATCACCAAAGTTGCCTCGGCTCGGGAACTTGGGTACGATTGGGGAAGGTCACTTCGTGAGCACCCCCGCTCGTCCGATCAAAGATCGGCCTCTACTAACCATGATATCTAGTTTTGAAAACATTATGCATTCTTATTCCGGTTATTAGCCTAGATTTACTATGTGATGCGCACAACATACAAGTATAGACTGGATCGCCTGAATTGGAACAAAACATTTCATGTTTGTTTTTGAGAGATGGTTTGCTACCCGCAGGTAGGCTTAAAATGCAGATTTTGCCACCCTCAGGTGGGTTTAGAAAAGATGGTTTTGCCACTATCTAGTGGGCTTAAAACTCACAGTTGATGATTTGTTCCAATCCAAATAACCCAACCTTCATCCACAAGCATTCAGGCAGTTATATCACATAAGCGTATAGCCTCATGGTAAGCATGCTATCATGGCAGTCACTTGCATGCATGCAAGGATGCTAAAGCATAAAAACTTACCGAGTACTCCAAGCCAAAACAGAAACTATGTTAGAAATCCATGCATGATCCTAACTATACAGAAATGTCTAATGCAACACATGCAAAAATGCAACTGTAGCAGGCTCGGCTATTCTAAAGATGGCATATGGGATGCTACAGCTAACAAGTATTCAACTTGGGATCGAAATACAATGCAGTGAGTTATGATACGCCGAGCCCGGTGCATGCGAAACAGATGAATGAATGTAAACATGCTATCATACTATATGCTAATTGAAACATGCCCTAATCTAACCATCATAAGCTGGTAAATAAAAGGGAGAGAAAGAAGTGGGGTTGGAAGACATACATCACACGCACGTACGCTTGTTACAACATTGCCCTCGTGCAGAGGGTCCGAATAAATAATATACAGTCCCGAATGAATAATACAGTCCGAATAAATACAAAATCCTAATTTAATTAACAAATTAATCTAGGAAAGCAGTAAATTAGCATGCAAGCTACGGACTGCCTCGACTCTGCTCCGGATGATGAATGATGCATGTTCGGGTTGTCTTGCGTAGAAATCCATTGCGACGCCCCAATTAGCCTCTGTTTGTAATTAAGCCTGGAATATTGCGCGAAGCCCCAAAAGATTGCCAGTTTCTGATTTGCTGCGACGGAGAGCGGGAAAGGGGCATGGCAATGTATTTTCACATATGTATGCTTGATTACTCTTCAGGGAGCGTAGTCCTCGATCCTCGTGCCACCAATCGCGCATCTCGATGCATGATGGCCGAGGAGTCGAATTGCACAACTCAATATGAAATGTATGCACATATGAAAACACAACAAGGCCTAAACTCCATTATGGATAATCCGGAGTGTCGGCGACAGGGAATCGAGACACGTTCCGTCACTCAAAGTATGAAACGTCCCTTGTTTCCCGTGCTCGGGCTAACTCCTATCCCAAACACAATGCAAATGAGATGGCATGCACCATGCAACTAATATACAACCTAGCATGCACAATGCTATGAAATGGCATACACAATGCTCGATGTAACACGACATACACAATGCTTTGACATGCAACCTAGCATACGCAATGCTATGAAATGAAATGGCATACGCAATGCATGATAGACTTACACCAACATGAGTTGACCTCAGCCACACTCACATCAGCAGCCATAAGATGAAAATGAGACACTCGAGATGCATGCACACATGCACGCAAATCGAGGACCGATCCTAAGACACGAATGCCACTCTAACAAGGCATGGCAAGGCATGAGACATGGCATAAAAACATGCAAGTTATAGCACTGAAATGCGATGCAAAATGATCCCGAAATATGGAAACATGGCACCCGATGCATGGAATGGTCCCAAAACACAAAACTAGGCACATGTATTGACCTATAGCTATACAAAGCATGCATTATTTGATCATGAAGCATAAAGACAGAACCAAGGCAGTCCCAAAACATGAATATTTCTAGTTCAAAGCATGGCCAAAAGATGCTAGCAAGATGACCTAACATAGCATGCAATTTTGATTGGCAAACATGGTTTACATGGCATGTATATGAAGCGGGTGAGAACTCATCAAACCAGAAAAAATCAGTGAATAAAACATATCAAAAAATGCCCAAATAACTTCTGAAATGCAGCCAACACATGCAAAAATGATGGGTTCTTTTAGAAGGCATACAAAGGGGTTATTAAGCACATACATCAAGGACACTTATCATGGAAAAATAAACTCTGAAAATCAAATATGATGGCCCTAAAACTCATCAAATTGGTCCTGAAATCAATCAACAAAGCATGCAAGATAAGGCCTCTTTGGAAGGCCAAAAAGACCATCAAACAAAACAAGGTGAGAGAGGGTTAACCCCCTTTGCTTTTGAGGCTTAAAAATGCATCAAAGCCACTAAAAATCCACTGGATTTTAGTGTCGAAGAGGCCAAACCATGGCCAATGCAAGTGCTCTAATGCATAGCCCTAATCATAAAGAGATGAAGCATGCATAAGGGAAGATGACCCCAAACAGAGAGTTGACCTTAATCAAACATGAAGATGATTTCAAAACAAGACTTTTTTCAGTTTAGGTTGAGGTCCAAAAAGGTTAAAAAATAAGGTTAATGTATCATGCAAAATAAGCCCTAAAAGAGAAATTGAACAAACAGGGCAGTAAAAGGCCTCAAACAGCAAAGAGCCTAGAAAAAAGTTGAAGAGGGGCTCAAAACAAGATACTTTACAGTTTATAGAAAATCTCAAATATGCTCACAAATAAGGCTACAATACGATGCAAAAATGGTCCTAAAAGAGAGATAGAGAGTAAGAGGCAGTAGCTGGCCTCAAACAGTGGAGAGCTCTTCAATAAAGTTTAAGAGGGGCTCAAAATAATGCACTTTATAGTTTGGCTTGGAGCCCAAAAATGCTTACAAATAGGGCTAATATATCATGCAAGAAATAGCCCTAAAAGAGAGATAAGGAGAAAGGGGCAGCAGATGGCCTCAAACAAAGAAAAGTCCTCGATCAAACATGAAGATGAGCTCAAAATAAGTCTATTTTCAATTTGGGTTGAAGCCCAAAAATGCTTACAAGTATGGCTTATAGATGAAGCAAGAAAATGCAAGTTTAAGGGAAATAGGTGCTTACCCTTGAAGAGCTAACCTCCAGCAGCTTTTGGTCCAAAATTCTGAGCTTCCAACCTTTGCAAATGGCTTCCAAGATGCTGGAATGGATGATGGTGGTGTTGTGCTATGGGTTGTAGTGCAAATGGTGCAAGAATCTTAGGGTTTTGGAGCTTGGAATAGTGAAAATGGAGGGAAAAAGGGAAGGGAGCCTTGGCTGATTTTTTCTAACCCTTAATCATGGAGGAGGGGTGCTGGTTATATAGAGGGGAGGAGTGAAACAAAAGGAGGGAAAACAAATTCAAATTCCCCCCAGCCCCAAAAGGGCAGATCCCCGGGCAAGGGTCTGGTGCAAAATAGATGGCATAGCTGGCATGCACCAGGAGAGAGAAGAATGGCTGGCCAGGTTCAAGAGGTTCAGGTGGCCGGCCGGCAAGTGTCAAAAGGGTCAACAAAGATTAGTGCCCGGCCACCGCAAAAAGGTGGCCTCCCATGTGTATACAACACAGCTGTATGGTCAAAACCCAGAAAATGTAACCCAGGAGAGAGAAAAACCAACTTTTTAGAGGGGTTCAAAAGGGTCAAGAACAATTGATGGCCGGCCTATCCATATTGGTGGCCTCCCAGGTGTGTACAACACAATGGTGTGGTGGAAAGTCAGAAAAAGTGGCCTGGGAATGAAAAAAGTCAGCTTTCTAGTGAAGGAAACGGGCGATGAAGAGCGACGAAGGAATAAAGCTAGTCTTTAGAACAATTGCTGGCCTCCCACCCTTCTACAACCTTTCTAACAATAGACATTTCAATTATGTATGACATCATTGTATGTGTTATATAAAGAGCTTTCATACCACTTACATCTTGAATGTAGGTTGTATAAAACCGGATGAATTCATATATTGTCTAAGTTTATAATAGTCATTTGCATGAGAGATGTTATTTTATTATATCTTATTGTCAATTTTATATATCGGTTTTGGATTTATTCACGTGGGCCGGACTTTGTAAATCTGGGGCGTGACATGACACTTCATGTAGAAGGCCTTTAAGGAGATAGTTTATATCACAATGAAAATATTGAGTTTCATCTCCAAATGATCAATTTCATCCATGAGCTAATGAATTGCATAGTTCAATCAGCCTTTCTCTTTGTACCCCCAACTGTACTCTTCCATAGAAGATATAAAATATAAAGGGCATAAGTTGAGATTTTACCTAGTCAATATGATAAATCTCATTTTTAAAGTTGTCAATCTCATCTTCGCATCAATGCACTTCTTCTTTACAATGCTAAATTGCTAATTCTAACTAAAGATAATGAATTGATATAATAACAAATCAGCATATTCTACCCCTTAAATTCCTTAGGGGTTCCAATGGACATAGCAAAATATGTTTGCACAAAAATTGGCTAAGTAAGGAGATTTGGGATATGGGTGTGCCAAGGCAATGTATTGCCTATGTGAAAATGGATCTAATTTCTTATCAAGAGATTGTGTAAGGGCCAAGGGGATAAAAGCCTCCTAGTCCTTTACTCACCTCAATGTAGAGGACTTAAAATCGCCTAAGGGTTATAAGATAGGAAGAAAAGTTAGCAGGAGGAAATACAAAGAAGAAACTGTCAACTTTAATGTACCCAAATGGATTGAACAAACACAATTTTTGTGCTTGGAGACGAATATTGATCAGGCAAGGGAAATCTAGATTTGCTAATCGAAGCCGCAAAACTTATCTCCGGCGAGTTTGAAAACGACTACAGATTTAGAAAATAGAAGTGAGCGAAAAGTTTTGCAGAGAGACGAAGAATGAAATGGTGATGGATACAACAACAACATGAACACCTTTGATACAACAACATAGAAGAGAAGAGAAGAGATAAGTGCGTACCATCGATCGTCACCGTTGTCGAACCAATCTCATCGTATCGTCGAGCGCCACCGCGGTCAAAGAGAGATTGAAACCCTTCGGACCAGTCTCTCTTATGATTAGAAGCTATTAGAAGCCAAAGATTTAATGTATATGTTTTGTTTTGTAATATTTTTTTTTTTGGTGATTAGCGCAAGAAATTTTATTTTGGAGCTTATTTTTTTTCGATCATACCATTCATGACATAAATTGTGCGCCGTAAAAAGTGCAATACTTTTAACGGCTAGCGTTTTGTGTGCTATGAAAAGTACAATACTTTTAACAGCTGGCGTTCGTGTGTCGTGTAGAGTTGATGTATTAACGACATGCCATATGCATGTCATAGAAAGTTTTATTATTTACGGCTAACATTGCAAGCCTTAAAAAAATCATTGTTATTAGCATTCATGGCCTACGCAATAGACACGCCATGGTTGGAAAATTATTTACGACATGCAAAAAAAGCAAGTCATAAAAGTGAAAAACTACGGCTTGCATTTATTGTATGTCGTTGATGTGGTGTCGTAAAAAATCAGTTTTGTTGTAGTGAAAACAGTTTTAAATAAAAAATATTTGAGTTACAACAGATTGTAATTACAATTGAAATAAGAAAAATCAACCACAAATGACAAAATTAATCTACAATGACACAGATGTTAATGGCAACAATGCCTAAAAGCTAAACTATGGCACATGCGCCTTAAAGATGAACTAATGGTAAATACTAAGGCTAAATTGACATTGATGTCGTTGAGTGTTTTGTTAATTTAAGTTGGTGTCAATGAGTTGAACTTGAGCTTGTAAATGGCCTTTTATAGCCGCTAGGTTCATTCTAAAAGTTACAAACGACCTCCTAAATTTTTTTGGCCACTTTGCGTAGTAGGATGCTAGGTTGGCTTCATGGTTGCCATGTGTCCTATGAACAAGTCTTGAAGCCCAAATATTTCAAACATGTGTTGAATTTACATTTATTGAATTTGCTAATTTGCATGAAGAATAGTTTCTGCCACATTCTTCTTGTTATTGGATCATAGGTAATGGGACTCAAGATGTGATAGATGAATAACATATGTCATAACCACTAGACCAAATCCCAAAATTATAACTCTATGGTGGTATGAAATAATGGTCAATAGCCATATCTTAAAATATTAGGAACACATTCTGCTGGAGATATTAATAGAAGAATATCTTTTAACTAATTCCTATAAAATAGGAAACAATCGCTACCATTATCTGATAAGCATTTTGATAAAACCACCAAGAACTTTCAGTTTCAGAGATCACTAGCGCAACGTGCCACCTCCTGATTTGGCTATTCCTCCTAGAAAAATCACCTCTTTATCAAACTTGCCAAATCTACCAAAATTACCGTGAACATTCATTTATTTGAATGATGATCGCCAAGTGGCATCATCCAGTTGGGTAGTCGTTTTCAGTACATATAGTTTTACACTTGGTCTTTTCCAGTTACAATTTAATTGTAAGTAACGGAGAGATCACATTGCAACAAAATTAAAAGTGTAGGGACTAAATTGTTCAAATTGAAACTATGGAGACTAAAATGACACTTCACTTAAATTATGAGGACTAATGGTGTAATTACCCTATAAAGAGTTACCAACCTTGAGATTGATAAGTGGCTCGATGCCAACTTTGTTTCCTGCATTGCAACATAGTTAGTACACTTGAAACATGAGCAAATCGTGTTTTCCTTGACTTTCTTATGGTAATATTTTCCTCCGCCAAATGATTTTAGGAAAATGTTGCACTTAATTCATCCATCGCTTCTTAAAATTGCTACCAAGTCCTACTTTGAACTTTGAAAAGCTTGCTATTTAGTTATTCATTTATAACAAATTTAACATATATATGTATATTAAATATGCGTATTTAGTGTAGATATGTATTTAAGTGTCCAATTCATTTGATCACACATCTAAGGACATGGGGATACAACAAAAAGGATCATATTTGTTAATTTACTTCTTTAATGTTTTAAAGTAAAATAATGGAAACCGGGGTTACTGTTGTAAGTAAGCCATATCAGTAGCAGTTGTGACATCTGTGGTGACTTTTCCTAAGCTTATTTGGATAGTCTAAATGTTTTTAGTGTAAGGTCCGTCAAGTAGATTGTTTATGAAAAGAATCAGGTTAGTTGGATATTTGTTGTCCCTTAAGATCACATTTTAGTTTGTAAACAAATAAATGGCTAGCATGATTTCGATAATGTTTTTAAAAATAATTAACTCGATTATAGGGTTATAGTATTTGATTAATCTAATTTTTTTACATGGATGATATGTTTGACAAACCTTGCAATATGAATAGTTTGAATTATCAAAATAGGTTTAGAATAATGTTCTATGGAAGCTCACAATAGTCACTACTGTGACCTACCGTAGTAACACTGTGAGTACCCGAATATAAAAATTAAGTAAATAATTAAATAATAATATTACAATCTCAAATATTTTGGTGGTGAATTCTAAGGTGCAAATTAAATATACTGGAGGATCTTTTAATTAATTTTTAAACCTAAAATAAATTTAAAGTGAAAGTCTTTAATTTAGAGGCAAGATTTATAATAAATAAATAAATAATAGGGGGCCAATTAGTTAGTATATTTTGATTTAGTAATACTTGTATTTTATTTAAATTAATGGGATAGAAAATAAAATAATATAAAGAGATAATAATTTAGAGCCTTTTGTTTAGATATATAAAGTAACCCTAAGTTGCCTAATACAATATATAACAACCCTAGGGTTCCTAATCTACACTATAGCAGCAGCAAACACAGCAGCCACGGGAGAGAAGGGTTGAGAGAAAATAAGAAGAAGAAAAAGAAAGGGTTGCAAACAAAGAAGGATTTTTGGGTGTGTACTAGGTCTTTATCTTTCTTCTTCCTTAAGGTTTTGTTCTTTATCCTTACTCTATGATTATTTAGTTCATTGATGGAGAGGTTGTAGGTTTATGTATTGTGTATATAGATATCCTATTAAGAAACTTGAGGAGTTAAATTCATGTATAAAGAATGGGTATTATTCTTCGTTCAAAAATTCTGCACAGAATCACAAACTTTAAAAATCAAGAAACCATATCAAACGGATGAATTTTAATCTGAAATTTTTACAGTAGATTAATTACATATTGAATTGCATATCTGAATTTTTTCATAATTTTTGGGAGTCAAAATCCATATAAACTAATGTGTTCAAATCTGTCCAGAAAACTAGTTTTTAACAGTAAATTCGGGAGTGTTGTTCTCTTTGGGTATAAATCCAAAAATTATCAAATCAGCGTCATTAAAACCAGTTACGAATCTAGTTTCTTACATTTTTGGCCTTGCATTGATTGCTCATGTATATTAAGAGAACCGTCAATTTCTTTAAAGTGCTGCAGAAAGCAACTTGTTTGGATATAATAAATTGTACATAATTATTTTGATAAGCAAATCAAGTGAAACCAATTGGGTTTGAAACTTAGGATATATTAGTTGATATCTGGAGGTTTTTGGAATTTTTTAAATAGCGTGGAGTGGGTTTTGTAATTTTTAAAGTTAGCGAATAGATTGGGAAAACTTGTTTAAAACTCTGTTTCATCTTAAAGTTATTTTTAGTTAAGTTTCAATTGGAACCCATGTCTTGGGTGATTTTAGACCTTGAAGAATATGAACTTAGGTAATATTTAAGAGTAACGGTGAGTTGGGTTGAGCCATGTTTGTGCGCTTTAGTTTGGGGTTACTTAGTTTATTATTCCTTTTAGTATGTTTGAATTAGTAGTGACGTATAATTTTAATACTTTGTTCAGGGCACTAGTTGGACTTTCATACTTTATTCGAGGATTATATTATTTCGGTTTCAGGTGAATAGTTTCATGCTCTACATATTTTTATAAATGTTCTTCTACCCTGAACTGTTGGAAAATTAAATTGTTGTTTCAAGATTAAACTGTTTTGATAAATTATTATATTATCCATGGAATCAAATTATTTCTGAAACATGTGTGAACTTGGCATACTGTAAACTATTTTTTTTGGTCTCATGTTTATAATGATGAACTACCATGTTTTGTGAAACTGGTGTGTATTGATTATTGGGACCATGTGTGTATTTAATCCAGGGAAATTATTCCACTGTGTGTGGTGGCTCTGGCCACTAGGGAACAGATCTAGGTTGGGTCGTGATGACACTAGTGCTCAACGATTGTAAGGATTAAAAAAAGCTAGGTGACCTTCAATCGGATCGTCCTTGAGAAAAGGCCCAGGTGCCTCCCTGAGGATGACTCTTAGTTCGGTATTGGATCCAACAGGGCTTATAGTCTTGAGAACTGTGTGGCATATTATTTGTTTTTCTTGGTACCCAAAAAATTATTGGTGTTCATGTTATAATCTGTATTAAGTGAAAAATGTCGTTTATCATGTTCTTGTGAGACATGAGTATTTTAAGTGTTGAACTGTGAAACCTTCTTTTTGAAACAGATTGTATTTACCAAACTATATGTCAATCTAGTTTCTGTGATATATATCTTATTTTAGAATTTATCCCTATTTTCAAAACTGTATTTACTATCCATGTTGCTACTCACTGAGCTATTAGCTGACTTAGTTTTTTTATCACTTCCAGGTGTTAGAAGGACTTAGAGTAGATTTATGGCGTAGCGGGGACTCAATTGCATGGATCTTTAGGGCATTTATTTAATTTTTTTTAGGTTGCTTTGTCGAGTTTTGTGCATGCATTGTGGTTGGGTTTTATTTAGAATTATTTTATTTTGTGGGCGATTTGTGTCCCATTTAGTATATATATATATTTTTAGGAAGTTGGTTATGACTTGTTTTTCACTTGTGGTATGTCACTGGATTGAGTGTTGATTTATTTATTTCTGGGCTATCATCACATTTATTCTTTATGGTTTTTGGGTTCATGTTTAGGCTTACGTGTGCCTTGGGCTAAGTCCCTGTGGGCCATGGCCGGTCATACCCGGATTTGGGGTGTGACAAACACTGAGTCCAAAATAATGTCAAACGAAAATCTCATTTCCTCACCCACGCATTCATATGTCAAGTATTTAACATGAATACTTTATATATTTAGAAAACAAAATTATATGTGTGTTCTTACCAAAAATGGCCACCCTATGGGATGATACCACATGGCGTTGATTATTCAAATAAATGGATGTTCATGGTAATTTTAATCGATTAATAGATTTGTAAAGTTTTATAAAGTTATATCTAAGGTGTTTTTCCTAAAGTAACATCCAAATCAAGGGGTGATATGCTGCGTGGGAGACCCATGAGAGTGAAAGTGCTTGGTAATTTTATCAAGTACACTTAAGTAATGATGGTTTCCTATTATTATATTGAGATATTAACTCATTATCTCTAGAAAATCATGTACCTATTTTCAAGGAGATGTTTATTAACCATTCCTATTAACCACCATCATCTTAGGATATGGACTAGAGATATGGACATGTGGCACCCATTAGGGGTATTCACTAACCAAGTTGATCCGTCAAAACTAACTCGATCCAACCCAATCTGTCACACCCCAAATCCGACTCTGACCGGCCGTGGCCCACAGGGACTCAGTCCAAGGCACACATAAGCCTAACCACTAATCCATAATCACATTGAGCAACTATACAAAAGTCCAGTAATAAATAACCAAACTCAATCCAGTGACATGCCACAAGTATAAACGGAAAAACCAATCATAATCAATACCATCCAAACTTCTGGGACATAAACAGCTCACTTATCAAAATAATCCCAAATGAACCTCAATAAAAATAAAAAGATGTATGCACAAACTTGACATAACAATCTAAAACAAAATAAATCACTACAACAAAATTAACTATTTACGGCATCATGTTTACGACATGCATTAAATGCATGTCGTAATTAGTACATTCTACGGCATTTTTTTTTTTTGCAAGCCATTAATGTTTTGTCAATAACAGCATACATACCATATAAGTCGTTGATTCATATATTTATAGCATGCAAAAGTATGCCGTAAAAAATGTATGTTTTTTACGACTTACAAAAAAATGTCGTAAAATATTTGCACTTAAGACAACATACATTTTATGTTATAAAATATTATTACTTTACACGGCATGCATTCACATGTCGTGAAAACTTTTGCAAAAAAAAAATTCAATCCGGAATTTTTTTATAGCATGCAAAAGCATGCCATAAAAAATATATATTTTCACGACATACAAAAATATGTCATAAAATATTTGTACTTAAGACGACATACATTTCATGTCATAAAATATTATAACTTTACACGGCATGCATTAGCATGTCGTGAAAACTTTTATTAAAAAAATTTTCGATCCGAATTTTTTTTTTTTTTTTGATTTAAAAAAACTAATAATTTTCAACCAAGCTTCTCACCTTACACTTTCCTAATTGAGAACAACGCAAAAAATAATTTATATGTTATTTTATAATTTAGTGTCTCTTTTAAGGCATAATTGCACCCAATGGGATTTTGAGAAAAAAAATTACATATTTTCACGGCATACAAATATTTCTATTTAAGATGACATACATTGTATGTCATAAAATATTATACCCTTACACAACATATATTAGCATGTCGAGAAAACTTCTACTAAAAAAAATTTCAATCTAATATTTTTTTTAAATTAAAAAAAAAAAACTAACAATTTCCAACCCCTGAGTGGGTTAGTGTATTCAAATCGGATTACGGACTCGCTAATAAAACCCAACCCGTCTCTCTTCTTCACTCCTCCTCCTCCTTCAAAACCCTAGAAAACAAACCAGACCTTCAAATCCCCTAATAGATCTTCATACATTCTTTGCATTTGAGATTAAAATCACACTGATTTTGCATTCATACGTCTCTCTCTCTCTCTCTCTTCATCGGCGTCTCACACAAACGCACGAGCACCACCACCGACCACCACAAGCTTCTGTTACTCTAAACTTGGAGTTTGATTCCGACCTTGGAGTTCAATTCTGATTCTAAGCCCTTCCACGGATTCAATAAATTCGGTGTTTGCATATCTATTCGATTAATTCGATTCTAAGCCTTGAATTTATGTGTTCCAATTCTCCTCTCTCATCTGTCTTTGATTTTGATTTCTAGGGTTTTCATGCCCTTATTCAATGTGTTTTCACTTCTGTGATTGCTCGTTTTGGGATTGAACAAAAAGGTCCTCTTCGCGATCGCTTCAGTCGAAGTCTACTTCGAAGAACGTTTTCATGGTACCTTCTCTCTCTCTCTCTTTAGCTCCTGTTTTCTGGTTCTTACGTGCTAATTTTCGCTTTCATTTCGAGATTCCTATGATTTTAGTTAATAATGTTTTCATCAAGTCTACTTGAAGTCTCTCGCACAAGTGGCTATGAATATGCTTGATATGACCATGTTTGGTACTCTAACTGAAGAACAAAAGCAGAAGGTATTGCTTTATTAGTTGCATACTGGTCTTCAATATATTGAATTTTAGTTAATAATGGTTAGTTTTGCATGCTCTGTATGTTGTGTACATAATATGAAACCATGAAACCAGTAGCAGTTCTATATTTTTCAGTTAATGCTTAAACATTTTTTATTGTTAACTGGCTTCATATCATGTCATTTATCTCCCCCCCCCCTATATCTATAGAAATCATTGTAGGTTAAGTGTTTTAATTTTTTTTTTTTTTTGATGTAGAGTTGTATAGATAGGTCCTAGAGAGTGCTACCCTTATGGAGAAAAATTAAAATAGAGTTTGTTTCTCTCTCCTTGTATGATGCTTCCATGTTGTGGTGTAAGATTCTGCCTGGCATTTCATTAGGATGAGTTCATAAATAAAAGTTGTCTATTTGTTTTTCAAGGAGTAGGGATTCTAGGTAATAAAAATTATGAAGTATCACCTTGTAGAACTCGAAATTGTCTCATAAATACTGTTATGAGCTATTTAAGAATGTCTCATGTCTTAATGAATTTCCTTCGATATACTTGCATATTTGGATCCACAGGACTTGGTATAAAATGATTTTGGCAAAATTGATGTTCACATTTTACATGGGTTCTCTGTTTTAAGTCCATTCATGACTTTAAATTGTAGTTTTAAGATCAATTGAAATTTAAATCATAAAATAAAAAGTGTTGCCAATTGACAAAGAAGGCTGATTTTGGCTTTGGTCATACTTCTTAATCTCAAAAGGTGAATTGGAAATTCCTACAAAATTGATCTCAATCTTGCTTGGAGATTATAAAGCCTTGCAGATTTCTGCCTTTTTATAACCATACAATGTTAGTGAAAATTTTTATTCTCTTTGCTAACAGTAATATGAGAAAATGAGATTATGGAATAGCTATTGGCCAACAAGGCTCTTTTAAGAAACCATGTCCTTTAGGCTTTGGTTATTTCAAAGAGGGCTATGTGAGGCTCAATTGAAAGTCTATGCTCAAGTTTTAAAAAGAAAGGCTTAGATTAGCAGGATTTGCCCCCAAAGAAACCTAGGAAGTACTTTCTAATTTCTAAAAAGAGTAATGTGATTATAGGAATTTGAATTGTTGCACCATATTATAATCTTTTAATTTAGTTTTTTTAAAGAAAGATAATTGCCTTGTTTCATACAAAAGGAACTATAATATATATCTCCGCAAGACTGATTTTGCTTTTGTAACTGTATATTTGAGAACTGAATGGTGGTTATGATTCATGGTGTGGTTTTGTTTTTGTGCCAGAGTTTGATCTTCATAGTGTGAGTTGGACTTTGTTAGTATTTTTTTTTTTCAAAATTATTTTTTTCTTGTTATGTTTTTATTATGTCATGCATATTTATTGGGGCCTTCCTAGGTGTTGATATTGTTGTTACTCCCACCAAAGTTCTGTAGCACCACTTGCAATTCTTCAACTCTTTTTTTTTTTTTTTTTTTTTTTTTTTGCGGATTCCCTTATGGTTGAGGTTTTCTTCTTCTTAACTTTAGAATTACTCTCGCTGTGGGCAGTTTTTGTCAAATATTGAGAACAAATAACTATCTTATTGGGTGTCTACTATTTTAAATCATCTTACGAAGTTTATGTTTGGGTTTGAAAAATTTTGTGCCATGAAGGGATTTTCCTTCTTCTTAATAACCCTCTAAGTGGGCTAACCAATCAAATACCTTTTTATGGTGTAAGTCATTATATTATACTTTTTTGAAAAGGTCATGGTTTGGTTCCAAAGGTAGCTTGACTGACTTTTTATTTTATTATTTTATTATTTTTTTAAATTTTTTTTAAGCCAAGTAAATCCAATAAGTACATTTTTGTTGGTTTTGTTTATGTTTAAGGTATCTGGTATCCGTTCATTTGATGAAAAATATATGAAAAGTTTGATGCCATGATGTTCAAAAGCAATGTTTATATGCTTAATGGTAATGGATATTGAATGATTCTATGATTAGCAAATGTGCATATTTCTTAACTTCGACTTATGCTTAAACACTTCACATCCAAATATATGTATATGATTTCCTTAAGAGTACTATTTTTTGTAAGTGGCATCTATCTTACTTAGAATTGATATGAAACACACAGCTTATAGTTTTTCATTGGTTGATATTGATATTAAACTTGTTGTAGTGAAAGGGCCCTATCTTAAGCTCTTAGGGACTACTTGATGTTATGAAGATCCAAGCTTATGGTACTGGAAGTTTACATAATGAACTTAATCCATTCACCTATTTTGGCTTTCTCCTTTGTAGTTGCACTGTATCTATTATCCTTTTTTAATTAAATTCTTTTTGGTAATCTTTCGTGTCTCTCTTAACAGGTACTAATATGTAGAGGGCGGAATCACATAATGGGATTATTTGATATGGTGATGATAAAAGATAATCATATATTAGTAGCTGGAGGTGTCAATGATGCTCTTAATTTAAACTATTCATCTATCATATATCATGAAGGGACCTATCAGGATGCCCACCAAGGTTCTTCATATCACTACCAGGAAGTCCCCTTGGGGTGAAGGTACCAAGTGTAGAAATATCTTGATCTATTGCTTGATGTTATTATAGTGGTTGGTAGTTTTGATTAAAAGAGCATACAACTGCACTTGTAACATTTTCCATTGGATTGTGAATTTGTTTCCATGTTTAACTGTTCACTGAGGTTTTCATGTATTTATGTCCTGGCTGGTTGTTTTTTTTTTAGTAGTTTATTGTAATGTTTTTGTACATTGGTCCATGGCAAAAAGTCTGGTTTTTAGTAGTGAGATTAGTGAATTTTATGATTTGAATACTTTTCTTGGTTTGTATGCTTGTGAGGTTGTTATCAGCTTGATATGATAGAAGCTGAGAATAAAAGTTAATATGCAGTTGTTTGGTGTATGAATATTAGTATTTTTTTGCTTACTTCATAGTTGCTGACTCTGCTTGGTTTGTTCACCGGTTGTTACATTTTATAAGCTATTATCTGCTTATTGTTAAGCAAAGTTATACTCCTGTATATATATATTATATTAAAAATAACCTTCTACGGCATACAAAATTATGTCGTGAAAAATATAATGATTTATGGCATACAAGAAAATGTCGTAAAAGATTATATACGGCATGCAAAGTATGTCATAAATATATTAAAAATGACCTTCTACGGCATACAAAATTATGTCGTGAAAAGTGTGATGATTTATGACATGCAAAAAAAGGTCGTAAAATATTATATATGGCATGCAAAGTATGCCATAAATATATTAAAAATAATCTTCTACGACATGCAAAATTATGCCATGAAAAGTATGATAATTTATGGCATGACAAAAATGTCGTAAAAAATTATATACGACATACAAAGTATGTCATTAATGTTTAATTTATTACTTTTTACAACTTTTCTTGCATGCCGTAAATGACGCTCAACTTTCCACGACATGTCATATAATGGCATTTGTGTGCATGCCGTGAAAGAGTTTTTACGGCATGCATTGCGAGCTGTAAAAAGTCAATTTTGTTGTAGTGAATGTATGTCCTAGAGGTCCATGCAATCGAGTCTCAGCTACGCCATGAGTCCACCCTAAGTCCTTCTAACACCTGGAAGTGATAAAAACTAAGTCAGCTGATAACTGAGTGAGTAGCAACATGAATAGTAAATACAGTTTTGAAAACATGGCTCGATTCCAAAATAAGATATATATCACAGAAACTAGATTGACATACAGTTTGGTAAATACAATCTGTTTCAAAAAGAAGGTTCCACAGTTCAACACTTAAAATACTCATGTCTCACAAGAACATGATAAATGACATTTTCCACTTAAAACAGATTATAACATGAACACCAATAATTTTCTGGGTACCAAGAAAAACAAATAATATGCCACACTATTCTCAAGGCTATAAGCCCCGTTGGATCCAATATCGACCTAAGAGTCATCCTCAGGGTGGCAACCTGGGCCTTTTCTCTAAGACGATCCGATTGAAGGTCACCTAGCTTTTTTTTTAAGGTCTTTTCCTTACAATAGTTGAGCCCTAGAGTCATCACGGCCCAACCCGGATCTGTTCCCTAGTGGCCAGAGTCACCACACATAGTGGAATAATTTCCCTGGACTAAATACACATATGGTCCCAATAATCAATACACATCAGTTTCGCAAAACATGGTAGTTCATCATTATAAACATGAGAGCAAAACAAATAGTTTGCAGTATGCCAAGCTCATACATGTTTCAGAAATAATTTGATTCCATTGATAATATAATAATTTATCAAAACAGTTTAGTCATGAAATAACAATTTAATTTTCCAACAGTTCAGGGTAGGGGAACATTTATAAAACTATGTAGCATGAAACTACTCACCTGAAAACGAAATAATATAATCCTCGAATAGAGTATAAAAGTCCAACTAGTGCCCTGAACCAAGTATGAAAACTATACGTCACTACTAATTTAAAAATACTAAAGAATAAGAACTAAGTAACCCCAAACTAAAGTGCACTAAAACGGCTCAACCCAACTCACCGTTACTCTTAAATATTACCTAAGTTCATGTTCTTCAAGGTCTAAAATCACCCAAGACATGGGTTCCGATTGAAACTTAACTAAAAGTAACTTTGAGATAAAACAGAGTTTTAAACAAGCATTCCCAATCTATTCGCTAACTTTGAAAATTACAAAACCCACTCTATAGCGATCCCGGGTTTTATCCCTTGTTGTACAGTGATCCGGACTTGTTTCTGTGGATGTTAGCAGTTGTTTAAATCTTGTTTACGTCCTTCCATACCTTGTATTTGAGTTATAGGATGTGTTGGGCTGGTTTGTTTTAGGTTGGTTGTGTTGGGCAGGTTTGTTTTAGGTTGGTTGTGTTTGAGAGCAAATGGTTGCTGCCCAGAATTTTGGTCCTTCGCTTGAGTGAGAAGTTTGTCGCTCGAGCGAGCTCTTTGTTTTGGATCCTTCGCTCGAACCAGGGTTTGGTCGCTCGAGCGAAAGTTGAGTTTTGTGTCTGGTGGATCGAGCGAAAAGTCTTGCGCTCGAGCATGTGTCTGCGTCTCATTTTGACCTGAGAGCCGTGTTTCTTGGCTCGAGCGAGCGAGGTGTATGTTTTGAGTTTCCTCGCTCGAGCGAGCATTTTGTCGCTCGAGCGTGCTTCTGGGTTGTAGACCTGAAGCTTCGAGTTTTTGGCTTGAGCAAGACTTTCTTCGCTCGAGCGACCAATCCTTCGCTCGAGCGAGCCTGTTTTATATCAGTAGGCAACAGCGAGGAAAACTTCACTTTTTCATCCCCTTCTCTTTTTCAAACCCTAGATCTGAGACCCTCTCTCTCTAGACTTGTCTTCTCTCTTAGATTTCATCTCCCTCTAGTGTGAATCTATCCTAAGTCCTTTGTTAAAAAGATAGAGGGTGACTTGGGCTTTGATTTAATCTGAAAAATATGGGATTTGGAGCACGTTGGATTTTGGTCTTTATCTCCGTTTGAGCTCAAACTTCGAGGTAGGGATAACCTACTCCTTCTCATGAGCTTTGTCTTTGAATTTTAGCATTTTGATATGTTGGAGGTTGTTGTGTAATTAGGAGAAAGTTTGGGTCTTTTGTGTAATTTTGCAAGAGTTGGGGTTTTGTTTATATAAACCTATATGCATGTTTAGCATAGAGAAATGAGACCAATGGTGGATTATGGATAAAAATGGAACCTTTGGGTTGTTATGTAACTTATGGGAAAATGCCCTAATTATATAGTTAAATTAATTAGTATAATTAATTTGAAGAAAAGATGAATTGAATTGAGAATGTTGATTATATATCCATTCGGTGCATTTATTTTCAGTATAAAAATAACTGCTTTGGGCTATCGGTGGAGGATAGTCTTGATTGTTGTAGACAATGCATGATGATTAGGCAAACTAAAACTAATCGATTGAGTATGCTATCAAATATAGCAGTAGAAATAATACATTAACTTTATGTATTGATTGACTGTATATGATCTGAATTTATATACATGTGTTGTGTGGGAGGAGATAGGGGATGTACTCCACGGTTTAGGGGAAGATAGGGGATGGACCTCTAAACTGGATTTTGGGTGACATTGATATAGCACTACAATGTGTATCAAGTGTTGATTATGGAAGTGTTCGAATTGATTTGATATAGCACTAAAATGTATATCGTTATCAATTGTGGAGAATATAAGTGATTTTATGTTATGTTGATACAACACCGAAATGTGTATCTTTCGTAAAAGTGTGGAAATGGCTTATGTGTTATCACTACAGCATTAAAATGTGTATCTAATGAATTTTGAAAGTGTTTTAAGGATGAGTCTTAATCTTATTAAGTTATTAGGCTAAGTGTTGAGCCTTGTTTTCAAACTCAAAGTTGAAAAGAAATGGGAAATGGAATGTAACATGGACTTAATGTCATGAAACCGAAATGTGATATATGTGGGTGTAATTGTGTTGATCATCTATCAACTGCTAATCTTTTAGTCATTGTTCATAGCTGGTTTAGTGTATTTCTACTAGGCTGTGGCTCACCCTTTATGGGACATCATTTTCAGGTACAGGTAGCATGCCACCTCCAAAGACATAGCTTGGGAGGCTAGAGGCAGACAGACTTTTTGTCATTTTGTTATCTTTCGGATGTATTACATGTAAATTCAAGCCAAGGGCTTAATGTGTATCGAGTTAGTACTCTTTTTGGTAACCAAGTGTTAACTTGGAAAGTTTTAAGCCCAAGAGGCATTTGCTTTTGTTGTTAACATGTAATACGCATTGTAATGAACCACTCTGATGAATAGAAGAATATTTACCTTTTGTATCAATGCATGTCTCTATTGATGGGTTTTAATGTTATCTTTTTTTGAGGGCGTTACACACTCCACACTATTTGAAAAATTCTAAAACCCTCCAGATATCAACTAATATATCCTAAGTTTCAAACCCAAATGGTTTCACTTGATTTGCTTATCAAAATAATTATCTACAATTAATTATATCTAAACAGGTTATTTTCTACAGCACTTTAAAGAAATTAATGGTTCTCTTAGTATACATAAGCAATCAACGCAAGGCCAAAAATGTACAAAACTAGACTCGTAACCGATTCTAATGACGCTGATTTGATAATTTTTGAATTTATACCCAAAGAGAACAAAACTCCCGAATTTACTGTTTAAAACCAGTTTTCTGGACAGATTTGAACGCATCAGTTAATATGGATTTTGACTCCCAAAAATTATGAAAAAATTCTGATATGCAATTCAATATGTAATTGATCTACTGTAAAAATTTCAGTTCAAAATTCATTCGTTTGATATGGTTTCTTGATTTTTTAAAATTTGTGGTTCTGTGCAGAATTCTTATCTAACGACTTTAGCTCCTTAATTCGCTTTAAAATTTTGTATGAGAATAATATACACCGAATACTAACACAATCGGCCAATCCATTCCTTTTTCTTCCAATCAATACACTGAAACATTTATACACAATAATCATAGATATAATATATTATAGAAGAACAATACCTTAAAGTTGTAGAACCACAAGATGCTAGAAATTTCTCTCTCTCTCTCTCTCTCTCTCTCTCTCTCTCTCTCACACACACACACACACACACACGCAATGACTCATGGCTGCTAAGAAACCTAAAGTGGCTGCTATTGTGTTGTGAAAATAATAAGAGAGTTAGGGTTTTTCTTTTGTTTTTATTTTATACTAATGGTTGGGTACACCTAAAGCATGTGTAGGTCAAATAAATAGATAAATATACAAAATATATGTATAAGTTATATGCAACTCAAATAGTAAGAGCCTTATTTATTAACCTTATGGTTTAGAGTTCAAGCCACACCCTCTTCTCTATTTTTTATTTATTTATAATAAACCTTGCCTCTAAATTAAAGACTTTCACCATAAATTTATTTTAGGTTTAAAATTAATTAAAAGACCTTCCAAATATTTAATTTGCACTTTAGGATTCACCACCAAAATATTTTGAGATTGTGATATTATTATTTAATTATTTACTTTATTTTTATATTCGGGTTCTCACACAATCCACTCACTTTTAAGTGGTTTCGATAGTATGGGCAAGCAGATGCGGATGTAGATTTTTCTAATCCACCTATGTTCGGATGGATGGTGGATGAGAGGCCACTCGACCCAACTTGATCCACCAACCCTTCTTAAGAAAATGATGTTATGTTTTCATGATTTGTATGTTATAAAAATGACATTTTATTTAATAATAATATTAGCTACTTATGAAATATGAAAGTTTGGCCTTTATTTTAATTATAAAAAATGAAAAATAAAAAATTTTGGACTCAAATAAAGCCCAAAATAGTAAAAACAATTACTCTAAAATAGTTCAAATATATATATATATATATATATGTATGTATAACAATAATGCCCAAACCACCAAATAGATAAGCATCCACCGGCCAATCCGCATGGCTTGCTCAATCTACATCTACTAACTAAGTAGATAAATGCGGATTGATTTTTTATAATCCACCTAAGTATAGACGGATGGCGAATGGGAGGCACCCAACCAAACCCGATCCGCGAGCACCCTTAGCACCCATCCATTTAAATTCAAGACCCCCTACTACTTGGTCCAACGACTAAGAGACAAGGAGGCAATCACCTACATCTCTTGAGGGATACATTAGAGATATATGGGCAACATGGTTGTTGAGGGACACTTTGCACTCTAGGTGATGTTCTAGAAAACCGCTAACCAAAAGTAGTTGAGGGATATATTAGGAGCTAGTTCAAAACGGCTAGAAGGTCAAGCATATGAAGGCCATTTCAAGATGGGAAAACCCCCCAATCAATCATCCAATCAATTCAGAAAATACTTAGCAGTTATCTCTCAAGACTCAGTGTCATTTCAACATTAGATTACAAGTAACTTCATTAGCTTACCGTATTTTTCATTTCTCTTTCAAAAGTTAGCTTAGTTTGTCCCAATTATTGTATTTTAATTTGTTTGGATATCATAAAATTCATGTTGTGTTCTCTTCCAACTTCAAGTGCTTAGGAGTTTCTAAGTCCTTCTTTATTGACGCAACAAATAAACCAGGAGGATTTTTATCCTTGGACCTCACATTTTCTTTTCAGAAGAAATTAGAAATATTCATCAGATTGGACTATACTTAGTGGGTGTTTGAGATGTTCTAAATAAGTGTACTTTTTGATTTTTTGGCTAAAAAAATAGAGAAAAAAAGATGTATGCTTGGGATAACTTTTTGCCTTTTTATGAAAAGATGTGAAATAAAAAATTGTAGTAAAATCGAAATGGCCATTCTACCCTTGTTGACTTTTTGACTTTTGACTTTTTGATTTTGGATTGTTAAATGCAAAGGGCAAAATAATAATTTTGTCCTATAGCTTCCCCCACAAGCTTCCAAAATAATAATTTAAAATCTCTAGGCTTCTTCCACAAACTTTTCCCAAATAGTGTGGACTTTTTGACTTTTGTAGTAATTTTTTGGCTTTTCAACTTTTTTAGTTTATGCCACACCGCTCACAGGCTCCTGCAGCTTCCGTTGCTCATTTACACTCATTTTTTTTGGAAACAGTGAAATAACTATAACAACCACACCAAAAAAAAAAAAAAAAAAAAAAAAAAAAAAAAAAAAAAGAAGAAAAAAGAAAAAAGTAAATACTAAGTTAATCACCGATTAAAGAAGTTTATTTCATTTTTTATTAGTCCAACTTAGAGGGGGTTTTTTTTCTTGCTTTTTTCCCCTAATTTTAAAGAGTTAATTACAAGACCAACAACCACTTGGGAAGAGGACCAATTTGGCACAGAAAGGTAATACATGTAGAAATGGGATCAATGTATGGGACTCCGAGTAAAGCAGGAGACTTCTATCTAGTAGAGTATTTTCTAAAGACCACAAGATATATGCAATTTTACTCTATTTTTAAAGAGATTAATTTATCATTCAAACTAACATCACAAAGGATGCTAGAGACAAATTTTAAAATTGGACCAAGATAAAAACCTAATTTTCCTAAATTTTCACCAACCTATCAATTTCTTATCATTTCATATTAGTTGAACGATTATTGGAATCGTAAGGCCAGTGTATGAGTCTCCACCCACATAAATAGGGTTTGAGAAGAACTCTAAATGATCAATCAACCACTGCAAAAAAAAAAAAAAAAAAAAAAAAAAAAAAATTATTTTTTTATTTTAATAATTGATAAGTGCATACCAAAATAAACAATCTACTATTGATAGCCAAATGGATACAAAAATAACAAAAATCTACTATTGATAGCCTAAAATAAATAAATAAATGAAGAAATTTTATTTTATGAAATTGCGTACAATTGTCTAATGCTATGAACAATTCACCATTTACTACCAAAAGCTACTCTTAAGCATTGTTTCTTGTTGCTTCTGTTGGAGAGTTAACAAATTACCTTCCTGAGAAATTCGTAGGCTTGGTCACATGATTGCAAATCAGTAGATTGAGAAGCAAGAGAGGTAATTCCATAGGAGAATCCAGTACCAACAAGCAAATCTACAAAGAGTATGCTTGCCACCTGATATTTAACATCACCATGATTAAATTCTATCATATGTGCTAATGCACATAATCGCCGGAGAAGATTGGCTTTTCTCCAGTCAATTGGATATGCAGTCCAATTTTTTGTGGGATTTTTGGTGAAAACCCCATTTTTGGGCTTTTTTTTAGGGTAAATGACAGCTTAATTAATTTTGTTTCATAAAGTCCCTAAGGAGGAGGCACATGGCTCAATAAGGATAGTCTTAAACTTTCCTTTTTTTTCCTGGAAAATATTTCAATAACGATTTCGAAGTCGATCATAGAATTTGACAAGCAATGAAGACGATCTCTAAGTCACAAGAACCCTAGCACAGAGATTCGCCGTTAGACAAAGAAATGGCTATATGTTCTTTGGTGATCTTGAAATCTGTATCAACGAGATTTAGAAGCTCATGTTTCAAATCTGTATCAGATTTGATTATTGTTCGATTGAATCTAAATGACATGCTAGAAATTATGAAGCAGATGCCACAGCGTCCAGTGAATCTAAATGAAGATCTTGCCAACTCCATCCTTGGTTGGTCATCCTTGCAAAAGATTTCATGATCCTCGTTTCTACATGGGTTAGTCTAATAATGCTTCCAACCCTTTCACTCAAGTTGGGATCTTTTGTTGTAACATGAAAGTAGAATGAGTTGGTTATTTAGGTCTGAGTTCATTTTTCAGTTTGAAAATAGAGATTGAAGTGATTAGTGTTTTTTGTATTTTGAATGAGAGTAAAATTTTACTCTGGCATTATGTGCTATGTTTTTGTTTGATAGAATAACAATAAAAATTTACTCTAGTATTGTGTGCTTCTGTGATTTGTTTTTGAACTTGTATTGATAGTAAAATTTTACTTTGATTGCTAGTAAATTTTCCCATGTTGTTGAATGGTTGTCTATCCAACCTTCTGATTTGCTTTGTAGTTGAATTTGACACTTTAAAATATTTTTTTAGTGTGGTTGAATTAGTTTCATGTAAAGGAACTTATAGTGGAGTTTGTTCAGTAGGAGTGAAGGTTTAGAGTAAAATTTTACTATAAAAAATAGTAAAACATTACTTTATTTAACATGAAAGTAAAAGTTTACTGTATTTTAGAGTAAAGGTTTACTGTATTTCAAAGTAAAATTTTACTGTCAGACACAGTATATGAGTCTTATTCGAAAATACTTCCAACCTCCACCAAATTTACCATAATACACAAACTTCTTGTCACCTCATCAGGCAATCTTTGTGCAAAAATAATCTAACAACAAAACTACATATATTATCAAGATTCACAAGTATAACATGTATCATTGTATTCTATCCATAACGATGTTTGTTCTTAGTCAAAACAACATTCTGCTATAATAATGTATTAATCACTATACCACAGTAAAATTTACTAGAACTATAGGCTTACCATGTATCATCTATTACTCTTTTAGCATTCTTTCACTTACAATTACTCTTTCAACATTCTTTCATTTACAAAGAACAAAAGTACATTCATCATTCACACCAGATAAAAAAAAAGTAGTTCCCAAAAGTTGTCCGCATCGTCGTCCTTGAGGTCGTATTTCTCAGCTATTTTTGTTTTGAGATTGAACTGTTCCTCACTCTATGTTTTTGGAGAATCATTAAAAAATTGATGCACTAGTGATGCTCAAAAATTGTTAATTTTATCCTCTTCCATAGACTTTGCAATAGGCTTGTCTCTCATGATTTGACGCATGATATAATCTACAAGAATTCCACAATGAACACTGTTATTAGAAAATCAAGATCTTGTTAGATTTACTCAAATTTGAAAAATAAATGAAGAATAATGCAAAAAAATAAATTAATAAATAAATAAGAAATAGAGTGGGAAGGGGAAGCATAAAAATGCTCAAACATTATAATGAAACAGTGAAGTTTTATTGTGAAAGTAAAAATTTACTTTGATTAGAAGTAAAATTTTACTTTAAAAATCATATGTTACACTTATTTGCTTTAGTCATATAAGACATAAACACTGGCCAATAACCAAAAAATAGAGGCTTCATGAAATAAACCCCATGAACGAAATCTTAGAAGACGAACTAAACCCAAGCATATCTAAAGAATATGAAAACCAAAAATCTCTTAATTCAACCTACAATCTACAATATCAACTGAACAAACTAAAACTCACCATAGGTGTAAAAACCTCATAAAAATGTACAATCATTGTAATGAAATGGTAAAGTTTTACTATTTACTCTAATTAGAAGTAAATTTTTACTCTGATTGGATTGTCATTTAACTCATTTTCCTGATAATTCAACGACATTGCACTACGCAGTCCAATCTTTTATCAACCAAGCAGTTCTATCATCACTTCAATTGAATTCGAATTTAAAATCACTTATTTTATGAAGAATTTAACAACATTGCAACATGCAATATCTATGAACCAGAAATCGAGATCAAGAAAAAAAAAAGTATAGTAAGCTCATCTTTAACTTTGTTACAGAAAGGGCAAGCTTCGTATTGATAATGAATTACCTTCTTGGCAACAAGCTTAGACGGACACTTCCTAGCGTATGCCTCCTGAAACAGTGACGTGCCTCTGGCAATGGTGACTAGAGCTCTAGTGATTCTAAGAGATGTGATTTTGGCCAAGTTGCTAGATAGGGAGGCACAAAACCAATGGCGGTGAGAGAAGAAGCTGGTGGCACCGTCGCTTGCGGCGGTTCCATACAAGACGATGTGGAGGAGGCGGTGGTGGAAGAAGGGTTTTCGATTTCAGGGTTTTGAACGAAGAAACAAAGCGAGGAGGAGAGAAACGATTCAATTGCTTCAAATTCTGCCCATTTATACGAAAGGGCATTTCAGTCTTTTCATCCTATTTTTTAATCTAAGGGGGTTTTGGGAGCAATAATATATTCTATGTCCTTTACACAAAAAAAAGCCCAATAGGTGGAGGTTTTCACCAAAAATCCCATTTTTTTGTCAGAAGGCTGGTAAAATAATAATAACAATAATTGGAGATCTAAACAAATTTTTGTGTGAGACCGTGTGTGTAGATTATTTACATAATAATAATAACAAATTTGTACCCATATGATTTTGACTTTAAAAATAAATATTAGGGTATATTACAAATATATCCCGTGAGTTTTTTTTTAAAAAAAAAATATTATGGTTCTGAATATTACATTCCACCCAATCAAGTTTCTAATCGTATAACAAATGATCGATTTTATTAATAAATTATCAAGTCAATTAATAATTTTTAATGATGTTAGAAATATATTTCAATTAACAATTTAGGTAATTTTATTGTTGTATAAGAAAGCCACTAGAAATTTCAATTTTTGTTTATTATGTTAAATAAATTTTTTTGACAATGGAATATTTGTAATTTTCATAACCACAGGGATAATCTGTATTTTAAACAAATCTCAAGGGGTGTATTTGTAATTTTTCTAAAATAATAAATAGATGGCATAGTAAGCCTTTCATTATTTTAAAGATAAATATTATATGGTTATAATCAATCAATCAATTAGATTTTATTTATTTATTTATTTTGAAGTGATAAAACCACAACAACAATGTGTAGTCACAGATTGAAAGCTTCGGTCCATTACCCACTCAAGTAAAAATTTCATACATGTTTTAAAGTCTGTTAAAAAGGTTTTTCACCAAAAAGATAAAAAATAAATAAATAAATAAAATATGAGAGAAAAGAAGAAGAGTTCAAATCAAATAAAAACATGTTTTGAGAACATATGCAAAATTGATCCTACTAATAGCATCTCCAATGCTGTGCCATTGGAGTTGTTATTGCCAAATTATGGCAGCAGTTGATAGAGGGTCACCTCCAATGGTAAGTTTTTGCAGCTACTATCTTTGGCAAATCCCAAAGCTTGTGTCAAATATGGCACAAGCTTTGGCAGCTGCCAAAGCTGCCAAGTTAGCTTCAACCAACCGTTTCCTCCCTTTCTTTTTCATCATCCTTCCCAGACACAAAAGCAATATTCACCCAAAAATCACACAAATTTCAAACATATCAAATTTCAAAACATAGAACCAATTTCCAAACACAGAAGTAAGCTAGAAAATCAACAATTTAAAAATTTAAAGCACAGAATCATCAAGTACCAAATTTCCAAACACAGAATCAACAATCAATTTCCTTTCAAAACACAATGATTTAAAAATACAAAATCAATTAAGAAAATCAACGGTTATCATTCTTTCAAAACACAAAATCAATTTCCAAATTTCAATTTCAGCAATTTGAAGCAAAAAAAATTTAAAAAAAAGAAAGAAAATCAACACTGTGATGCCAAAAAAAAAATACCTAACAGAAATGGCTTGATCTTCTTCATGTTCTTTGGATGATCTCCTTTGTGTTCATTAGGGTTTCAATCTTCTTCATGATCTTGTTTGTAACACCCCAAAATAAATACAACAAATCCACCTCATGAGCGGAAATATAATTAAATTAACATATCTTTATTCATTATAAGAAGGAATGAAAGTTATACAGATAATCATTTTCCTTAATGGCTTACATCTTTCCAAGTCGCTGCTTGGTTACAACAAAATGAGTCCAGCTCAACACAATTTGAAGCCCTTGGCTATACAAAAATAGACACAACAAAAATAGAAGCTCTTGCTCCAATTCCCTCTAAGCTACTGCCTTGGCGGAGGCATATCACTAACACCTGAAAATGGTTTTTTCCAAATAGGGTGAGCCAAAGCCCAGTAGAAACAATCTATCACAATATATGAGGTTTAACAAAGATATAAGTAAAATGCACAGGTTTAATGCTCAATAACAAAATCTTTCACAACTCTTCTCCAAAACCAAGTTATACCAAACTTACATCTTAATACATTTTATGCCAGTTCACTAGTTATGACCACTTCGCTTAATTAATCAAACAGAGGATGCACCTCATAGGTCTCCGACCAATATTATTATCATACAAATACATTCACTTGACATGTTATAGAAATTTTGTCCCCGAGAATCGACACCCATGCATACGTGCGGTTTTCGGGACTTTTACCCTGAACACACAGGCCAACATAATTTAATGGAGTCCATCCCCTTTCTTCTCCCAAACATGGAGTACATCCCCTTTCTCCTCCCAAATATCATACATATACAATGTACACTATTCATAATCATATTCAATGATAACGGCTAGGTGATTAGTTTCAATTTGCCTAATCATCATGCAATTTCTACAACAATCATAGATATCCTCTACCAATAGCCCAAGATAGATATTTCTAAACAAATATACAATCTTCACAACAGATAAATTATCCAAACTTCCATAGGTGAGAGATAATAAATATCCGACTACACCATTCATATAAACAACCTCCTAATTTCACACTTTCAATACCAATTTCATTATTTATACAAAATAATCATTTGAGTCATTTAGGGAAAAACTCCCATTTTTCCTGATTTCATCCCAAACACCAAAATACACCATTCTAACCCAACACAAGCTCATAATTACCCCCATAACCATTTCCATTACATTGATTTGAAAATTGCTCTTTTAATTTTAAACCGAAACCCTCGGTTTGTTCAAAATCACCATAAGTTCCAATATTTCTTACACATCGACGAATAACTAAGTTAAAACTCATAGAAGAGAATAGAAAGTCTTTACCTCAAAGTTAGGAGACGAACAAAGCAAGGAGGAACCTTCAACAATGTCGAAACCAAGTTTCAATCAGATCAAAATGGAGCTCTTGGAATGTTTTAACTTTTTCTCAAAGACACTAGGGTAGAAAACCCAATGGATCTAGGTTAAAATGTAGAGAGAGTGCCGATCTAGGGTTTTGAAAGAGAAAGAGATGAAAAAGGAGGCTGCTGCAAATTGATATACGCACAGTCTGCTCGAACGTAAGAGTTAACGCTTGAGTGTCAAACACAACAATTTCTTTCGCTCAAGCTCAGGAAGTGACTCTCGAGGGCAGAATACACACATCCAGTAGTTTTGCAAATAGACGAACATCGCCTGAGTGCCATATTCGCTGCTCGAGTACCCACCTATTCGAGTGCCCACCCGCTCTAGTAGTGTTGCAGACCTACAAAAGTACTGAGAGTTCACAAAGCCTGCTTGAGCGCAAGAAGTGCCGCTCAAGTGGAAGAGCGAAAATCTAGGCAACATAAGGTTTGCAAACTAAGCAACCAACCGATTCCAAACGCAACCATTACAAACCAATAGCCAAACTCAAGCAAGAATAAGGGAGAAAAAGACATGAACAACATTTAGAAATCATAAAACCCGAGTCCAGAATACAAGATGGGTTGGCTCGAAACCAAAATCGCTATAACCTCTCCCCCCCCCCCTTAAAGAATTTCGTCCCCAAAATTACCAATTCAATTTCAAAACCAAGTTTTAACCAATTACCATAATGATTGTAAATCAATTTCAACCTCATGACCCATCTACCGGTCATTTGATCCTATCAACATGATAAACGAATCCTTAATATTGAATACACAACTCATTTTCCCAAAACATATACAATGGTTTCATATTTCATTAATATAATCAAAATTCCTATACATGTTCAAACATTAACAAACAAGTTTGGATACTTCTCACGGACTTCCAACTCACGTTCCTAAGTTATTTCCTCAACCCCTTGATGTTTCCACAATACCTTAACTAAGGGGATTGTCTTGCCTCGCAGGACTTGGTCCCGAGTATCCAAGACTCTCACCGGTCTCTCGTCATACGAGGCATCCTCATCTACCCCTAAGTCGGTCCAATCCAACACATGCAATGGATCCGGCTCATACTTTCAAAGCATGCTAATATGAAACACATCATGAACCCCGAAAAGCTGTGGCGGCAAGGCCAAACGACAGGCTACCTCCCCAATCTACTTAAGGATCTCAAAAGGCCCAATTAATCAAGGGGATAACTTCCCACTCTTTCCAAACCATGTCAAACCCCTCCTAGGTGATATCTTTAAAAACACATGGTCTCCCACCTTAAAAGATAAAGGTCTCCTCCTACGGTTGACATAAATCTTCTAGCGACTCTTGGCCGTAGCCAACCTCTTACAGATAAGCGCAACATAGGTGCATCACCCACTTCTGCCCAACACACAGGAGATCTACATGGTCGGCCATGCTAGGCCTCAAATGGTGCCATACCAATACTTGATTGGAAGCTATTGTTATAGGCAAATTCCACTAAGAAAAAATGCCTCTCCCACGACCCCTTAAAATCAAGGACATAACTCCAAAGCATATCCTCTAAAATTTGAATGGTGCGCTCTGACTGCCCGTCAGTCTGAGGATGATACGCGGTGCTAAAAGTCGACTTAGTGCCCAAGGCAATATGTAAGCTCTGCCACAATCGAGCTATAAAACGTGGATCTTCATCCGAAACAATCATCACAGAGATCCTCATGTAACCTCAGTATGTCCCTAATGTAAAGGTCGGGAAGATGATCTACCGAGTCACTCAACGTATAGGTGTAAAGTTCGCTGACTTTGTCAATCGGTCAACTACCACCCAAATGGCATCACTACCCCGTTGAGTCCTCGGAAAGCCCACAACAAAATCCTTCGTGACGTGCTCTCACTTCCACTCGGCTATAGGTAAGGGTTGTAACAAACCCGCTGGCCTCTGATGCTCGACCTTCACTTGTTGACAAGTAAGGAATTTTGACACAAACATGGCCACATCCTTCTTCATTCCCCTCCACCAAAACTGGCGACTAAGGTCGCTATACATCTTTGTGCCTCCCGAATGCACCGCAAGGCGTGTGTGATGAAACTCTCGAAGTACTTCCTCGGTTCACAAGTCTAGATCGTTCAATTACTAAAAACAAGGTTGCAAACTCAACAGACTCGCCTAGATGCAAGTCAAACTCTCCAAGGGCACTTAACATCTCCCATTCTTGAATGGTAATACAAGCTACGCTACTAATAGATTTCCTACTCAATGCGTTGGCCACCGGCCTTCCCCGGATGATAATATAGCTTGAAATCATAATCCTCTATCAACTTCATCCACCTCCTCTGCCTCAAATTCAAGTCTTTCTGTGTAAATAGGTACTTTAAACTCTTGTGATCCGAAAACACCTCAAATTTCTCTCTATACAGGTAATGCCTCCAAATTTTCAAGGCAAAGATTACCGCCGCTAACTCTAGGTCATGAGTAAGGTAGTTCCTCTCATGTATTTTTAACTGGCGCGAGCCATAGACTACTACCTTTCCCTCCTAAATTAAAACACAACCCAAACCTTCCCTGAGGCATCATAATATACTGAATAACCCAAACCCCTCTTTGGAATAATCAAAACTGGAGCAGTAGTAAGTCTAACCTTAAGCTCTTGGAAAGACTTCTCACAAGTCTTATTCTATACAAACTTAACTCCTTTCCTCGTCACTGATCCATTCTAGGAGTGAGAGAGAGCGAGAGAGAAAGAAGTGAGAGAAACAGAGAGGTGGAGTTAGACGGCGGTGCTTGGGGGAGAGGGAGACTGAGAGTGAAAGGAAAAGGAAGAGGGATAGAGTGAGAGTGAGAGTGAGAGGGAGATGGAGGAAAGGTTGTCTTCGGTGATTGGGGGTAGACACCATTGCCAATCGAAAAGAGTGAGAGTGAGATTGATGGAGAGGGAGAGGGACAGGGAGATAGAGGTTGTTGTTGGTCTTCGGCGATCGGGAGTCGACACCATCGCCGCTCGAACAGAGAGAGAAGAGAGCTGATATCTGTGAGAGAGAGAGACTGAGCGATCGACCACACATTTAGCAGTGGCTAGCATTCAATAAACAATCAATTGGACATCAATTGCACTTTATGCAGTAGCAAACGATCACTGAAAGATCTAGTATAGCTTTTGCTTTCTTGCATACTCGTGTGATTGATTGTGCATGTGTTAATTAGGTTAATTGGTTAAATTGAAGATAAAATTCACTTTTTTTAATTGGGTAACCTGGTCATTCCCCTATAGACACATAATATTCAAATTCCAATATTTCAAGAAACTTAATAATTACATTCATAATTTCATACATAATTCCCCTTTTATAATTTCATCTAAAAGGAGATGTGTGCAACTCAACTATTCGTGCCCCCTTTCAGAAGGCGAAAAGCCCTACACTTGGGACTCCACTTGTGGTTCTAAATCTAATTTCACAAAGGGCAATGTGAAATAGTGAAAACACAAAAGAGTCCAAATTCGGCAATTCTTTTTGGAAAATCAATGTTTGAATCAAATGCCAAAAATAGGCTGCTTTGCCAGATTTCAAAGTTGCCACCTAAATATTTTTGGAAAATTTAGGAAACCCAAGACTCATGCCAAAGGCCATTAGTCCGTCATCACCAAAGTGTCTCGGCTCGGGAACCTAGGTACGAGGGGGGAAGGTCATGAATTGAGCACCCCACTCGCCATATCAAAAATCGGCCTCTACTAATCATGATGTGATTTTTTTTACATTGTATGGTCTTGTTCCAATTATTAAGTTTAATATTACTATATGACGCGCATACAAGGTATAGACAAATATTTGCAAGAATTGGAACATTTGATTTCATATTTTGTTTTCGAGATTGGTTTTGTGAATATACCACTCGAAAAAGTGAGCTAAAATGTACATTTAATTAAACCATCCCAATTCAAGCAACTAGCCTTCATCCACAGGCATTCAAACAGTTATATCATTTAAGCACTTAGCCTCATGGTATTCATGCTTTGATATGGGGAACACAAACATATTCATGCAATATGCTAAAGCTCAAAATTACTCACCTAGTACTCCAAGCCAAAACAAAGCAAAATAATTAGAAAAATATTCATGTTCCTAATGAATGCAATATAACTAATGCAACGCACACATTATGCGATTTTATAGGCTCGACTATGAGCATGGCATACAATTTCACTCAAGACATGCGATAAAGCACGTTTTCAAGTAATGAAATTGAACATTGATATTGGGTTAGTATGATGAGCCAAGCCTTGGATGCATGCAAGACAATGGATGCAAAGCACAAGGATGCTAATTTTGAAAAAAATGATGTTCTATACTAACCATCATAAGCAAGTAAGTAAAAGGGAGAAAGACATGGGGTTGGAAGACATACAACTTATTACATAGTTGCCCTCATGCAAGAGGGTGCGAATCAAAGTCCGAAAGTCCGAATTGAACTAATTACAAAACCGAATAAATAAATTAAATCATTAACTAGCTAACTAGGCTATTACAATAAGGATAACCAAGATAAGGAAACTAACTATTTAAAGTAACTAGCTACAACAATGACAGATAAACAATAATAATAAATTAATTACAACATTAATAATTAATAATTTAATTATTAAACAAGGATGCATAAGGATGCACGATGTTCACATGCGCAGCGTCCAAGAACAACACTGTCTACCTTAGGTTACCCCATTTCACCTTCAGCCACTACTTTCTGCTTTCTGCTTTCTGCTTTTTACAAAAATACACTGATGACTGGCCAACCCTCAATGAAGCCCAGCCAGGCCTAAAGAAGGCCGGTCGTGCCTCAATGTCATGTAAAATTCCATTTTGTGCTCTGAAGTGAAAACAGTGCAAGTAGAGTGTTTTTTACTCTGTTTGTCCCTTTCACACTTCTCTGTCATGGAAAAGCCTCGAGAGAAGGTTAGAATTGTTTCCAAAACCATCAATGAGCAAGTTGATTGCTTGATGATTTCAATGCGCAATTTTGGACAAAAATCAATAAATGAAATGAATAACGACCACCCCTCCCTCCTATTATGAAGTAAACTCAAAGAGGGATGTAGAGACGCTTCAAGATCCATCAAAACATCATGAATTGATGTAAGACAACCCTTGACACAACGGATTTGGCATAACGTCCGGCCGAACCCCAAGCAATATAACTCATTTTCTTTATGTGAGTTGGTTCATTTTAAGCCAAATTCATTAGTCTTTTTCATCCTTTAATCCATGGAGTCCAAGGTGATTGTTACGTCCACTAAAGGTTACGTCAACTAAGTGAGAAATACGTCAAATGGGAGGTGATTCTCAACATGAAAAAGAGACTACACCGTTAGCATTGAACCTCCGTAGAGATTAAACCATTAAGTGTAAATCGCTACTTCATGTTTTGAATAACCGTCAACCGATTGAAACAACTCTCAAATGAAAGAGATGAATGGTAAGTTGATTATTAAAATGAGGTTCTTAAACATGGAAATGAATTGAAGAAAAGCTTAGAACAATATACAACATGCTATGTATGCAAACTTATGAGACAACAACTAAACTAAACAAAGCATGAATTATTTAAACAACTTAGAATAGCCCTAAAACAACCTTCAAGTGACGAAAAAAAGTGGCTAAAAAAGCATGAAAAAATCCTAAAAAGCTAAACAACAAAGAGGATAATCAAGGCTAGTAAGTAAGAATAAGGAGGGGTGGCTAACCTCTCCACCTTTGAAACCTCAAAGCATGATTTCTAGCCTTTTTTAAACTCTGAAAATCAGTTTGAAGAACAAAGAAAAAGAGTGTGAAATTATGGGTTTGAGCTATAGGTAAAGGTGTAGAAAGAGCAAACTCTTTCTGCCCTTTTGGTAGCTCTTCAATCCCAAACTTAAACACTTAAAATAGGATTAAAACAACACAAAACAATAAGAACTACGTAGCAAATAAAAGAAATGAAAGCAAGAGGGAAGATAGCAAGTTTATACCTCTCAAGGGAGTAAGCTTTTTGTTTGTGATCAAACTAAGCTCTAACACACTCTCAAGCTTGAATTATGGTGTTCAAAACTCAACCACAGTTCCTAGGCTAAGGTATGAAGGTATCTATGGTGTATGGATATGAGTTCAAGGTGGTAGGTTAACTCAAAGTGTTGCTTGCATAAGAAGAAGGAGAAGAATGAGCTCTCGAGGTGATATAATGGCTTTCTTGAAATTCTTCAACCCTCAAAGCAGAGATATATGGTCGTTTTTATAGAATTTGAGCCATAAATATCATAAATATCTTAAAAAATGGACAACTGGCGACCTCTCACCCAGAACAGTGTTTCTCGCTACTAAGACCTGGTCGCCCTCAATAGACACAGCCGGCCCTCAATGAGCCACGGCTGGGCCTCAATGCCTTCTCCTGTTTTTCTGTTTCAGCCTCAAAATAGGGTGGCACAATGTGTAAAAATGGATTTCTTGGGTATAATCAGTGGAAATATGAAAGGTTTGGGATTGTTTCGAAGCTTAAACATAGCCCCTTCGTTGAGACCTTAAACCACGCACAATACTACTTTCATCATCGAGTGTATCGGACAAAACGCTCGAGCCTTGCGGGCAGTCAAAGATGGGATGTCCACAATGTGTATTAATATTACTAATATATTTTTGTTCCCTTAAAAATAATGGACTATTGATTTGGCCCTTTGGAAAACTGGCACTAAGACTTTCAAAAACAAATTAGAAAGAATAATTTATATCTCCAAATTCTTTTATGGTTCCGTCCTAAAATACTTTAATTACGCAACATTTCAAAATTTTCAAAATTTTCACATGATTGGTCAAGACATAAATGAGACATGCATAGATATTTGAGAAAAGAATATCTTTAGCTTTTTGTTCTTAACCAATGTAAAGGGCTTAGTGAATTATGCGAGAATCTCGATGCATAATTCAATCACTATTGTTCTGAAATATGAAACAGAAGAATTTGAGGAGAGATAAAGTGAGCATGGAGAAGAAAGATTGCCTATTTCTTAAATGAAAGCAGAGAAGGAAGAGGGTCTCCTATCAACCAAAGAAGCAGACTTAACAAAGTAGTAAAAAAGTTGTACATCCTCTGATTCATCCACACCTACATACCTGACTACAGACACATGTATACACAATACATACATAACGTTAATGCACTATATATTCATGCACAAAGAGAGAAGAAGAAGAAGATGATGATGATGATGATGATGATGATGAATTAAGTATACTGAGTTGACACACCCATCCAGTTTCAAGTTCAAATGGAAGGGGTCGTTCAAATCCTAGGAGAGACTCAACCATAGAGTGACAGAGTACAAGGTTTGAACAAGCAATTATCAAAGTAGAAAGTAGCAAAATCAGAAGCAAGCAAAGCAAGTGTGCCATTTTTGAAGCCATGTTTGCGTTCAATTGGGAAACAATTAATAGGAATGTTTGAAACACGAAATTTGGGTAAATTAGGCTTACGTCTTCTAAACTTTATAAAAAATACAGATAGTCTTTCATTTTTAATATAATTGCTATGACTTCTTAAATCACACAATATGTAAGTCATTTTTCACAATTAATTTGTGAATAGTATCAATAAAAAGATATGTTATCATATATGTTTTACAAAATATATATTTATTTTTGTTTATTTCGATGTCTCAAACTTAAAGAGTTAGTAAATAACAGCACACAGACCAGAAAAAGGGACAGGAAGGAGAGGTTGTTTTGCCCACTTCTCTATATTTTCTTTGGACTTTCTTTCTTTATTTCTTGCTTATGTGATGACAAATAAATTAATGTATTCTAGTTTCTTGGTGATAATGACAAATAATTATATTTTAACCATATAAAAACAATGACAAATAATTGTGCACGTTAAATTTGTTTTTGTACATAATTTTAGGATAAACTATCATGTATGGCCATGTTTTTTTACTTTGTATTTTAAAATATACATTTTTTTAATTTAGAGCATGAACTAATAATTTTTTTTTTCTTTTTTAAAAAAAATGTAATTTGATTATTCCATACCATCTAGGTTTTGACAAAAAAGGGACACTTGATATTGACGCATTGCTGACACAGCTTCAGCTGAAGAATAATTTTTAGAATGGGTCTAGCTCCTCTCCTGTTTAGAAATTTTGTTTTGCACGGTGGATCAACCTCTAGACTCATTTTGATAATTTAAATCATTCAATATGTTGAACTCGTTAAGTACATTATCTTTGTAAAAAAAAAAATCGTGTTAATCAGATATCGATAACTACTTGATTAGTTTGCATTTGTGTGTGCAATTTATTTCTAAAAACATAATTACCATTGAAACAAATACAATCTATGATTAATGAAATAGATGAATGATTCTGTGTGCTTCCAAACAATTTCATTAATCATGTTCTTATTTCCATAAAAAAGTCACCAAACAATTTCATTAATCTGCGATTTGTTTGGTTGTATATTTTGAAAATAGTTTTATAGTTTTGTGATTAGAGTTTTATAGTGTGGATTTTTGTAGTTTGGGATGATTTGTAATTTTTTTTTGTAATTGAATAATTTCCCAACGAGGAGGGCATGAGAGAAATAGTGATTGAATGATGTGTAGTTAACAAATGCAATCTGCGATTGAATTTTTTTTTTTTTTATGAAAATAAGGATATGATTAATGAAATTGTTTGGTGAGAAGGTCAAATTATTGTTTTGAAGAAATTTGTTTTCTAATTTATCCCACTGATGCTTGATCTCACTACTAGACCACCGCCAACGCTACAAAATTTGCCAGAAAAATGGTCGAAAATGTTGCCGGAGGTGGCAACTAGTGGTGGTGGTGGTGATATATTGACAGATAGATATATTATATACATAGATAAGTGATATGTGGATAAATATTGTCACCCCCTGAATTTCCAAGATCTAAACTGAAAAGAACCTGCACAATAATGGAAAGACAATAAATACTAAAAATAAAACATCATTCTCCGTTACTGTTTGTATCTTTTAATACATGAAACATATATTTATTACATACATCATATATTCTATATGGCATGAATATACAATATGTAAATAATAATAAATAAATAAAATCAATATTTTCACAAAAGAGATGCCTTTAGGCTTATATAAAAAGTTGTGTAATCCTTAGCAAAAATATAGGCACTGTAATGCCCCGAAATATATACAGTATACACACCTCATACCAATTAATAAATAGTAACATAAACAAAATAATAAGCTTTTATTAATCAGAGTTTAATATACAAAATAATATACATTCATAAACAGTACATCCTAAATTTACAGCATGTGTAGTAAAAAGAAATGAAAACTAAGCAAATTGCCCTAATAGCTTACATCTTTCCAAGTCAATGCTTGGGTACATAAAAAGTTAGTCTTAAGATCAATATAGTTAAAACCCTAGGCTTGAACAAAATTAAATACAAAATAACAGCAATGAGCTTTCAGCTCCACAGTCCTTCCAAGCTAAGTCCTTGGTGGAACCATATCACCAGTACCTGAAAATAATTTTTCCCATATAAGATGAGCCAAAGCCCAGTAGAAATACTAGAACACAATGTATAAATCTTAACAAAGCCATAAGGTTTTATGTATATGTAATGCCCATGTCAAAACGCTTTACATTTCTTTCCAAAAACAATGTCATGCCCAGTTTATATCACAATTCTCAAACTCATGTTCTTTACAATAGAAAACAAGGGGAAAATCTCAAACCAGTACAACCTTTCAGGAATATTTTGTCTACGGGAAACCATCAAACGACACCCATGTAAACATAGCCTATACAATCACTACTATTGCCATTTTATAGACATTTCGTTCGCGGGAATCCACACCATGTATACGTGTGTTTTTCGGGACTTTTACCCTGGACACATAGGCCAACTTGTTTTGGTGATACAGACTTCTTTCCAACATTCACCCATTTTTCTAAAAATCATATATATTTTCAATGTATTAAATGAGCAACAATGTTCAATGCACATGGATGAGAAATTAGTTTTAGTTTAGCTAATTCTTATGCAATTTCTACAACATTCATAGCTATCTTCCACCGATAGCCCAAAACAGATATCTCTAAACAGATAAATAAATTTGATTAAAAATACACTTTTCCAAAATTTTAAGATGGGAGTGATAATACATATCTAACTCTGTCATCGTCATCAACATTACTTCAATTTCATTATTCTTAACATTAATTCCATTTTCTGTTTACAATCTCAAACATTCACATCTTTAAGGCAAAACCTCTTTCTCTTAGAAAATTAATTTCATTGTAGGAAATACCTCATTTTAACATATATCAACTCCAATTTCATAACCACAAGCTTTTCCAAGTAACCATTTGAAAACCCCTCTTTTTCATTTTGATTCCAAACCCTAGGTTTTACCCCAAACCCTTAAACCACTATAATCTTTTGAAATAGCAAATAACTAAGGTAAAACTTATACAAGAGTGTAAAGAATCCCTACCTCAAGCTTAGAAGAACACAGAGAGAGAGTGTGTGAAGAAACTTTAACAACGCCGAAACCTAACTTTGTTCGGATGAAAATGAAGCTCCAAGTGAGCTCTACATGTTTCTCAAAGGGAGTAAGGTAGAGAAATTAATGGATCTAGGTGTTTTAGAAGAGAGAAGATGAGTTTTAGAGAGAGAGAGAGTCGATCTAGGGTTTTTAGAAAGTTTTGAGAGAGAGTGAAATAAGAAAGTGATGTAAAAAGTGACTTTTACGGACTGATATACATGTAGTCCGCTCAAGTGTAAGGCACAGAAGATGTGACCGTTCGAGCGCAAGTAGTTGTCACTTGAGCGTGAAATACGAACTCTCAGTAGTTTTACAAACAGAAGACCAATGCTCGAGCGCAATAAGGGCCGCTCAAGCCAAGCCCGCTCTACAGCAAAAAGCTTCGCTCGAGTGCAAGAAGTGATGCTCGAGCATAGAAGCAAAATTCTGGGCAACAAAGTTTTTAAAAAAACAAGTTACCAACTTGTTCCAAATGCAACCAACACAACCCAAAAGCCAAACTCAAAGAGTTATAAGGGAAATAAGGCATAAATGACTATACAAGGCAATGAAACCTGGAACCAAAGCATCAAATGGTTCAGGTCCAAACCAGAATCGCTATAATCTGCCCCCCTCTCTAAAGAATTTCATCCTCGAAATTAAAACCAAACATTTAAAACCAAGTTTAAACCAATTACAATAATGATAATCAACTGATCTCATTACCATGACCCATCAACTGGCCATTCAATCATGTCAACATGATAAACAAGTTCTCAATACTAAATATACAATTTACATTTCCAAAACATATACAATGTTTACATTACATTAACACAACAAAACTCTCAAAACATGCTCAAGTACCAACAAATAGGCCCGAATACTTCTCACGAACTTCCAACTCACGTTCCCAAGTTGCCTCCTCAACCCTGTGATGTTTCCATAACACTTTCACCAAAGGAATTGTCTTGCCTCGCAAGAATTAGTCTCGAGTATCCAAGACTCTCACTGGTCTCACCTCATACGAGATATCCTCATCTACCTCTAACTCGGTCCAGTCTAACACGTGTGATGGATCCGGCTCATACTTCCTAAGCATATAGATATGAAACACATCATAGCCCCGAAAAGTTATAACGGCAAGGCTAAGCGATAAGCTACTTTTCCAATCTACTCTAGGATCTCAAAAAGTCCAATAAATCTAGAAGATAACTTCTCACTCTTCCCAAACTTCATCAAACCCCATCTAGGTGATATCTTCAAGAAGACGTGTGTCACGACCCAAACCCGCCCCTATAGGTTTAGCGACGTAACCGGCCAGTAATCCGTGGATTACCTACGGCCTCCAAAAAGAATAACAAATATTAAGGGGCTGCGGAAGCAATATGTAAAATAAACAAGGTCCAATGAGCTGTGATGACATACATGGGACAGAAAGTTTTAAACTTATTTATATACGTAAACATGCTAGTCAGATACACCCGTATGTACAAAATATTTACATCAAGCACTCCCAAGATCCGACATTACAAAACACAACCATCAACTAGCATGTAGTGCAAAACTGCCCAAACAACAGGCTTCAAGCGGAACCTCATCGGGAGGCGCAACAGGTGGCTTGACCAAAATGAAGCAAGCGAAGGCCATCAACTCGGCGAGGTCTTGTCTTGGCTCACCTACATATATATAATAAACTGTGAGCGAAAGCCCAGTGAATAATAATAGAGTAAAGGGGTTTTCAATGAATGAGTTCATACAGATTTTAGAAATCAATTCATATTGTGTCAAAATCATGCTTGATCAGATCGAATTCATAATTTAGCTTAATCAAATCCATATACTTGATCAGATCATATATAGACAGAATTCATAAGTCATAATTAAATTTACGTGATACAACCATTAGCATAACAGAATAGAACGCATAAAGCGTAACAGAACAGAACGCATAAGCACGGGATCCGGGTAACAGAACAGAATAGCAAAGCCCCCATGGTGGGCCTCTGCACGACGTAATCGTGCAAAGCAACGCATAAAGCGTGTGAGCATATAAAGCGTGTGAGCGTAACGCATAAAGCGTAGTTCCACAAGGGAACCTCCGATACCGGGTAATGGCTGTAGGTATCACATAATACTAAGGATGTCACGATACATGTTAGAAATCGAACAATCATTCATTGTACAGAACATATCTTTACAGAAAACAGATCTCATTTTGTCTCACAGAAAATAATTACAGTTGAACATATCTTTACAATGTTATTACTCACAGTGGGCGTTCAAACTGAGAGGTGGTGCCAAATGATCAAACATAATGTGGCACGCGACCTACATAACACATAATGGACACATACTTGAAACACGCATTTCTAATGCACAAAACTTACATCAACGATCCTAACTATGTACTTAACCCCTTACCCTTAGTATGGAGTCTTAAACATGGCCTAGGAATGCCTAGGATAGAATGTGGATGCAAAAATACCTTAGAAAATGTTTTTCAAAAGTTCTTTAGCAGGGGTCTCGCTCGGCGAATCTTCCTTCGCCGGCGAGCTCCCAAAATCAAAGGCTTCGCTCGAGCGAGCCTTCCTTCGCTCGAGCGAGCTTCCAAAATCAAAGGCTTCACTCGAGCGAGCCTTCATTCGCTCGAGCGGTCTGATGAAACAGTAAAAATACTGGATGCTGTGATTTTACGCGTGATGGTCGCTCGATGCTCGCTCGAGCGGACCCCTGGGCAAAGGTGCTCGCTCGAGCGAGGAATCCTTCACTCGAGCGAGGAAGCCAAATCTGGAATTTCCAGATTTGTCTCCCAAGTTCGAACCAAGCATTCTACAACCCAAAACTCAACCTCTTGGGCCCAAATTCTGGAAAAACACTTTAAACACATAGTACATCAAGTTCCAAAAGCCAATTTATAAAATCATAGCCCAAGAGTGAGTCAATTTTGAGCATCATTTCCATAAATTTTCAAGAACCAAGTTTAAACAAACATGCAAGAATTCAAGTGCATTTCAAAGCTTCAAAACATGGTCCAAAGCAACATTAAACTCAGAATTTTGATGAATTCATAGGCTTTAGCAAAAATATGCACATGCATGTAAAAAAAATTTGACACCCAACAACTTCAATTTCCATGAATATGCACATGCATGCATGTTATGGACTTAAATTCAACATACTAAACCCATTTCCAACTTTAAACTCTAATCTAACTAAGAATCATGCAAAACTAGCTCAAGTGCGTGAATGAGAGGATGGTGAGAGGGTGGATTCCTACCTTACACCTTCAATTCCAAGCCTAAGAGCTTAATTCTTCCAAGTTGCCTACAATTCCTCCAAATCCAAGCTAGAACTTGTTGAAATTGATCTTCCTCCTCTACCTATTTCTCTCTAGTCGTTGGTCTCTCTAGAGGATGGCTGATACATAATGATTCTAAGTGTAATACCTTAGACTAAATGTTGCCCCAAGTAAAACCACCAAGTGGCATAAATGTAATTAAGCTAGGTTCATTATGAAAATGTTATTTAATCAGATTTAAACATTCCAAATCGAATTTTAATTGAACCTACCATAAATTCACATAAAATCTAACGAGTCCAAAACACTAATCAATTTCGGAATCGGGCGCCGATAAGGCTTCCAATTTGCAAATTAAAGTTTGAAACACAAATAGACGTTTTGACACCAAACAGGTAGAAACACATAATTCAAGCAATGCACATGCAAATTAGTCCCGGATTTCTTCTTAATTATTATCAGGCATAATTAAGTTCCAATTAGCGTTAATCAGGGTCGGGGTTATTACAGTCTTCCCCCCTTAAGAGAGTTTGGTCCCCAAACTCAAGTTACCTTCATTCGAAGCCAATGTCGGGTCTAGAGGAAACAAATCCGGATACCTCTTCTTCATGTCTTCCTCGGTTTCCCAAGTTGCATAGGTTCCCCCGTGGTTCTGCCATCAACTTTCACCAATGGTATTTCTTTGTTTCTCAGCCTTTTAATCCTTCGATTCACAATCTGAATAGGCCTCTCTTCATAGGTGTAGTCATCTTTGAAAAGTACATGCGTCGGTTCGATGACGTGAAGTGGATCTCTCAAATATTCCCGAAGCATCGATACATGAAAGACATTGTGCATATGTTCCATCACCGGAGGTAAGGCTATTCGGTAGGACACCGGATTGATCTTTTCAAGAACTTCATAGGGTCCAACATACCTTGGCGCCAATTTTCCTTTCACACCGAACCTAGTTTGGCCCTTCATCGGGGTCACTTTGATGAACACATGGTCCCCCACTTCGTATTCCCTTTCTCTCCTTCGAACATCGGCATTGCTCTTTTGCCTACTCTGGGCAGTTTTCAAACACTGCTGTATCAGTTTCACTTTCTCGGTTGTTTCTTGCACCAGTTCCGGTCCCAACAAAGTTCTGTCACCTACTTCAGCCCAACATATAGGAGATCGACACTTCCTTCCGTACAACGCTTCGTAAGGAGCCATCCCAATACTTGAGTGATAACTGTTATTGTACACAAACTCAGCTAATGGCAAATAAGCTTCCCAATTTCCCTAGAAGTCTAACACACACATTCTGAGCATATCCTCCAGAGTTTGGTTAGTTCTTTCAGTTTGGCCATCGGTCTGTGGGTGATAAGCACTGCTCAGTCTCAATTCTGTTCCCAAAGCCTGTTGCAAACTTTGCCAAAATCTTGACACAAACTTCGAGTCCCTGTCAGACACAATAGACACTGGCACTCCATGTAGTCTCACAATTTCAGTCATATAGATGTTAGCCAGTCTATCAGCGTTATAAATAGTTTTAACCGGCAGAAAATATGCAGACTTAGTCAAACGGTCAACTATAACCCAAATAGAGTCCATACTCGAGAAGAGCGAGGCAATCCCACAATGAAATCCATGGTGATGTGCTCCCATTTCCATTCTGGTATTGGGAGTGGTTGTAACAAACCGGCAGGTCGTTGATGTTCAGCTTTTACCTGTTGGCAGTGTAGACATCTAGCCACAAAGTCTGCAATACTCCTCTTCATTCCAGGCCACCAAAAATTATGTTTCAAATTGTGGTACATCTTCGTGTTCCCCGGATGCATAGCAAATTTACTACTGTGAGTTTCAATCATAACACGTTTCCTCAAGTCATAGCAATCAGGCACACAAAGACGGTTCTGAAATTTCAGCACACCATTTTCAAACACAAATTCGGGCCTCGGTTTCGAATCAAACTCCTCTATAATCTTTTTCAAGTGTTCATCTTCGCATTGTTTCTGTTTAATTTCATCAAGAATAACAGGTTGAGCAGAGATAGCAGATATCAATCCATCTTGTTCATAGCCAGTTGACAAGTCTTTTCGGCTAGATAACAAACACGATACAGTTGCACCAGATTTTCGGCTCAAGGCATCCGCCACAGTATTAGCCTTTCCCGGATGGTATAAGATTTGCAAGTCATAATCCTTGATTAGTTCCATCCAACGTCTCTGTCTCATATTCAACTCCTTTCAGGTGAAGAAATATTTTAAGCTTTTATGGTCGGTGTACACTTCGCAAGTTATCCCATACAAGTAATGACGCCATATTTTCAAAGCAAACACCACGGTTGCCAATTCAAGGTCATGCATTGGATAATTCTTTTCATGAGGTCGCAGTTGTCTGGAGGCATAGGCAATCACCTTCCCATTTTGCATCAGTACACACCCTAAGCCTTTATATGAAGCATCACTGTACACTTGAAACCCATCAGTACTATTTGGCAAGGTTAAGATTGGTGTAGTCACTAACCTGGTTTTCAACTCTTGGAAAGCTGCCTCTCTTTGATCATTCCAGTCAAATGGCATGTTTTTCTGAGTTAACTGAGTCAATGGCAAGGCAAGCTTTGAGAAGTCTTTCACAAATCTCCTGTAGTAGCCTGCAATTCCCAGAAAACTCCGTACTTCTGCCACATTTGTAGGCCTCGGCCAATCCACAACAGCTTCAATTTTTGGAGGGTCCACAGAAACACCATTTTTCTCAATCACATGGCCCAGAAATGCCATAATCCTGTAACGGCCGTGACTTAGACAATTTAGCATACAACTTCTTTTCTCTCAATATCTGCAAGGTGGTTCTCAAATACTTTTCATGTTCTTCCCTGTCTTTAGAATATATCAGAATATCATCAATAAATATAACAATAAAATCATCCAGATACGATTTAAACACTCTATTCATAAGATCCATGAAAGCAGCAGGTGCATTTGTCATCCCGAACGGCATTACCAAAACTTCATAATGTCCATATCTAGTTCGGAATGCAGTTTTCTCAATGTCTTCGGCTCTAACCTTTAATTGATGATACCCAGACCTGAGGTCAATTTTAGAAAACACTTGGGCACCCTGAAGTTGGTCGAACAAGTCATCTATTCGGGGCAAAGGTTATTTGTTTTTGATAGTCACTTTGTTCAATTCCCGATAATCTATGCACAATCTCAAAGACCCATTCTTCTTTTTGACAAATAACACTGGAGCACCCCAAGGTGAAGTACTCGGACGGATAAAGTTCTTGTCTAACAATTCCTGGAGTTGGGTTTTCAATTCTTTCAATTCAGAGATAGACATCCTATAGGGAGTCTTGGATATAGGTTGTGTCCCCGGAATCACCTCAATAGTAAATTCAATTTCTCTGTCAACTAAATCCCCCGGTAAATCAGTTGGAAACACATCAGGAAAGTCACAAACAACAGGGATTGTTTCTATAGTAGGACTGTCAGATGAGGTAGTCAATACGCAACACAAATAACCCCTACAACCCTTCCTAAGTAGTTTTACAGCTTTCATAGCCGAAATTAAGTATGGGGGAGGAACTACCCCATTCCCTCTAAAGGTAAATTCAGGCATACCCGGCGGTCTAAACGCCACAATTTTGTTCGCACAATTAATAGTAGCACAGTACTTAGTCAACCAGTCCATCCCCAAAATACAATCAAAAAGATGAATGTCCAAGGGTAATAAGTCCACATACAACATCATATCACCAACCACAACATCACATGCTGGATAAACACGAGTACACATCATAGAATTTCCAGAAGGTGTAGATATAGATAATACACATGTCATATGTTCTAGTGGCCTAGTCAGTTTCCGAGAAAAGGCATGCGACATAAAAGAATGCGTAGAACCAAAATCTATCAACACATATGCATATTGAGAACACACAGAAAGTGTACCTGACACCACAGTATAGGTGTTCGGTACGTCACCAGGTATTAAGGCAAACACTCGGCCTTGTTTTAACGGTTCCTTTCCCGTATTAGCTTTGACGTTGGTTTTGGCCACAGAAGCAGATCCCACTGAACTCACTGCAGGACGGCTAGTAGTTTCAGACCCAAGTGGACAATTTCTCACTATATGACCCGGCTGGCCACATCGGTAACAAGCACCGGATGCTCGGTAACATACACCCCTGTGTCTACTACCACAATCAGAACAAACCGGAGGTGGCCCACTGCTTTGACTCGAGTTACTCCAGGTTCCTGTACTTTGCTTCTTGTTGTTAAAGGACCGGCCTTTCTTAAAACCAAACCCAGATCTTTTTCCTCTCCACTCATTTGCTGTAGGTGCTGGGGCTTTGCTTTGTCTCATGGCAGCTAGAGTAACCTCTGCCATTAGGGCTCTGTCTAGGACTTCCACATAAGTAGGCAATTTCAAGACGCCTACTTGATCAAACACATCAAGATTCAATCCCCCTTCAAACTTTCGGGCTTTCTTGTAGTTTGTGTCCACTATGTGTGGAGCAAATCATGCTAGTTCAGTAAACTTAGCTTCATATTCTGCCACGGCCATTCTTTCCTGTTTGAGCTCCTGGAATTCTGACACTTTTCGGTCCCTGAAACATTGGGGAAAATACTTTTCGTAGAAGATGGCATTAAATTGTGCCCATGTCATATTCTCATTGTTGTTTCGGATTAACAGCCACCACCTGCGGGCTTCATCCTTCAGTGTGTAGGTAGCTAACAAGACCTTCTGAGTTTCAGAACAAGGGAACACCTCATACAATTTCTCCATCTCAAGCAACCACGTTTCAGCTTTCAAGGGTTCGATCCCACCATAGAACATTGGCGGTTTCATTTTCAGGAATTTCTGTGTCAGATTTATGAGGTCATTGTTATCTGCCTCCACTTGTACCGGTGGAGGTGGAGGAGGTAAGGGTTGCTGCCTTTGTTGCTGTGTTAGGGTTTCAGTCAATGCTGCCAACATTTCTTCCATTCGGCTCATGCGAGCCTCAGATGATTCACTTTCACCACTTCCCCCTGAGTTCTCCATTTTACTATACAGACATTAAAGGATATTTAGCATAGGTATATTCAACTGTACATTCAGTTTTAATATTCAGTTGCATTACCACACACTCACACATGCAAATGGAATGCCCCTAATTCTTACTAGGACATCCTAAGCTCATACGGACCTGTGTGTGCGGTACAACTCGTGCTCTGATACCACTCTGTCACGACCCAAACCCGCCCCTATAGGTTTAGCGACGTAACCGGCCAGTAATCCGTGGATTACCTACGGCCTCCAAAAAGAATAACAAATATTAAGGGGCTACGGAAGCAATAATGTAAAATAAACAAGGTCCAATGAGCTGTGATGACATACATGGGACAGAAAGTTTTAAACTTATTTATATACGTAAACATGCTAGTCAGATACACCCGTATGTACAAAATATTTACATCAAGCACTCCCAAGATCCGACATTACAAAACACAACCATCAACTAGCATGTAGTGCAAAACTGCCCAAACAACAGGCTTCAAGCGGAACCTCCTTGGGAGGCGCAACAGGTGGCTTGACCAAAATGAAACGAAACAGAGGGCCATCAACTCTGGCCAGGGTCTTGTGCCGGCTCACCTACATATATATAATAAACTGTGAGCGAAAGCCCAGTGAATAATAATAGAGTAAAGGGGTTTTCAATGAATGAGTTCATACAGATTTTAGAAATCAATTCATATTGTGTCAAAATCATGCTTGATCAGATCGAATTCATAATTTAGCTTAATCAAATCCATATACTTGATCGGATCATATATAGACAGAATTCATAAGTCATAATTAAATTTACGTGATACATCCATTAGCATATGGTAATGTAACGCATAAAGCGTATGAGCGTAACGCATAAGCATAGTTCCACAAGGGAACCTCCGGATCCGGGTAACAGAACAGAACAGCAAAGCCCCCATGGCGGGCCTCCGGTACGGATAATCGTGCACAAGCAGAACGTATAAAGCGTGACAGAACATAACGCATAAAGCGTAGTTCCACAAGGGAACCTCCGATACCGGGTAATGGCTGTAGGTATCACATAATACTAAGGATGTCACGATACATGTTAGAAATCGAACAATCATTCATTGTACAGAACATATCTTTATAGAAAACAGATCTCATTTTGTCTCACAGAAAATAAGTACAGTTGAACATATCTTTACAATGTTATTACTCACAGTGGGCATTGAAACCGAGAGGTGGAGCCAAATGATCAAACATAATGTGGCACGCGACCTACATAACACATAATGGACACACACTTGAAACACGCATTTCTAATGCACAAAACTTACGTCAACGATCCTAAGTGTGTACTTAACCCCTTACCCTTAGTATGGAGTCTTAAACATGGCCTAGGAATGCCTAGGATAGAATGTGGATGCAAAAATGCCTTAGAAAATGTTTTTCAAAAGTTGTTGAAAACAGGGGTCTCGCTCGAGCGAGCCTTCCTTCGCTCGAGCGAGTTTCCAAAATCAAAGGCTTCGCTCGAGCGAGCCTTCCTTCGCTCGAGCGGTCTGATGAAACAAAGAAAAAAATCGATGTCAGGATTTTACGCGATGGTCGCTCAATGCTCGCTCGAGCGGAGCCTTGGGCAAAGGTGCTCGCTCGAGCGAGGAATCCTTTGCTCGAGCGAGGAAGCCAAATCTAGAATTTCCAGATTTGTCTCCCAAGTTCGAACCAAGCATTCTACAACCCAAAACTCAACCTCTTGGGCCCAAATTCTGGAAAAACACTTTAAACACATAGTACATCAAGTTCCAAAAGCCAATTTATAAAATCATAGCCCAAGATGGAGTCAATTTTGAGCATCATTTCCATAAATTTTCAAGAACCAAGTTTAAACAAACATGCAAGAATTCAAGTGCATTTCAAAGCTTCAAAACATGGTCCAAAGCAACATTAAACTCAGAATTTTGATGAATTCATAGGCTTTAACAAAAATATGTACATGCATGTAAAAAAAATTTGACACCCAACAACTTCAATTTCCATGAATATGCACATGCATGCATGTTATGGACTTAAATTCAACATACTAAACCCATTTCCAACTTTAAACTCTAATCTAACTAAGACTCATGCAAAACTCGCTCAAGTGCGTGAATGAGAGGATGGTGAGAGGGTGGATTCCTACCTTACACCTTCAATTCCAAGCCTAAGAGCTTAATTCTTCCAAGTTGCCTACAATTCCTCCAAATCCAAGCTAGAACTTGTTGAAATTGAGCTTCCTCCTCTACCTATTTCTCTCTAGTCGTTGGTCTCTCAAGAGGATGGCTGATACATAATGATTCTAAGTGTAATACCTTAGACTAAATGTTGCCCCAAGTAAAACCACCAAGTGGCATAAATGTAATTAAGCTAGGTTCATTATGAAAATGTTATTTAATCAGATTTAAACATTCCAAATCGAATTTTAATTGAACCTACCATAAATTCACATAAAATCTAACGAGTCCAAAACACTAATCAATTTCGGAATCGAGCGCCGATAAGGCTTCCAATTTGCGAATTAAAGTTTGAAACACAAACAGACGTTTTGACACCAAACAGGTAGAAACACATAATTCATGCAATGCACATGCAAATTAGTCCTGGATTTCTTCTTAATTATTATCAGGCATAATTAAGTTCCAATTAGCGTTAATCAGGGTCGGGGTTATTACAACGTGATCTCCTACCGTAAAGGATAACGGTCTCCTCCTACGGTCGGCATAGTTCTTTTGACGACTCTGAGCAGTGACCAACTTCTTATGGATAAGTGCAACTTTCTCCGTCATTTCCTGGACTAATTCTGGACCCAACATAGGTGCATCGCCCACTTTGGCCCAACACACAGGAGATCTACACGGTCGGCCATATAAGGCCTCAAATGGTGCCATGCCAATACTTGACTGGAAGTTATTGTTATAGGAAAACTCCACTAAAGGCAAGCGTCTCTCCCATAGCCCTTTAAAGTCAAGGACACAACCTCGAAATCCTCAAGAATTTGAATAGTGCGTTCTGACTACTCGTCAGTCTGAAGATGATACGCGGTGCTAAAAGTGAATCTCGTGCCCAAGGCATTTTCTAGGCTCTGCTAGAAAAGAGCCTTAAAATGTGGATCACTATCCAAAATAATCGTTACAAGGACCTCGTGTAATCTCACTATGTCCCTAACGTAAAGGTCGCTAAATAATATATCGAGTCACTTGTGCACATAGGTACAAAATGCACTGACTTGGTCAATTGATCAATTACCACCCAAATGACTTCATTACCCTATTGAGTTCTTGGAAGACCTACAACAAAATCCATTGTGACATGCTTCCACTTTTACTCAGCCATAGGCAAGGATTGTAACAAACCCACTGGCCTCTAATGCTCGGGCTTCACTTGTTGACAAGTAAGGTACCTCGATACAAACAAGACCACATCTCTCTTCATACCTCCTCACCAAAACTGGCAACTAAGGTCATGATACATCTTTGTGCCTCTCGAGTGCACCACAAGGCGTGAGTGGTGAAACCCTCGGAGTACTTCCTCTCGGCAAGACTCTGACTCAAAAAGACGGTCAAGGTATCTAACACTTGAGTCAAAATATATGTTCAAGCCTTTCTCTAACTTCTCACTAGAGATCTTCTGCAAGAGGGTTTCTACCTCAAGGTCACCCCTCTGTGCTTCTACAACTCGACTCATAAGTGTAGGTTGAGCAACCATGGTAAACAAAGCTGCCGACTCAACGAACTCACCAAGATGTAAGTCAAACTTGCCAATAGCACCCAACATCTCCCATTCCTGAATGGCAATACTAGCTACACTGCTAATGGATTTCCTACTCAAGGCATCGACTACAATATTGGCCTTCCCCGGATGATAATGCAACTCAAAGTCATAATCTTCTATAAACTCCATCCACCTTCTCTGCCTCAGATTCAAGTCTTTCTGTGTAAACAGATATTTTAGACTATTGTGATCGGAAAATACTTCAAACTTCTCACCATACAAATAATGCCTCTAAATCTTCAAAGCAAAGATCACCACTGCTAACTCTAGGTCAATTATGAGGTAGTTCCTCTTATGTATTTTCAACTGTTGTGAGCCATAAGCTACTACTTTCCCCTCTTGTATCAATACACAACCCAAACCTTCTTGTAAAGCATCATAATACACCGAATAGCCCAAACCCCTCTCCAGAATAATCAATACTGGAGTAGTGGTAAGTCTAACCTTAAGCTCTTGAAATGACTTCTCACAGGTCTCACTCCACACAAACTTAATTCCTTTTCTCGTCAATCTATTCAATGGTGAAGCTAATCTAGAGAAATCTTTCACAAACCAACGATAATACCCAACTAACCCCAAGAAACTACGAATCTCAAAGGCATTCTTAGGTTGTTCACAATCTTGTACGGCTTCTATCTTGGATGAATCTATAGTCACTCCTTCCCTGGATACCACATGGCCTATGAACTTAATTTTTTTCAACTAAAATTCAGATTTTCCAAACTTAGAATACAATTTGTGGGCGCTAAGCAACTCGAGTACAACTCATAGGTGTTCCTCATGCTCCTCCTCATAGGGTGAGTTGATCAAGATGTCGTCCACAAAGTGGTCTAAGAATTCACGAAAAATTCAGTTCATTAAATCCATAAACGCGATAGGTGCATTGGTTAACCCAAAAGGCATCACTAGGAACTCATAATGGCCATACCATGTACGGAATGCCGTCTTCTGGATATCTTCCTCCCTTACCCTTAATTGGCGACAACACGATCTCATGTCTATCTTGGAAAAGCAACATGACCCTTTTAACTAATCAAATAAATCATCTATACAAGGCATTGGGTATTTGTTTTTAACAGTTACCCGGTTCAACTGTCAGTAATTTATACAAAGTCGCAATGCACCATCTTTCTTCTTGGCAAAAAGAGTTGGTGCTTCCCAAGGCAAAGTACTAGAGTGAATAAAACTCTTATTTAACAATTCTTGGAGTTGAATCTTCAACTCACTCAACTCGACATGTGCAAATCTATACGGTGCCATAGAAATCGGTGTCATGCCAAGCACTAAGTGAATATATAATTCAATCTCACGGTGAGGTGGCAAACTAGTGAGATCCTCAGGAAAAATGTCCGGGTATTCACAAACTACCCTTGGCAATTCAACTTGGACTTCATCATACTCACTACCCAAGAAGTTTGCAAGAAGACAACTCAGCTCACTCCGACCACGCAGATCATACACTGGTGATAAAACTCTATTAACCCAGTCCCCCAAGAAATAAAAACAATCACCACTCAAGGTACATACAGCAACCCTCTGCCGGTAACAATCTATGACAGCCTGATACGATGACAACCGGTCCATACCCAATATAGCATCAAAACTTGACATGTTAAACAACACAAATGCAGAAGGAAGCCGGTGACCGACAACCTCTATGTCACAACCCTGACACCCCTATTCCAAAATAATCTCACCACTAATAGATGACTTTACACTAAGTGAAGATGCTAATCGAGCCAATTCTAACCCCCATGTCGATGCAAATACAAACGAAATAAAAGAGTGGGATGCACCCATGTCAGTCAACTCATTGGTAATAGAATTGCATAACAAAAAATTACCTCTCACAACTAAAGGTGTCGGCACTAAGTCTAGTGTGGTAACAGCATACACAAGCCCTGAAGGTCTCTACTCTTCCTGCTCACCCATCGGAGCATAAGCCTAATGTAGTGATTGAGTCGAAGAGGCTTCCTGATTGGCCCTCAAGGCCTGTACTGACCATGGAGGCTGGTGGCTCTGTGTCTGCCTCAAAGCAGACGCACTAGGTGTGCCACCCAACTATGGGCAAAACCTCTTTATATGCCCTGATTGCCCACACTAATAACAAATAGGCGGCTACCCTCTCCCTTGACTCTGGCTCTAAGAACGAGCTGAAGACGATGCAGACCGCTGCCCTCCTTCTCTCTGCGAGCAAGCTGGAGACTTCTGGCCCAATTGGCCACACTTAAAGTAAGTGAAATCTCCCTTAGCACCTCTACCAGGACCCAAACTCGGTATTGGAAAAGTGGACCTCGATTGAGCTCCCTAGGACTGTTGTGGAGTAAAACCCTTTTGTTTCTTACTGTCCACTTGAGCATATCCTAATTCCGCCTAGAGCCCCTTATCCGTTCCTGCTTCATTTGCATCACGGTCTCAAGATGGGCCACCGACTCTACAAGTCGCCCGTAATCTTTAATCATCGAACCAGTTACTTTGAAAAGTAGCCCGGCCCTTAACCTTTTCTCGAACTCCACACAACGGCACTCCTCTGTCGGCACTAACTCCGGTGCAAACCTTAATAGACTAGTAAATGCATCCTCAAACTCGGCCACTGGTGTGTTCAACTGCTTGAGCTATGAGAATCGTTCCCTCAATCTCTCCCTAATAGTGGGAGGTAAGAACTTGTCCTGGAAGGCGTCTATGAAAGCTTTCCAAGTTACTCCAATGTGCTAACGCGCGTACTCCCACCATTGACCCGCATCTCCCTTTAGCTAGAAGAACGCCAAGGTCACTCTCAAACCACCATTTTTTATGCCAAGCATCTCAAACGTCTTCACCATTTGTTCGAGCCATTCATCTGCTTTCAAAGGCTCTTTAAAATCACCCAAAAACTAGTTCGGGTTAGACCGAAAGAACTCTCTCTTCAAGAATGGCAGCCCTGCCTCAGCTACTTGGGCCTGAACTTGATTCTCAGCCCTGAGAATGTCCATAGATTCCCACATAGCTTTGGCTGTCTCACAGGCCAAAGTGCCCATGGCCTGTTGACTAATTGGTACAGCCACATTAGCCTGGCCATCCCTTTCTTCTTGTGCCGAAATCTCATCCGGTAAAGGCACCTCATGCCTTCTAAGCCTACCATGGCTACCACCACCACGTCCACGTCCTGATATCCTAATGAAGGTAACAAAAGAGAATAGCATAATTACAAATGTGCCGAAGCTAACTCACTTGTGTCCTAATGCAGTAGACAACAATAATTCACTCCATGTAAGCACGTAGTCACATAAACATATACGAATTTCCTTTCTAGATAATGACCATTCCATAGCATTGCCAGAGTTCTAATTAGAAATAGCAGTGATCAAGTGCACTTCTAATAGGACTTCTAGAAACCCGTAAACCCAATCAATATCTTAGGAATTAAATTTGATACCCATATAATCACATAAGCATATTATCACATACCATACCATACATACAAATGTCTCTATCAAGCAAGACAAACCCAATGTGGTAATAACCACTTCCCACATACCTAAAGTATTCAAACCGGGTACGCTCTGATATCAAGTTGTAACGCCTCGAAATAAATACAGTATATCCACCTCATAACAACTAATAAATACTAACAAAAACAAAATAATAAGCTTTCATTAATCAGAGTTTAACATACAAAATGTGACACATGCGATATACATTCATAAACAGTACATCTTGAATCTACAACATATGTTACAAGGTAGGAAAAAGAAACGAAAGCTATGCAGATGCCCTAATGGCTAAATCTTTCCAAGTCAATGTTTGGGTACATCAAAAGTGAGTCTTAAGCTCAATACAAATAAAACCCTAGGCTTGAACAAATTACATAAAAAATAACAACAATGAGCCTTCAGCTCCACAGTCCTCCTAAGCTAAGTTCTTGGTGGAGGCATATCACCAGTACCTGAAAATGGTTTTTCCCACATAGGGTGAACCAAAGCCTAGTAGAAACACTATACCACAATGTATAAATCTTAACAAAGCCATAAGGTTTTATGCATATGCAATGCCCATGGCAAAATGCTTTACATTTCTTTCCAAAAACAATTCCATGCCCAGTTTATATCACAATTCTCAAAATCATGTTCTTTACAATAGAAAACAATGGGGGAAATCTCAGACTAGTACAACCTTTCAAGGATATTTCGTCCACAGGAAATCACCAAACGGCACCCATGTAAACATAGCCTATACAAACGCTACTATTGCCATTTTACGGATATTTTGTCCACTGAAATTGGCACCCATGTACACGTGCATTTTTCGGGACTTTCACCCTAGGCATACAGGCCAACTTGTTTTGGTGATACACACCTCTTTCCAACGTTCACCCATTTTTCTCAAAATCATATACATTTCCAACGTATTAAATGAGCAACAATGTTCAATGCACATGGATAAGAAATTAGTTTTAGTTCACCTAATTCTCATGCAATTTGTCACGCCCCAATTTTTAATTACTCAGAAACATTATCAAAGCCTGTAATTTAGGTCCATTTTTTTTGTTTTTTTGTTGCTGTTATAGATATATACAAATATCTATTACACTTGAGTAATAGAAATACAATATTACATGTTCTCCCTCTCTCAATGAATATTACAATGACAACAATACATGTCAATCTCCTACCGTGCTACAAATAAATAAATACAAATACAAAATCCATTTCCTTTACATCTACTATGAAATTATACAAAGGGACTCAAGAACTCCATAAATCTTCAATCAAATAACCCAAACTTTCTTTTTGTAAAAAGATAAAACAATATCAGGGTGAGCACTAAAGCCCAATAGAAATCCCATAGTTTTCAATCAATAACTAACACACAGATAGAAATAATCATGCATGCAGGGTGATACCATATAGTAGAGTGACATTTTATAATTTCAAAATATCAGAAGTAGAGTACCTTTTCTCAAAAACTATTTGAACACTTTTAAGAAAAACCTTCAGCCATTAAAAATCATCCCTTAACTTTAGAAAACCATAGATCCTTGTGAAACAAACATATTTAAGAAACAACACCATTTAAAAGATATTAACCAATTCCCAAGATATTTCTTATTTAATTTTCCATTAAACTTATTTAATTTCTAATTTTAATACTCCTCTTTTCCTTTCATTCTTCTTTTCTACTCTTTATTTTCAATTTAAATCCCCATAACTTTAGTTTCAGGTTTCTTTTTTACTCACCAACAATTCTTCTATACTCAATTCACACCGTTAATTACACTTGCAAAGTTTCATTTCAAGATAACACAATATTAATAAACCCCTTTCAATTCAATCCTTTATTTAATTACAGAACAACGCTCACAATTTACTTTCATTAACACAACTACTTCATTAAGTTTACCATCATAGTCTATAATCCTCATATCCATTTTTGGTTTCCATTTTTTACAAATAATGCCTATGCACATTTCCTCTTTAAACCAAGTTACACATCAATATGTAATTTCACAAATTCAACACAAGTCACAAATAACATCATCAACTCAACACACTTCTCAACACATAGCTCAACATAATCCACCTTTTGCTGACTTACTACGGCGGGATAGCGGGCACCCAATTCATAACACTTTCCACCTTTCGCCGGCTACTATACGGCAGGAAGTGAACTCCCAAAAACCATTTTCTGAAAAATTATTTTCTTTCAAAAACCATATTTCTCCAAAAACTATTTTTTCAACTTTTTAAAACCATCCCACACATTTGCCAGCTACTATACGGCAGGATGTGGGCACCCAAAACATTTTCGAAAACCATCAATTTTTCCACTTTTTCCAGCTACTATACAGCAGGACTGTGTGGACACCCAAAAATCATTTTTCCACTTTCGCCGTCTACTATACGGCAGGACTGTGTGGACACCCAAAAATATTTTCCCACATTCGTCCAGCGATAAGCCTAGACAGGGCAATTGGGCACCTTTAATTCAAACAACCCCCACATTTGCCGGCTACTATACGGCGGACGTGGGCCCCCAAAAACCTTTTTCTCAATTTTTAAAAACCATTTTTCAACTCCCCGCGTGGGTACCAACACAACACCACTCAACACAACTCAATCCAAACTCCACACACACAACACAACACAACTCAAACTCCACACACCCAACACAACTCAATCCAAATTCAATGCACCCAACACAACACAACACAACTCAACACAATTCGTATGATTCAAACACAATTCATCATAGTTCAACACCATTCAATTCAGCATTATTCAACATGACTTAATTCAATGTAAGTCAACACAACTTAATTCAACAATACTATTTACAATTCAACATAATTCATATAAATTCTTGAATCTCATTTCAACATTCCATAACCAAGTTGATGTCATCCATATCCTTAATAAATTATTTCCCCAATCTTCCTTGCACATTATAGCATGATTTACAATGTCCATAATAAAAGTTCAATCGCTAATTTTTAATATAATTTTGAAACATCTCCAAAATCCAATTAAACTTGTACATATATAATTCAACCTACCAATTTCACGATTCTACTTTCAATTTGGGCAAAATCATTATTTATCATCATGAATCAACTTAGGGTTTCAAGAAAATCAAGAATTTCAAGAAAATTCAAACTTCTTAAATCACTACTTTTTATTTCAATTTTCCCATTGATTAAACACCTAAGGTTCATAACCCACCATATTAACCCAACAATTGAACCCCCAACACTTCAAACCCTAAACCCCCAAATCTCAAGATGTACACTATATGCTCAAAAATGTGGGTTTTATATGTATATAATCAAAATACCACAAATCTACTTATTTATGGGAAGTATTGAAAAAGAACTAGGACCCCTACCTCAAGAATCAAGCAAAGGAGCAAGCTTTGATGAGATTCCTTCACAAATCCAATTTCCAATCGGTTGACAATGTTGATCTTCTCTTGTTCTCCATCCTTGATGCAAGATCCATGGTGGATTTGTTGGTAAAAATGGATGAAACTAAGGTTTTGAGGGCTAGGTTTTCGGACATGGAGGAGGGGAGAGGAAGAGAGGATGAAAGAGTAAAGTTTTTGGGCCAAAATCTCACTTTATAATGCTTGTTAGCAACTTGGTCGCTCGAGCGAAGAAAATCTCGCTCGAGCGAGCATGCTTTTAGCACAAAAACTCGAATTTCAAATAGGTGAAACTTTCTCGTTCGGACCCCGTTTTAGGTTGTTCTTGTGTCCAAATTGAAGCCCCAGAAACAAGCTTCCAATGGTTCCAGCCTCACACTTAAATTCAAAGTATGAAAGGAGAAAAGGGCAAAAGAGTGACGGCTGGTCAAAAACTCAAACTCAAACTTAAACTTGGGGCTTTTTATCTAATCTTACCTAAATAGCTTGCTAAGGCTTCAATCAAGGTTCCAAACATCACCCAAGGGTCCTCAATTATAATATTTAACGTTCACTTGCCAACCCATCAATATCAAGAGTCCAACAACCATACAAATTTTAAGGTGGCGGGCACCACTTTGCATCAATCCAATGTGAATTAAAATCCGAGTCATTACACAATTTCTACAACATTCATAGCTATCCTCCACCGATAGCCCAAAATAGATATCTCTAAACAGATAAATAAATTTCATTAAAGATATACTTTTATGAAATCTCAAGATGGGAGTGATAATACATATCTAACTCTGCCATCGTCATCAACATTACTTAAATTTCATAATTCTTAACATTAATTCCATTTTCTCTTTACAATCTCAAACATTCACATTTTTAAGGCACACCCCCTTTCACTTAGAAAATTAATTTCAAAGTAGGAAATACCTCATTTTAACATATATCAACTCCAATTTCATAACCACAAGATTTTCTAAGAAACCATTTGAAAACCCCTCTTTTTCATTTTAATTCCAAACCCTAGGTTTTACCCAAAACCCTCAAACCACTATAATCTTTTGAAATACCAAATAACTAAAGTAGATCTTATACAAGAGTGTAAAGAATCCCTACCTCAAGCTTAGAAGACGAGAGAGAGAGAGAGTGAAGAAACTTCAACAACACCGAAACCCAACTTTGTTCGGATGACACTGAAGCTCAAAGTGAGCTCTACCTTTTTCTCAAAGGGAGTAGGGTAGAGAAATCAATGGATCTAGGTGTTTTAGAAGAGAGAATGTGAGTTTTAGAGAGAGAGTGTAGATTTAGGGTTTTTAGAAAGTTTAGAGAGAGAGAGAGAGAGAGAGAGAGTGAAATAAAAATGTGATATAAAAAGTGACTTTTACGGACTTATATACGCGCAATCCACTCGATCACAAGAAGTGACGCCCGAGCGTAAGACACAAAAGATATGACCGCTCGAGCATAAGAAGTTGTTGTTTGAGCGTGAAATACAAACTCTCAGTAGTTTTATAGACAAAAGACCAATGCTCAAGCGCAATAAGGGTTGCTCAAGCCAAGCCCGCTCGAGCGAAGAATACCAACTCCCAATAGTTTTGCAAACCTGAAAAAGTACTGAGAGTTCACAAAGACTGCTTGAGTGCAAGAAGTGACACTTGAGCGTAGAAGCAAAATTCTAAGCAACAAGGTTTTTGAAAAACAAGTTACCAACCTGTTCCAAACGTAACCAATACAACCCGAAAGCCAAACTCAAAGAGGTATAAGGGAAATAAGACATAAATGACTATATAAGGCAATGAAACCCGAACCCAAAACATCAAATGGTTTAGGTCCAAACTAGAATCGCTATAGGCACTTGACCAACAAAATATAAAGGCCATATATGCCAACAATTAACAGAGCTATCTCCAGCACATGCACAAATCTGAGGTCAACTCAAGGTCCTGGCATGTTCTCAACACTTCAAAATTTATTAACAACGTAGGGTGAACATATAATCTAGTAAAAAATTCTTTATGTCTACTAATATGCATCCACAAAAGCATTTGATAATGATACTACACATATATGGGATGCTCAAATTCGTTTTCTATCAATAACAATGTTTACTTTCCAGATTTTATAAATTCTCAAAGTGTTTGGTAAGAAACCTCAATTGTCATTTCATTTCATTACATTCCATTGAAATCTTCTCAAGGTACATTCATTTGTTAGTGGCCTCACTAAACACCATCTAAACACCAAACTTTATCGATTGCTAGCTGGAAGGACAAATGGGTACTTATTCTGTAGTGGCCCAGGTCAGGGCTGATCTATTTATTCTCTCAGGTTGGGACACAGAATTGTCCCAGGTGTTTGTGGCCTTGTTGGTGTGGTGTAGGTCCTCGGAGGGTCTTGGGTTGGTTGTGCAATAGCAGCACAAAACTTTCTGTTTAGGAAGGTCATGCCCGCGACCATAGGGCTCACAGTCGCGATGGTCTAGTCTGGAGGTCGCGCCAGTGATGGATGCAACCAGGCCACGACGAAAACATAGCTTCAGGTTGGTTGGCTGGAGGGAGAAGTGTGTTGCTCATGAGAGGCCATGGATTTAGGTCACGACTAGAGCAGTTGGGCCAGCAAGGGTCCTGGTAGCACCTGCGACTAGGTATGCTAGGTGATCGCGCCTGCAATGGTGCTGGTCGTGCCCACGACCTATTGAGGTGGCTAGTTCGCGGCCGGGATGGTTCGTCTATTTAAGTCATTAATGTTCTGAAAAGTCACAACTGCCATTTTGTTTATATATATATATATATCTCTTTTCTGCTATTTTTGAACCCTTTAAGCTTTGGGTTTCATCTATTTTGAGTGATCTTTGACCCCTAGTTCCATAGACCAAAATGTAGATGGTTGTGAGGGCTTTGATATAATCTGAGTGGATCATATTTTTGTCATCGGTGGATTTTTGACTTTTTTTTCCTCTTCGCGTCGAGAGGTAGGGATTGTAGAGGTTCATTTCAATACCCCGCTATAGATAGCCCTGTGGTACTTTTTACGGCATTTAAAAACATGGTTTTATAGTTGATTTTGTTAAAAAGCATATGGGTTGCTTTGGGTTTAAATTGGTGGGTTTATGGATTATATTTATAATTGATTATGGGTTATAAAAGTATGTTTAGGATATGGGGTTGGAAGGGTTTGGTATTTCATTTGTAAATTTTGGAATGTTAAAGAAAAAGCTTAACGTTGAATTGAAATTGGATTATGTTGTGGTTGTTTACGAATTTGTGGTTTTGGATTAATGTTACTGGATGTTGGCAAATGTTGTGTATGTTGGGATTTGGAGTAGTGAGGATATATTTTCAAAACAAAGAGTGATTAATTACCCCTTTTATAAAACATGAGAGTTTGGAACGAATAGGACTATGGAAATACCTATGGGTGTATTTATTGTTTTGATTATGTAATTAGCGTCTAGAGTTTTTTCCTTGGCCATCGGTGGAGGATGGTATTGATTGTTGCTAGACATATGTTATGAGTACTATTATAGAATGGGCTATATAATGTAAGATGATATGTTGTTGATTGTAAATGGACATTGTGAATAGACAATTGCATTGTTGAGTTGTGGATTATGTTGTTAGAGAAGGAACTGGAATGCTTATGGATGTGTTTATGTTATGAGACTATCAGTGGATAGTTATGGTTTTGATGTTTAGTAATTTGTATTATGTTTTGGAAATGTAGAAAAACCCATTGTTGAATGGTGGTGCATGGAGCACATTTTTAAAAAAGTGGGTTAATGTATTTAACTGTTGATAGTTGTGGTTGTGATAATTGGACTAAGTGTATGTATTACCCCCGTGTATTAGTTATGTTGGTTAGTATGTTATGCTTTTATTGTGATGTTGTTTGGGGGTCCGTTTCCCGCCGTATTAAGCCGGCAAAGCGTGGCGCCTTGATAGAGATTTCCTCGTCCCTTTCGGTTTGCACCCGGTAAAGTGTGAAAGGGGGTTAGTTTCCTGTTATATTTGAGCCGGGCAAGGGTGGCGCCTTGTGATAGGTTCTTCTCCCTTCCGGTTTGCGCCCAGTAAAGTATGACCTGAGGGGCGCCTCCTTCCGAGTGAGGTCGAAAAAGTGTTATGTGTTATTTGTATTGTGAAATCGGTCATCTATGCTATATGCAGTGGAGATGGAATCAGTTATTTATTTTTCAATATATGTGTCATCGGTTTCACGTCGTGGTTGTATTTTTTTCTCTTGGGGCTATAGCCAGGGAAGATAGTAGATGTATTGGTGCATAGATGCATATAGTGTATTGAGATATGGGGTTCGGTTATGAGTTGCATGTGGGCTTGTGTTTTCAAAACAAATGTTTAAGTAAGATTATTTTATGTTAATTAGGAAGCACTACAAGAAAAAGCACCTTTGGCGATTAATTTTTTAGTCGCCAAAAGTCTGTTTTTAGCCGCCGAAAGTCGAGTTTTTACTTCCAGCGACTAATTTTTTTAGTTGCCCGTTTTGTCGCGTATATATGGTCGCCGGAGGTATTGGCGACTAAAATTTTTTTAGTCGGCAAAAAATAGCTCTTTAGCGACCAGCGATTTAGTCGCCAATAGTGATTTACACTTTTTAAAATCACATATTTAGCGACTAATCTTTTAGTCGCCAATAGTCCATGAATCGTCGACTAAACCGTTTAGTTGCCCAAAATAAACACTTTTAGCGACTAAAATTTTAGTCGCCAAAGGTGCTTCCGTGAAAAAAAAAAAAAAAAAAAAACCAACTTTTTGCTTTTCTGAAATTCGAACCGCCAACCTCTCCCACATTCTAAACCTTTAGCAACACACTCTCTCCACTATGCCACTACAACATCACATGAATATATATACAACATATATTATTTATATACTATATTGACCCGTATTAATATCTAGCTATATATATAAGAATAATTATTTTTATTCAATATAATTTATGTAACAAAAAAAATTATTTACTAAAAAAAAAATTAGATATAGTTTTGGCTACTAATTATATTTTAGTCGCTAAAGAAATTCATTTCCGCTGAAAAACCTCCACTTTTGGCAACTAAACTGAAATTTAGTCGCCAAAACCTCTACTTTGGGCGACTAAATTGCATTTTAGTCTGCAATTCTTGACTTTTAGCTGCTAAATTTTTTTTAGTAGCCAAAAAGCTTCACTTTTGGCTACGAAATTGATTTTTGTCGTTAAAACACGTATAATCGGCAACCAAACTATTTTTTATTCGCCAAAACCTATACTTTTGGCTACTAAATGTTTTTAGTAGCCAAAAACCTTCGCGAAATCTATTTTTTCTTGTAGTGAAGGTTTTATTAGAAGAATGGGGTTTCGAAATGTTTTTAGAAGCAAAATGAGAATTTAAGAGAGAAAAAATAATTTTATATTGTGTTGTGTTAAGTGGAACTTTTTGGGAAAAACATATTTATACCAGTATACTTTTGGATATTAACTGTCACATTACGTATGTGGTCGATTATGGTGCATACATGATCATTTCTAGCTATATGTTGTGATTGGTTAGGATCTTTGGAATCTCTACTGGGCTTAGTGCTCATCCCACGTATTGACAAATTTTTCAGGTACATGGCTGGAAGATTTTTCAGGACTTGAAGTCTTGTGTTATGTTTGGCCACAAGGCCTTTCTATTTGTTGGCCGAGTGCCATGTAAATATTCAATGTAAGCCTAAGGACATTATACCATGTTTTATTTATATATCATCATTATTGTCGTAAGAGAATGTTATTATTTATTCTTGATTCATATTCTTGAATGGAATGAAAGGTTTAAAATGATAAAAATATAAAGGATTTGGTAATGGATCCGGGTACTAAAAGTTGAGGTGTTACATATTCTGTGCAAATTTTCAGTCTTTCTTGTAGACTTTCTCACCAACTTAATCTCATTCCTTTATATATTATATGGATTCACCATGACCATTCAATTTAAAATAATGATTACTCAATGCAACAACACATGCAATTTTAACGGATTTGCATCTCATGAATTCAACAATTCAATATACATCACATGAGTTTCAATTCATCATATACTGATGATTTCTACAATGATGTCATTTTTCCACCAATGGCTAATAATAAATATTTACAATATGCAAGAATTTGACAATTTAAAGTTATTCAATTGAAACAAATTAGGTATGGCGATCGATCACCCCAACTTTGCAATCGATTGTTCTGCCTAGAAAGTTTGGTTTCAACTCTCCTATACAATGCCACTAACACCAATATCAACTTCTCAACTCCAAGACATGATTTATTGTTTTAGAAACATCATGCACGTGTGATCAGTGGCGGAGCCAGAAAATTAATTTAGAGGGGGCACTTGCTAATTATAATAATTTTTACAAAAATATTTCGCCTAAATTTTTTACGATTGATTTCAAGAAACATCAAGAAAAAAAATATTATTTGTAACTAGTGTATCATGGACAATACCAAAAAAAAATATGGATATAAGCCTTATAATAAATTATATAATGATAAATTATTTTTTGATACAAAATTTGATTAAAAATTCAATGTAATGGTAATACCACGTCATCACTGGTGTGTAACATCACTCACTAATGGTAAATAAACGCATAAATAGTGAACATCACATGTCAAATGTAACTAACAATATGATAAATTTCATATCTTTATAGTGAGATTACTTATACTTGCATATCACTAATGATGACATCGTCGTTACATTCAAAAATTTTCATAGCTAATATGGTTTATTTATAATAGTCTCTTCATTTTCAATCAAAACAACCATTATTATTTTCATAATTTTTAAAATGTCATTGATATTTCACTCTAATAATATTTTTATAATTTTTTATTTAATTTTTTTTTTATGTTTGCAAAAAAAAAAAAAAAAATCCCAAAATCCAGGGGGGTACATGACCCCCCCTAGTCACATGCTCCCTCCGCCCCTGCGTGTGATAATGATACATATAAGCAAATGTACATACAAGACTAAAAAGGGTTGTGCCTAACATCAAACAAATATGAGTAATTAGGTCAGATAAAGGCTGAAGTGTTACAAATATGGGCAATAACACATGGATAGATATGTGGACAAATAAATGACACTTGGACCGATAGGTGATGTGGATAGATATAAAGGAAAATTGAATCTATTTCATTTCATAAATCTTGAGTACAGTGCTGATACATATTTATAGAGAAAATGAATATGTAACTACTCTTGAACTACAGTTTACATGTAACTGAAATATAACCTAACTCTGATTAATTCATAACCATCTAACTAATCTAACTAATTCTGTTTGGAGCTTGACACGTGACTCTTCTCTGCTGTGACTCTTCTCTGATGAGGTGCTGTTGCTGTGACTCTGTTTTGATGATGTCTCTTTGCTTGGTGGCTTTTTGAGCTCCTTAACATGCCCCCGCAAGCTGATGGGAGAGTGATAACCCAGAAGCTTGGTCTGAAGATAAAGAAAACGAGAGGAGGCAAGAGGTTTAGTAAACAAATCAACAAGTTGATCCATGGATGAGATGTGATGGATGTGCAACATCTTGGCTGCAACTCGTTCACGAACATAATGATAATCTACTTCAATATGCTTGGATCTTGCATGAAAGACATGATTGTTTGACAAGGAGATAGCAGACATATTGTCACACCAAAGGGTAGGAGCTGACACAGAGATGGACAAATCAGAGAGTAGCATACCAATCCAGCTAAGTTCAGCAGCCGTTTGAGCAAGGGCTCGGTATTAAGCTTCAGTTGAAGACCTGGAGACAGTGGGCTATTTCTTTGCTGACCAAGAGATGAGGTTTGGACAGATTGTAAGAGATCGAGGTCGAAATGATTGAAGTGCAGCGAAAGTTGAGTTTGAGCGAAATTAAATTGACCAAACACAAAAGGAACAGATAGAACAGAAGCTATGGAAGGCAGAACGGCAGGTGCTGCAGGTGTAGAACTGTTTGAAGATTGAGCTGCAGGTGTAGATCCAGCAAGTGTAGAGGAATGTTGGGAAGACCAGAAAAATGAGTTGAGCTGGGACAAAGAAGAAGAAACAGACGGGACTGTAGAGGAAGAAGCAAAAGGAAAATTATGTTCATCAAAAACAACATGTCTGGAGATATACACTTTGCCAGTGGAAGGATCAAGACACCTATAGCCCTTAGTGGATGGAACATAGCCAAGAAACACACAAGGCACAGACCTAGGTTGTAGTTTATGAGTGGTATAAGGTTTGAGCCAAGGATAACATCTGCAACCAAAGGTCTTAAGAAAGGTATAATCAGGAGACTGCTGGAACAAGGCTTCAAAAGGTGTGAGAAAATTAAGCTTAGCAGTAGGAAGCCTATTAATCAGAAAAACAGATGTGGCTAAGGCATCAAACCAATAAGCAAGAGGTAAAGAGGAGTGATGCATAAGTGCAATAGTAGTCTCAATGAGATGTATGTGCTTCCTTTCAGCTACACCATTTTGCGCAGGAGTATGGGGGCAACTTAATTGATGTTGAATGCCTTTACTTTTTAAGAAATCAAGAAATTTGTTACTGAGATATTCACCCCCATTATCACTGCGTAAAACTTGTAAGTGAGTAGAGAACTGATTTTCAACAAAAGCCTTGAACTCCAAGAACTTAGAGAATACTTCACTTTTGTAAAAAAAAGGGGAAATAAACAGGTAAATTTGCTGTAATCATCAATGAAAATTACATAATACTTGTAGGAAGCAACAGTGGAAGTAAATGGGCCCCACACATCAGTGTGAATGAGAGCCAAAGGTTTATTGACAGTAGAATTTGACAAACTAAATGGTAGTCGATGACTCTTGGAAACACAACAATGAGAACACATTTTATTAATATCAATAGATGGAGAAGACACCATGTGATGTTTAACAAGATACTGAAGTTTTCTGGATGATGGATGTCCTAATCTAAAATGCCAATTAGGAGAAGTAGAGCTATTAACACTATTAACAGCACAATGAAAACATGTTGCTGGTGAATATGATGCAGTAGATGGAGCAGCAGAGGCAGGGATAGAACTACTAGGAAGGTGATAGAGACCATGGGAATGAAAGCCTTTATAGAGCACCTTCTTGGTACTCTTGTCCTGTATGAGAAACACATCTTTGTCGAAAGTAATAGTGCAATTATTATCAGAAATAAGCTGATGAGCTGAAAGTAAATTGGAAGAGATGGAAGGAACATGAAGCATTTGGGATAGATGAAAAGGAAATGAAGGTGTAGGAAGGAGACCTTGACCAGTGTGATGTATGGGCAATGTATTACCATTTCCAACAGTGACCTGATCAGAACCATGATATGGTTGATATGAGGTCAGATTGTTCAAATCATTTGTAATATGGCTGGTAGCAGCAGAATCCAGAAACCAGTTGGTGTTAGTGTTGATATGAGAACTGTCACCAATCATAGAACCAGGCTGAGAGGATGTGGAGGCAACATATGCTTGAGAAGTGGCAGATCTGGCAGGCTGAATGGAAGTATCCAACCTATACCAACAAAAATACGACAAACGAATTTTTTAAATTATAACAAAAATATTGTCATAATTGTTGGAAAATAATGATTTTTTAACAACTTTAATTCGAAGTTGAGGTAGGTCTGAGTGATTTTGTATTTCATTTCTATTTAATTTATTATATATATTTTTCATGTATTATTATAAAAAAAAAATACCAACAATAACTATCATCTCAATAAGTTATAATCAAATTATAAGTAATATTACAATAACTCAAAATCAATAATTACGAAAGTAATAATTGAAGCATAAAATCTATATCTAAAAAGGTGCATATATCATAGAATTTCTCTAATTTTTAATTTTTTTAATTATGATAGCATTAGCAGCAACACGCGGGTCACATGGAAAATGAAAAAAAACAAACTTTAACAAAAATCAATTAAAAAAACAAACTTAAGCAAACAGAAAAGTGGGTTTGGTAAATTTGGAGAAAATGAAAGGAGTTAAGCGTCATGTCATGATTACAAGTTATGATATTTGTGGTATTGATTATCACAAATTAATGTCATAACTATACCTTTTTAAGTTATAATTAAAAAAAAATCTATAACCAAATCTCATATAAGGTACGACAAAAGACTTTTTTAAATTATAACAAAAATACTGTCATAACTATCATCTCAGTAAGTCATAATCAAATTATAACTAATATTACAATAACTCATAATCAATAATTATAAAAGTAATAATTGGAGCATAAAATAAATATATATCATAGAATTTTCTCTAATTTTTAAAATTTTAAATTATGATAGCATTAGGAGCAACAAAGGTCACATGGAAATTATAAGATCACCTACACAGTAAGAGACAGAGAATCGAAATCTGTAATAATTGAGTAGCCGGACATTAATCAAGATCTGTGTCATTATATTTTATTTTTAATTAAAAAATGTTATATACTGCTGGCTTTTTTTGTCCATATTTTGTATTACAGCCTATAAAGAAGATTAATGGTTGATTATCTTAAAGAATTACTTAATACAAATAATATCTTATCACATATATCTTTGTAAGATAAATTGATAGAGAGAAAAGAAAGAGACTGAATGAATGTATTGTATTCAATTGTCTAATTATAGTTACAAGAGTGCTAGCTTATTTATAGCTGAAGCAAGCACCGAAAGAAGAGAGACATCAAGCTGTACAAACACTGTGCTTAATAATGGAAGTGTGTGAGTAATAATGAAAGTGTGTGAGTGGTGTGAGTGGTGTCTGGCTTTACAGCCGAAAGAGAATCCTATGCTGTGTATGCTCTTTATATTATATAGGATACATTATACATTATATTATTATATATTAACAGCCTCCCTTAAACTCAAGGAGGATAGGTACTAACCAACTTGAGTTTGGAGAGAGTAACAAAACAGGAAAATAATATGACAAATAAAATAAAAGTAGATAGGAGACACTGTATGGTCATGTCAGACCGTTTTAAGAGGACAGTTTACGGGGTCATGTTGGACCGTTGTAGAAGACAATTTACGGGGTCATGTCGGACCGTTGTAGAAGACAGTTTACAGGGTCATGTCGGACCGATGTAGCAGACACTATGTGGTCGTGTCAGACCGTTATAGAAGACAGTTTACGGGGTCATGTCGGACCGTTGTAGAAGACAGTTTACGAAGTCATGTCGGACCGATGTAGCAGACACTATGTGGTCATGTCAGACCATTGTTGTAGAGGCTGACCGGAATCAATGTCGGGACAGTTTATGGGGTCATGTCGGACCGATGTAGCAGACACTCTATGGTCGTGTCAGACCGTTGTAGAAGCTTTGGTGGTGCACCAAGGGGGCGACGTAGGGAGTGCGCCATGAGGTGGCTTGGGTGGTTCGCATGGTGTGTAACCATGCTCACCATGATATATGGATAACCCCCCCCCCCTTCAAACTCAAATAGATGGGAAGATAGAAACCTATTCGAGGTTGAAACAAAGGGATTGAGAAAGTGGAGCAAAACAGCTCAACACAGAATGAAGGGGTTAAATTTTTTTTTTTTTTTTTTTTTTTTTTTTTTTGTTTTGTTTTTGTTTTTGGGTGAAAGCTGAACTGGAAAATGGAGGGATGCCGGTAGTTGATTATGGAAAACTAATGTGCTTGTGGTATGTTGGAATGTTCAAAAAAAAGAGAGATAAAAAATAAAATAAAATAAAATAAGCACCCTTATGAGACATGCCCAGGTGGGTTGATGAATAAAATAAAGAAATAAATAAATAAAAACAAAAGGAAAAGGTGGAAAACATGGGTGTGAAAGGGACTCACCAACTGAGCCTCTTTTTTTTTTTTTTTTTTTTTTTTTGAATAGAAAAAGAAAGATAAAATAAAATAAATAAAGATAAAATAAAATAAATAAAGGTAGAGGTAGTGGGATCAGACTGCTGGTGACTGAAGCTTAGGGTTGAAAATAAAAATGATGTTGGGGGGTGAAAAAGGAAATAATGTGGGGGAATGGGACAAAATAAAATAAAAGATAAAATCAGTGGGACCAATTGGTGGAAGAAAATGATAGAAGGCCAGGGTGTCCGGTGGAGACTAAGAGAGTGCTTTGGAGCTTTAACGGCTGTGGAGCTTAAAATAAAGATGAATTAGCCATTGAAGACTAGATCTTGAAGTCCAAAAATCAACAAAGGATGAGTTTGATTACGGATCCCAACCGTAGGATTGGACAAATGCAGTAGTAGTAGAAAACCAGCCGCAGATGAACGACCTCCCAATCGGCGTACGCCGCCGCAGACAAAGGCTGCGTGGGCGTGGAGAGGAAGGGCGCCCGCACCATGGAATCTGAGAATGCATTTCACTTCTTCAATTTACATCCTTTGGGAAGAATCGAAGGCTTTAGATTGACAACTTGGAGTCCAAGCATGAGTGGTGGTTCCAAGACCATAAGAAGAAGCTAAAGGAGAAGAAGAGCCTTGGGTGCGAACAGAGATGATGCAGATGGCGATGAGGGCGCCAATGGAGATGGGGTCGAGCTCGTTATGGCATTGGCGAGGCCGTGGGCATGGATGCGAAGTTTTGGTGTTCGATTGCGAGGGTGGCGGTATGAGGTCCATGAACGCGCTTACGGTCCAAGAATCGACCACGTATTCGAGGAGGATGTTACCAGCTGCTATGAAGGCTACGAAGTCGCCGAGTTCTACTCTTAAGTAGGCAAATGATTTGCATGCAGACGGTGGCTGCAATCAAGGGTGAAAAAGAAGAACAATTTGTGGCAGCGGAGTGAAGGTATGTGTAGAGGTCCGGCGGGCGGTCAAGGCAAGATTGCCGCCCGCCGGAGGGCGAAGAACACTAAGAGCTTAACCTATATAGCTCTGATACCATGTAAGATAAATTGATAGAGAGAAAAGAAAGAGACTGAATGAATGTATTGTATTCAATTGTCTGATTATAGTTACAAGAGTGCTAGCTTATTTATAGCTGAAGCAAGCACCGAAAGAAGAGAGACATCAAGCTGTACAAACACTGTGCTTAATAATGAAAGTGTGTGAGTAATAATGAAAGTGTGTGAGTGGTGTGAGTGGTGTCTGCCTTTACAGTCGAAAGAGAATCCTATGCTGTGTATGCTCTTTATATTATATAGGATACATTATACATTATATTATTATATATTAACAATCTTGATGATATACAAATCTAAAATAAAATAATATATAGGACGTGTTTGGGTAACATTTACATTTACAGTTATATGTTTATAGTTACAAAATTTTTAAAACTTTTATTCAAAAACTCCTTTAATTTCTGTTTTTATTTTCAAAAGTTGTAATTAGTTTAGTAACCACAAAAAAAAAAAAAAAAAAACAAAACAAAAAAACAAAAAAACAAAAAAAAAAACAAAAAACAAAACAAAACAAAACAAAAAGAAAAACAAAAAAGGAGAAGTTGATTTCACTTTATTTCTTTATTTATTCCATTTCTTCTTTTTTTCTCCAATCTTTTTCACCCACCCCTATTGCACATCACTACCATCAACCACTATTGCGAATGACCTCATTTGCCAACTACCTCCCTCGACTACAAGCCACACCTTCTGCCGCTGCCAACTACCTTCCTGTGATAACCACTTTTGCCAATTGATCACAATCTCTCATCGTCGACAACCACTTTTGACCATTCCTTCCCACGGTCGACAACCACTTCTAGCCACCGCCAATTACCTCTTACCAATGACAACCATCTTTAGTCACCAACTCTCGCGTCCGCTAACCATCTATGACCGTCGACAATTACATCTTTCACTTGTTTTCAAATACAATTTTAAAGTACTTGTGTACTAAGGATGAGTTATATGGCACCAAAAATATATCAATGGCATAACACCAATTATATTATTGAAGTGAATTATATATATATATTTCTAAAGTTTCATCATTGTATGGCACATTTGTTACTAAAAAAAGTAAATAAATAATTGCATGTGAAAAGTTCATTCTTATGAGGTCATATATGTTATTTGGTCTAAAATTTAATCTTTTTTTTGGTTATAAGGGCAGCCGTTGTTGTTGCAATAAAATTGGCCAAAAAAAGTCCTTGGGCATCGAAGGAGGTGGCTGGTGGCAAGGAGGTGGCTGGTGGCAATGAGGTAGACAGATATGTGACATTAGCCGGATATGTGACATTTGGACAGATTGGTGTCAGCTTTTGGACATATAAGTTACATTTGAATAGATAGACAGATAGATAAATTTTTGGACAAATAGATGTCCTTTCCAACAGGTAATGTCTTGTTGGCCCCAAAAAATTTACGCATGGGGCTATTGGCCCATAATTTAAGAAGTTAACATCTGACTTGAATACCATATTTTATTTCTAGATCCACTGGGATCATTTTTCGAACAAGCTAGTGAGCATGGACACTTGAAACATACGAGCCTATCCATTTATTGATCACTTTCTCATAGAAAAATAACATACATTGCATCCTTATAAAATGGTGTTTATATAAAAATAGTTGCATCAATAGATAAGACCATGTCTCGTATTGGAGTTTTGGCAGCTTGAAAATGATCACACTTTTGGGTGTTGGCACATCCATTTGGCTAAGGTAAAACATTGATCATAGGGGTTGATTAGAAATCCATCTTTCGAACATAGCACGACATTCAACAGGCTTTTCCTGTGGAGCTATATGTCCTCCTCCCTGTTAACACACATAGAGTTAACACACAAAAACAAAAACAAAAGGGGGGGGGGGGTGTGGTGGGGGGTGTTTAATTTCACTTTCTTTTATACTTTTAACTATTGTCATTTTTGTTTTTTAAATTTTATTCTTAAATTCTTAATTTTATTTATTTAGTTATTGAAGTATTGAGTACAAACTCATCTAAAACCTGAAGTTGCTTTGATAAAATGACAACTTTGTTATTTATATTATATTTTTAACATGCCCCCTTGCGTGTGCTCAAACTTTTATTCTTCATAACAAGCCAAACATATGCAAACATGTTTTAATTATTGGGTAGGTGGTGAGGCTCAAAGACATGATATATTGTCTGCTCATATACCATATTGAAATATTGACTACAAACTCATCCAAAAACTCAAGTTGTTAGAGGGAAAGGGTAATTTATTATTTATATTATATTTTCGACATTATTCTATAGAGTGTTTTATTTATTTATATTTCAGTTCATATGATCCAATTCAAGATAAAATGTACAAATTAATTGTGGTGGAATTCTAACCTATTACATCCATACAAAAGGTAGTTTTGTAATCCGCACAATCTAAATCATACAATCAACCATTTGTCTTATCACTCACATTATACTAGACAACTCACAACCTATAACCCATATTCTTCTTCACTCCTTATTTCAAAAATAACGAGCAAGAAAAATGAGTGTGTTGTTGTGTGGTTTAAATTGTTTAAATTTCAAAATGACATTTTTGCCCATCAAATTAGTCTTAGTGGTTATATTTATTCTTCATTTGGCTAGCTTAAAAGCCAACTTATTGGTCAAAAAGGTTTATTTTGCTAAAAAGTCTTATATCTTCTTACTAATTCATGTTTGCAAAAAAGTGAACTTTAACTACTCAATAAACATTAAGAATATGCCAAATAAATTAGTTTTTTTACGGTTTTTTGTTGACTTATTTTTACCCAAGAAACTAGTTTTGAAACTAATTTTCAATAAACAATCATCTCCAAATAGACTAAGTCCACCCTCAAATTAGAAACCTAGGAACGAATTAGAGAAAATTGATACATATAAAATAAATGACGATAATTTAAGAGATAAAAGTGAAAATGACCTAAAAAAATACGAAGAACGTAAACAAAAAATAAAGAAAGAAAAAACAAAAGAATAAAAGAATGTACTTCACCTTTTGTACTATTTTCATTTTTTTCTTCAAAAAATAAAAAAGAAAAAGAAAAATGATGCAAAAAACTTTTTTGGTATTGGTTTTTTTTATTTTTTATAAATATTTTTCGGACGTCTCCTTTGTTTAGAAATACTTTTCTCAATTTTTTATAATGACTATTTTCACACAAAAATAAAAAGCAAAGTGTTTTCATTTTTTTTTTAATTATTTTTATTTTAAAAAACATGAAAACCAAAAATAAAAAATTCGTAATGATACCAAACAAATTTGAAAAATATGCAAAACAAGTGAAGAGGAAAAATATCATACCTTAACCGTAGCAAATGTCATCCGATTGGAGTAAGTCCTTGTATAACTACACATTGTCAATGAAAAATAAATAAATAAATAAAACAATATTTGCAATAAGCTTTCTTCTAAGAAAAATGAATATGAAAAACTGAGGTGAACCCACCCGGCAACTTGACCTTGGACCCACCATGAACGCCAGTCATCAACAATGGAATAGTTGAGAGCTCTAATCCATGCTTGGGTTCCCAAGAATGGAACTACCATGTCGTGATCACCACTGTTTCAGCCATCATTACACCAACAACTTCTTTATTATTATTATTATTATTATTATTATTATTATTATTATTATTACTACTACTAATTTATTGTTTTTGATGTTGTCGTTGTGTGCAGGAACCAATTCTCTACCATTAAAGAAAATTCGGTTATGTCTGGTTAAGTCTGACTTTAATGATCTAAATAATTTATTATGTAAATTTTTTGCATATTGACTCTTCAAAAAAAAAAAAATTAAATTAAATTGATCTAATAATGATTATTATATATAATTTCATCAGATTTAACTTCAGAAAATAAAGGTAGTTTCTTTTCACCATGAATCTTTGTTGTTTAATTGTGTTTCAAGAAAATATAATGAAATCATGTAACAACAATTTATTACTTTTTTTTTTTGGGTGTGTGTAGATGATCAATACTCAAAAGACCTATAAAAATGAAGAGTTTGATAATTAAAATGAAATCCATGACAAGACTGACTGCCAATCGGACAGAATTAAACTTCTCTCCATGTAGAAGCCAAATCCTTTTTTTTTTTTATTCTTTTTGGTTTTTGTTTATGAGAGCCTTTATTTGTCCCCACAAATCAGTCTCTTTACCCTCACCATTTTATAAATTTTGTTTATTACCATTTTATCTCTAAGTAAATTACCATTTAAAAATTGAAACCTGAAAATGATACAAATATTGCATCATTACTAAACCCCCTCCATTTGTAATCCCATTCTCGATAACCTCTTCTCTACACCTCACTACCCTTCCCCACTTGCCACCTGCTCTTCCCCACCTTATCACCATCTGCATCCCCAGCAACACCTGCCTCTTTTTCTCCTTCCTTCCTTGCCACACTTGTCCACCTCATTTCTAGTCTTTCGCACCAACTATCCGCTACCATTCCTCTCTTCCGTCTTCCTCGTCTTCTTACTTGCAATATCTTTCATCTCCACTACCCTACATCTTTATTCCCTTACAATCTACGTGACATCCCCAGTCCCTTCCTTGCTCTTCTCACAACCTCCACCACCTAAAATCCTAGTTATCGTCATTGATGTTGCCTACAAAACCCTCAATTGAGAGATCTAGGTTCATCTTCTCCTACATATGAAGTATGAGAGAGGACGGAGAGGAAAGGGAAAGTGAAGAAGAGAATGGATGTAGAGAGATGGAGTGAAGTTAATATTAGACCTAAACTCATCCCTAATTTTTTGTTACACTATTATTTCCATTTCTAACCTTTCAAACCCTAACCCTACCTCTACACCACCCATTGCCACCATCTTTGGTTGCTACTCCTAGCCCTTATTAACCTTCTCTCACTACACCCTACCACCATTAACCCCTTCCTACCTCCACACTCTTTTCTGTCTTACTGAAAGTGAGATAGTGAATGTCCCAAAAGCATGTATTGACTTCCTGGGTCAGTCCTGGTTTCGAATCCACATCAGGAAGGCAAAGCCAGAAAGGAAGGGAATGAGGATGGCATAGAATCATCTATGGTCTCAACTATGATGGCTCTTGCTTACCCCTAGCCGCAAGCTAACCCTCTTTGTAACACTTTGTACTTCTTAAACTCATGGGATTGCTTTTGACACTCTTATTATTGTACTTGGAGCCTCTTTGGTTGATGTTAGAGTATTGATTGGGGTGATATCACAATGGTAAAGTAAGATTGGACCAAAAACATTGATTTAGATAATTGTCCCATGAGTAATCTTCACTCTTTTGCCATTTTATCTTTCCACACTTTGAATTTGAATGTACAGCTAGAACCACTAGAACGCTTGTTTTTGGGGCTTCGATTTGGACATAAGGACGACCTAAAATGGAGTTCGAGCAAGAGAGTTATGTTTGTTTGAAATTTGAATATTTGTGTTGGAAGTAAGTCCGATCAAGCGAACTTTGCACCGCTCGAGTGGTATGTGCAAATTTCAGAGATTCTAGGAGTTTCTTTTCACCGCTCGAGCGGTTTGGTCGATATCAGGCACTTCAAATTCACTTTTTGGCCCAAAATCTTTATTCTTTCTTCATCTCTTCTCTCACTCTCTTCAATACCCAAACCCTAGGGCCCCAAACACTTGATTTCTCCAACTTTTACCTTAGATCCACCTTAGATCCTTCAATGAGGTTGAAAGGCAAGCTTGGATCAAGAGTTCTACTGATTATTTCGTAATTTTGCCAAAGTTACAAGTGGATTCTCATCTTCAACTTCTAATCTTGAGGTTGAGGTGTCTTTAACTTGTTATATCTTTAATTTGAGACCCACATGTGATAATTTCATTAGATATTCATCCTTATATATATATATATGTATGTATATGTGTATGGAGTGTGTTGGTTAGTAAATGATTTGGAAGGATGTGGCCAATAATTCATTCATTTTGGATGGAACTATGTCTTTTATTGATGATTTTCGATGTTGATGAGGAAAAGTAGTCCTTAATTCATAAAAGAGAGAAAACCCCAAATTTTCCATAAACCCTAGTTTTGAGATTTGTTCACTAAAGAGGGGTTTTGCTCAATTGGTTTCAAAAACTTGAAATTGAATGTATTTACTTAACTTTAGGGTTAAAATGTGAGATTTGAACTTTTCTCTATATACACCTTGAGTTGGTGAGGGTTGTTAATGAGGTATTCTCTATTATTGATGTGTAAAGTAGTGACTTATTATGAATTGAAATCATTGTAGGGAAAATTGAAGATTTATAAATTCATGCATCATATGCATTCGAAATTTCTCTTTTGACACTATGATGAAATGATTGTTGAAAAACGAAATGGGGTAAATAGTCTATAAGTCCAGGTAGTAAGTCGGGTTGGTTTTTGAATTGTGTAATGTAATTGGTATCTGCTCCGGGAGTCAAGGTGGCTAATTGCCCTATGCGTTCATATCACCCGATGAATATGAGAAAATATTTTTGGATGTCCACGAACCCGCCGTTTCTAGAGCTGGAAAATATGGAAAAACATAGTTTTTGGATGCCCACAAGCCCGCCATTTCTGGAGCTAGCAAATGTGGAAGGGAAAATGCTTTTGGGTGCCCATCGCCCCGCCGTTTCTGGAGCCGGCAAATGTGAGACTTTTTCCAGTATACAAAACTACATTTATATATGTATGCTTTGATTTTTGGTTCATATTTGGGATGTCATAGTATATTTACCACCCATGGATAACGTGGAAAGGTTAAGCAATTTTCATGCATTGCATGTTTTCAGTCACATACATAGACACTTATATACATCTTCATTTATATATTTCAAATGTTTTCATTGCATGATCATGTGTGTTTCAATTAATTATATAATTTGTCAAATTCATTACCTACTGAGCTTTGCTCACCACAAAGCTAACCAATTTCAGAAAATGAAGACTAAGCATCTCCTAAGTGATTTCTTGAGAAGAAGAAAACCCTTTCGGAGTGTAAAACCTTGTGTTGAAATCTTTTTGTGTTCAATACTAAGGTTGTATTGTAATTGGATGTTGGTTTTATGCTAGTGTAACAAAGGACACATTTTTTAAAGAAGTCGACTTGCGACTTGTCTTGTTATATATTTTCTTACTTTTGAACTATTTTGTTTTGTTTATAGATGTAATGAGACAATATTGTAAATCTTAGGGAATTGATTAAAAGGGAATGAAATGTAATAAATGTTATTTCATTATTTTTGTCTCTATTGGTATGGTGTTTTATATGGCGGGAATGCCCAAGTGAACAGGATTGGGAGGTGTTCTCCCAGGGCATTACATTCTTTAGTCCTTCTTTACTATTTATTACCCCTTTCTAGCCTATCCTTACCCTCTTCAACCTCTACCTTATCCTTTCACTTCCTTGTGCAACCCATTTGATAAAGAAAGATGAATTGTATAAGAGTGCATTCAATAAAGAAAAATAGGGGAAGAGGAGAACCTTAAGAGGAAGAAAAATGAGAGGCATCGAGGGAGGATAAGTAGGGGTTGATGTGCTAAAGAAGAAAAAAGAGGGGCTATGGAAAGGCATGGGAGGGTGTAAACGGGGTCGGGAGCTAGTGGTAGTAGGTAGAGATGGGCTGAAAGGTAGCGACAAGGTGAGGGATGGGTTACTTGAGGTAAGGTAGAGGTAGCGGCTAGGGTTACAATTTCATATGATAGGAATGAAGGTAGAATTGAGATTAAGGTTGGTGTTCGAATTAGGGTTGGTGGGGGTGGGTGAGGATGGGCTTTAAGGTGGTAGAGGTATGGGGGATGGGCTACTTGAAGTAAAGGTGGAGATAGAGGGCTAGGATTAAATTTTCATATGTTAGGGATGATGATAGAATTGAGATTAAGCTTGATGTTCAAAATCAAAAAAATAAAATAAAATAAAAATTATGGTGGTGTTGAAAGAAGATAGGGGTCCCAAAAAAAATAGATGAGTGCTATTAGCAACGTTATTTTTAAATAGTAACAATGAAGTGAAATATTGTGTAACTAGAAGCACCATTATTTATTGCACTTAATTTTTTTTGTTTTAATGCAAGAAACATAGTGATCTCACCTGTATATGAGAAACTTGTAACCTTTAGTGCTGAGGTTCACATGATATTGGAAACTGTCCCAAATTGATTGAGTGTAAGGCAATCCATTGGTGCATCTATTCCATTCCCCTATGCTTCCCTATTTTAAGAAATACAATTCATTTTCATGATATTTTTCTTATAAATAGTTTTAAATATCGATAGAAACATAATTTTTTTCCCATTTCAACAAATCAATGAAAAGGGAAAAAAAAATAAAAAAAAATACATGTATATTGGCCAATTCCCAATATGTAGCAATTTGTACCTAATACCATTGGTTCACCATATTGATATGACAAGTTATGCTACCATAAAACACATTTTTTTCACGGTTAATGATTTAAAAAAATTCACAACCCATCTCTTAATTTTGAGGCACTTCACTTGATCTTCTCAATACTAATTTTTCTCTCAATACAACTATTTAAACTTCTTATTCTAAACAAACAATCAAAGATGTACCTTTCGGATATGAAGCGCTTCTCGGACTCTATCATCATTAAGCCACAAATGGGAAAGTTTCAATGCATCAATCTACAATCAAGGAAGACAAGTGAAATAGTCATAAGACACAATCTCTTTCTCAAACCATACTTATGGGATCATTGGGATAAAATGCAATTTCAAATGATATATTAGAGCATCAACAGTACTAAATCTCATTGTCATATTTTAGCTATGTGACAATACAAAAAATCAAAGTTTAGGAACCGTGCTCCAATTGAATAGCGTAGTTAAAGGTTTTCCACTAGGGTTTCCACCCGTCTTGGTCGTCATTTACTAATGTTGTATCTCTATAATATATATATATATATATAATTTTTAATAGTAATATCAAAACTTTGGCAATCTACCAAAGCTTGTGCCAACTTGGCATAAATAATAGCAATGCTAAAATTTAGAAACTTCGATGGTAGCCTCATTAAAGCACCCAATTAATTCAAATAGTTGCTATAATTTTTTTTTTTTTTTTTTTTGATCGGCAAATAGTTGCTATAATGTTTTAAGCTTCAAAAATATTTGATGGACAGGACTATGTTTAGTGCATTAGGTTGTCTAATGTCAGTTGTGAGAGGCTTATGGTTCCAACAACACCCATAAGGGCAGCTTTGGGACCCGCAGGCATCTCACATCTCCGTGCAATGGCCTAATTAGTACATGCGAATCCCTTACTAGGATGTTTGGCATCTAGTTGAAAAAGCCGTGATTTTTTTCTAAATGTTTTTTATCTTTTAGTATTCTTTTTTTTTCAAATTTGTATCAAAATTTTTTTATTTTTTCGATTCCTCTAGTGTAGAAAAATCTAAAAATTAAAATATAAAAAATACCATAATTAAAAACCAGTTCAATGAAGACCCAAAAAAAAGTTTTAAAAGCCAATTGTTTGTACTTTTTTTTTTTTTTTTTTGTAATAGTAGTAGTAGTAGTAGTAGCAGCAGCAGCAGCAATAGCAGCAGTAGTAGATTTTTTTTTTTTCAAATTTATTTATTCATTTACTTTTTGGTTCTTCTAGTTGATTAGACTATAAAAGTTTTATTTTTATTTTTTATTTTTTTTTTTATAAATTCACTAAAGATGAGAAAAGTAAAAAAATAAAATTGATAGCTCATCTTCTAATGTTTAAAAAGTCATAAAACAAACTATTTAAATATAATTTGGCATTGCTATAAAATTTTAAATATGAAATAGAAGATAGCTTATAAAAATCCGATTGAATATCAAAATTTGATCCATTGGTTTTTCTTAATGCCATGACATATTGCCACTATTTTTTAATATTTTTTAATTGATATACCATGCTAAATCTCTATTGGGACCGAATTATTGGAATTAGGAAGGCTTACAGAACTAGAATCACAGGGCGATGGTTGATGAACAACAAGCTCTATGTTTTTCTCATCGACAGATCTTCTTTCACTAAACAATTCTTGTGGTTTTGGAGAAGCAAAACCACACCATGGTTCCAGAATTTGAAGTGTGTTAAGTCCATCAATACACTACAAAGGCAAACAATGAATTTTCATCAGCTTAGTATGTAAGTAAGGCACAAAATAAGGTAATGGAAAGGTTTGTAGAACAGACTAGAACATATATATCAGTTTGTTGACCTGAGAGTAAGCTTGATAATCCTGCAAACACCGTGCATTACTAGGATCTATATTAAAATACTGTCCTTGACAACTTCTCTGCAATGACTGAAAAAAGAAAAAAAAAAAAAAAAGATTGCTTTTAGGAGGTCATGGATTCAAATATGGTCTCTCTCCTTATCTGTGTCATTGGGCACTCAACATATTTTGGCTATTATTATCTTTTACGAACTGAGGTCGCATGTGATTAGGGAGAGTTCGGCTATACAAGATACTTGAGGGACAAAATCACATTTCAGGGATGAAATATTTTTGTTGCCAAAAGTATATTATTATACTTTTTATCCATAAAAGTGCATTTATTAGCGACAATTAAAATTCATTTTTTGACTTTTTGAGACGACATTTTAACAACTATTCTCGCGACCACAGAAATTGATCTCCAAGTGTTTTTTGCAACAAAATTTTTGCTTTTGGAGATTTAAAAAAAAAAAAAAAAAGGTTCCCAAAACTCTTATTTGTTGTAGTGTGATGTCACACGTGATTGGGGGTCATTTTTTACCATATAAGTTTTTGGGATTATAGCGATTTAATACCATGGTAATGAAATAACATTATACATGATATTTGAGTGGATTTTGGAAAGAGAGGGAAGGGATTAATTTCAAAGTAGTAAAGCACCTCGTAGAGTTCATCTCAAATAAGTCCCATTCCATGAGCAAATGGGATTGCATAATTTCCGTCATCGAGAGTTGTTACTGGGTTGCCAAGTATGTATCCCTGAAACCATTTCCAAACGACAACAAAAACACTTTGTAACTTTGTAAAGCTTTAGAAAGAAACTTTGAAAGGATAAATTACACAGTTGTTTCCTCTAGTTTGAATGAAATTTTGTTTTGGTCCTTATAGTTCTAAGGATTATTTACATTGAGACCCCCTAAACTATAAAATCACACAAATGGACCCCTTACCGTATTGTCAAGTATCACTTTATCCCCTAAATTATAAAAGCATACAAATGGATCACGTAAATTATTGGCGTCATTACTTTGACCCCTTCTGTTAGGGGTTCCAATTTGTACTCTTTTATAGTTTGGGGGTCCATTTGTACATTTTTATAGTTTGTAGGGGGAAAGTTATAGTTCTCAATAGTTTAGAGGGTCCATTTATATGTTTTTATAGCTTAGGGGCTCAAAATGATACTTTCAATAGTTTAGGGGTCTTCATGTAAATAACCCTAGTTTTAATTTGAACAATTTGGCCTTTATACTCTTAATTTTGTTGCAATGAGGTCCCCCGGTCAAGCGTTGTTAACATTTTGAACAAAAGAAAATCATCTTAGGGGTAGCTTCATCAAACTTTCCAAATCTACTTAAATTACAATGAATATTCATTTATTTGAATGCTGGCATCTTCCAATTAGGTAGTTATTTTCGGTAGGAACGATGTTCCCCTCAAACATTTCCTCTATTATGTTCAATTACGAGGAGACATTTGATTGATTTCTGTTTCTAGAATCTTTTTGATGTGTGGAGATTTGAAAAGGGGGGTCCCAACAGCTGTACACTTCCTCGGGCAACCGGCCTTGTGTCTCGCTCACGATGAATAGGATCGGTCAGGTGTGCAATGTGAGATACGAGCGAATGGCCTAGATTTAGCATATCCAATGAAAATCCACCAATTAAACGGGAGTGCTAAATTTAAATCAAACCTAAGACATGGAGTTGCCACCTAATCTATAAAGGGAAACTAGGAAACCTTGACTCGTGTCGAAGGCCAGTGTCCGTCATAACTAAAGGATTCGGTCCGAGATTTAGCTATGAGTGGGGAATGTCATTAATTGAGTACCCCCACTCACCTGATCAAATATCGGCCTCTACTAGTTCTTGATATGAAAATTATTAACACAATATGATCATATGACCCAATTGTTAGTGTTAAGCAAGTATAGATCGGACCACCTACTTTAGAATAGTCTAATCTCTTGCAATTTGAGAAGGGTTTGAAAGTAGAAAACTCATAGAAATGTGAGATAACTAGCGTGCAAAGAAATTAGAATCATTCTCACTTAAGTAATGAGGCCTCCATACAATGAGCAATCATAGAGATATATCACGTAAACATGTAGCCTCATGGCAGTATACTAGACATAATAAGAAGCAAACACACACAAGATTCAATAGAAAGGGGCAAGGCTCACCTAGTACTCCCTTCACATTGCCATAAGTAAGGGCTTAGAAATCCATGAATGATCCTAGATGCCAAAGTCTAGGGGATAATATGCAATGGAATAAAAAAAAGGCTCACCGGATACTCCAGCCAAGTGTGACATAAAACAAAGGGTTAAAAAAGATGCGCAATCCTAGATACGATAATCTACAAAATGCAAATACACACATGGAATAAATCTTATGAGCCCAATCACAACTAAGATGACATGTGAATCACTAAGGAAAGCATACCACATAACAATATTTACCAAAACATAATTATTCGGGCTCAGATGCATGATCCTAATTTAATCATGTGAATACCATGATGACAACTCAATAATCGAAGCAAAGTAAATAAGCTTAAAACGAGAGAGAGAGAGAGAGAGAGAGAGAGAGAGAGAGAGAGAGAGAGAGGGAGGTAGGTATGGAGAAAAGAAACCCATTCCAACACACATGATTATGAACTAGCCGAATCCATGAAAAATAGGTTTAAGGGGATAGGTCCAACCTATCCTTGTAGAAGAAACCGTCCTAGGTTTCTCAAGATAATAAAGACGACTAAATCTAGGAAAATTATAATAATAACAATCACCTTAGTGAGAGTGAGGAGCAAGGTTCCAAATCGTAGTATCGAGTAACGTAACGGTATAGATCGGAGAGTATCGGTATCGGTAGTATCGATCGGTACGTATTAGGAATCGGGTGTCACGACGGTAAAATTTTAAAAATTATTTCATAGGTTTTTCAGCTTTTTCTTTCCTGTATCAATCCGAATCAGTGAATATCAGCCCATTGCGGCTTGTGTAACGGCTTGTGTAACAGTTACAGACCGATACGTACCAGGACTCGGCTGATACTCCTGCGATTTTCAATCTCAGTGGTATACCGGCCTATATCCATCACGGTACCCCATTTTTTCGATACGTATCGGTCGATACGTACCGGCCGGTATTTAGAATTATGGTGAGGAGGTTCTACTCCTCAAACACATGAAAAATGGTATAAACTTCCCAAATCAATGAAAAAGAGTAAGAAGAGGGGAGAATCAACTCATTCTCACTGAAGAAAGCCGTGATTGGGCTCCTATAGCATCAAAAATCAACAAAACGATAAAATAAAGAAGGCTCTGACGAGGATAAAGAGATTCTCACCCTCCAACACATGAAAAATGGTATAAACTACCCAAATTCATGAAAAAGAGTGACGAGATGGGAGATTCGGTTTATTCTTATAAAGGAAACCTTGCCTGGATTTTTATAGCAACAAAAATCAATAAATCAATAAAATGAAGGAAACTCTAATAAGAATGGAGGAATTCTACCCCTCAAACATATGAATAAGGGTATAAACTGCCTAAATCCTTAAAAATAGATGACAAGAGGGGAGAATCAAACCATTATCATAGAAGAAGCTATGCCTGGGCTTCTAACCCATAATAAAGAAAGAAAAACAAGTTGGACTTGGCCAAAGTCTCTATACTGGGCCTAAATGACTACAAAAATGGGTAGAGAAAGAGAGGATCCAACTAATCTATCAACAACAACCCAACAACGATCTCAAGATCTCAAGAAGATTTCAAAAAAGAGGAAAATGGATAAAAGATGAAATAAAATGGAAGTAGGGATTAACTCTAAAGCTAGCAGAGATAGGGCCCAAGCTAGTCACAAACTCCAATCCAAAGCTTCCTCATGCTGATTAAGATCTCTAGCTCCAAATCTGCAAACCAAAGGATGAAGAAGAGACTCAAAGTGTATACGTATCTTACATATGTGTAAAGCTCAATGTCCCTTAGATTTAACAACTCTTTTTTACAAAATTCACCAACCCCTCACCCCATAAAAAATGAATGATTATATAGGCTTTGGATGCTTGGAATATGCAATTTGGGCCTCAAGGATCTAGATGGCATATTCCAAGAAATTAGGGGACACCTCATGAGAAATATATTTGGCAATTGTTGGCGGACTTGGTCAGACAAGAATTTGTACAGCCGACCTAAAGTGGTTTGTCGTGTTTTCTCAAAAAAAAGTCTATCAGAGCAAAAAGGGTTCAGATGTGCTTATCAAAATAGAAGTGCTTGTGACATGCTTATCCTGACCAAAGTTGTCCATCGTGTTTCTAAAAAATTGTCCAGCCAATCACGTCCCGTCCGGCCACACTTTTCTCAAAAAAATTTCCCCATCTTCTCGTTCATTCCAGCATTTTAAGCTCACTTTTCTAAATATAGATAAATACTTTTTGAAAAACACGACACTAGAAATAACCGAAAAAATGAGAAAGTATCACTCACCTTAAGTGTAACGCCCTAGAAAGAACCATTCTAGATCATGTTCTCCCAAGCGTTACCAACACACCATACTAAAACAATAATAAACATAATAACAAGATCATAGCATTCTTTTCCATTTCTTACCATCTCCCAAAATAATTTTCAATGTCACTTTCCTACATACATAATACCAAAAAAAAAAAAAAAAGGGTTCAAAGAGTGAGAAACATCTACAACCATTACATCCAAACTGAACTTCTTACAAAATGTACATCTTCAAAATATATCAACATATAATTACAACCCTTGTAAACCAAGTTCAACAAAATATCCCAAAACATGCTATCAGGCTCCCAAAAAGGTTCCTTCTTATCAAAACAATCACTTGATGGGCACTTCATCATCATTCTTTGAAATTGTTATCTTTAGGGTAAGCATAAGCCCAGTAGGTGATGAATTTAACAGGTTATATAGTAATTTGAAAAACATATGATCATGTAATGCAACATTTGAATTATAGAAATGAAAATGGGTGCAAGTGTCTTTGTATGTAAAAGAAGAGATGCGATGTATGAACTTTGTTCTATCTTTCCCATATTCGCTTCGGGTGGTAAACATACTATGACATCCCAAGTACGAGCCAAAAGTCAAAACAAATATATATAATTATAGTTTTGTATACTGAAAATAGTCTCACATTTGCCTGCTCCAAAAAGGGCAGGGCAATGGGCACCCAAAAACATTTTTCCCTTTCACATTCGCTGGCTCCATAAACGGTGGGGACGTGGACACCCAAAATTATGTTTTTTTTCACATTTGCTGGCTCTAGAAATGGTGGGCTCATGGACACCCAAATATATTTTCCCACATTTGTCCGATGATATGCGCAGAAAGGGCAATTAGGCACCTTGACTCCTCGTGCAGGTACCAAGTACAATATACCACTCAACTCAACCCCGACTCACTACCTAGACTTGTAGACAATTTACCGCCTTACAACCTTTTAACCTTCATTCCATTATGATGTCAAGAGAGAATGCAAGATGTATATGATGCATGAATTTTGAAACCTTTAATTTGCCCAAAGATAATTCCAAAACATAACAATTTTACATTTCTCACATCAATAATGAAAGATATCTCATAACCAATTCTCATTATCATCAAGGATTATATATGGGGAATAGCTTCAAATCTTACATTCCATCCTTAAAGTTAAATAAATATATTCAAATTCATGTTTTTGAAACCAATTAAGCAAAACCCCTCTTTATTGAATAAGTCTCAAAGTTAGGGTTTAGGAAAAATTGGGATTTTCTCTCTAATGTACAAATTGGAGATCGACTCTCCTTATCACTTCTATAATCTTCAATAATAAACATGATTTCATCCTTAATCATAGAATGTCACCAATTTTTTCCCAAATCACTTACTAGCACACAATTTATACATATACATACATATATACACAACATGAATAGCTAATTAAATTACCACATAAGTGTTTCAAAGTGAAAATATAATGAGTTAAAGACACCCCTACCTTGAAATAGGAAGCTAGGCTTGAGAACAACACTTGAAATGTTGATGAGCTCATGAAACAATCGGTAAAAATGTTGCTCTAGGCTTCCTTTCAACTTTCCTTGGATGATTTTGAGGAAATCTTGGGTTGAAGTTAGAGGAATTTAGGGTTTGTGGGTTAGGGTTTTTTTAGGAAAATAAGGTTTGAGAGAGAGAGAGATATGAAAAAATGGAGAGAAAAGGAGTAAAAATCAACTTTTAAAAATCTGCTGTCCCACCTAACTGCTCAAGCGTAACTTCCTTCACTCAAGTGAACAAAACAAATTCGAAAGGGTTGCTCGAGCGACACTTCCTATGCTAGAGAGAAAAATGAGAGGTCCCAGAAGTTTTGCAGAGCTACAGTGAAATTATTGAGAGTAAACATTCTACACTTGAGCGACAACTTCTTTGTTCGAGAGATCTGCTTACAAAACTAACAACTACTGGGAGGAGAAGATCTACGCTTGAACGAAAAAAGCGTCGCTCGAGCGGTCCGAAAAACCCAGGTGTCATAGCCTACCCTCCTTAAGGAATTCCCCCTTCCCCCTAAAAAAAATTCAATAATCCCAATCAAAAGCAACCCAAACAATTCCCAAGAAGACAAATACTAGTCTTGTACTCTCTCTAATCATCATAACATCATCACAACACAATAATTCAAATTATGAATAGCTAAAACTCATGAACTTCTCATAATTACAACACATGTTGCCCACAAAAAAGTTTATTCATATTCTTTAGGCCACATTACAAATATCAACATTATAAAGTCAATAAGATTACACATTAATTTCTAAACAACTCAGGGTTTTTTCTCCGACTTCAACTTCTCCCTCCCAAGTGGCTTCTTCTACTCCATGATAGTGCCATAGTACTTTGACTAAGGGAATCATCTTGCCTCTCAATACTTGTTCCCAGTAGTCTAGGATCTCTATGGGTTTTTCCTCGTACAAAACATTTTCATCTACCTCCAAGTTCTTCCAGTCTAGAACATGAGAAGGATCTGGCTCATATTTGCAGAGCATTGAGATGTAGAACACGTCATGTATCCAAGATAACTGTGAAGTTAAAGCAAGGTGATAGGCAGCCTCTCCTACTCGTTCAATGATATCAAAGGGACCGATGAATCTGGGTGATAACTTTCAAACCTTTCCTATGTGATATCTTCAAAATACATGGTCACCTACTTCAAAGGATAAAGGTCGTCTCCTCCTATCTGTATGGCACTTTTGCTAACTTTGTGTTGTGATTAACCTCCTCCGAATGAGAGCTATTTTTTCCGTGGTCTCGCGAACTAAATCTAGACCAAGCGTGGGTTAATCTCCTACTTCAGTCCAACACATGGTGTCACACCCCAAATCCGGGCATGACCGGCCGTGGCCCACAGGGACTTAGCCCAAGGCACACGTAAGCCTAAACACGAATCCATAATCACATTGAACAACCAAACACTAGTCCAATAATAAATAACCAGAACTCAATCCAGACATGCCACAATTATAAACGGCAAAATTAACCAGAACAAAACCATCCAATCTTATGGGATATAAACAGCCCACATATCAAAATAATCCTAAATGAACCTCAATAAAAATAAAAAGAAGTATGCACAAACTGGACATGACAATCTAAAACAAAATAAATAAATGCCCTAGAGGTCCATGCAATCGAGTCCCCGCTATGCCATGAGTCCACTAAGTCCTTCTAACACCTGGAAGGGATAAAAATAAAGTCACCGATAGCTCAATAGTAGCAACATGGATAGTAAATACAGCTTCAAACAGGTTCAATTCCAAAATAAAATATATATCACGTAAACTAGTTTGGCATACAGTTTGGTAAATACAACTGTTTCAAAAAGAGGGTTCCACAGTTCAACACATAAAATACTCATGTCTCGCAAGAACATGTTAAATGACAATAAAAAAAAATACTCATGTCTCGCAAGAACATGTTAAATGACAATTAAAATACTCATGTCTCGTAAGAACATGTTAAAAGATATTTTCCACAGATTATAACATGAACACCAATAATTTTCTGGGTACCAATAAAAAAACAAATAATGTGCCACACAATTCTCAAGGCTATAAGCCCCGTTGGATCCAATACCGAACTAAGAGTCATCCTCAGGGTGGCACCTGGGCCTTTTCTCAAAGACGATCCGATTGAAGGTCACCTAGTTATTTTTAAAGGTCTTTTCCTTACAATCGTTGAGCACTAGAGTCATCACGGCCCAACCCGGATCTGTTCCCTAGTGGCCAGAGTCACCACACACAGTGGAATAAGTTCCCTGGACTAAATACACATATGGTTCCAATAATCAATACACATCAGTTTCGCAAAACATGGTAGTTCATCATTATAAACATGAGACCAAAACAAATAGTTTACAGTATGCCAAATTCACACATGTTTCAGAAATAATTTGATTCCATTGATAATATAATAATTTATCAAAACAGTTTAGTCATGAAACAACAATTAAATTTTCCAACAGTTCAAGGTAGGGGAATATTTATAAAAATACGTAGCATGAAACTACTCACCTGAAACGAAATAATATAATCCTTGAATCGAATAGAGTGTAAAAGTCCAACTAGTGCCCTGAACCAAGTATAAAAACTACACGTCACAACTAATTTAAAAAATACTAAAGAATACGAACTAAGTAACCCCCAAACTAAAGCGCACTAACATGGCTCAACCCAACTCACCGTTACTCTTAAATGTTACCTAAGTTCATGTTCTTCAAGGTTTAAAATCACCCAAAACATGAGTTCCGGTCAAAGCTTAATTAATTGTGACTTTAAGATATAACATAATTTCAAACAAGCCTTCCCAACCCATTCGCTAACTTTGAAAATTACAAAACCCACTCCACGCTATTCGAAAAATTCCAATAACCTCCAGATATGATCCAATATATCCTAAGTTTTAAATCCAATTGGTTTCACTTGATTTGCTTATCAAAATAATTATCTACAATTTATTATATCCAAACAGGTTGTTTTCTGCAGCACTTTAAAGAAATTGACGGTTCTCTTAATATACACAAGCAATCAATGCAAGGCCAAAAACATACGAAACTAGACTCGTAACCGGTTCTAATGACACTAATTTGATAATTTTTGGATTTATACCCAAGGAGAACGACATTCCCGAATTTACTGTTTCGTACTGGTTTCCTGGACAGATTTGAATACCTCAATTTATATGGATTTTGACTCCCAAAAATTATGAAAAAATTCAGATATGCAATTCAATATGTAATTGATCTACTGTTAAAATTTCAGTTCAAAATTCATCCGTTTGATATGGTTTCTTGATTTTTAACGTTCGTGATTATGCGCAGAATTTTTTTTAACTAAGAATAATACCCATTCTTTATACATGAATTTGACCCCTCAAATTTCTTAACAGTATATATATACAAAATATATAAACCTACAACCTCCATGAATGAATAAAATAATAATGGAATAAGGATAAAAACAAAACTAAAAGGAAGAAGAAACATAAAGACCCACCACACCCAAAAATTCCTCCTTGTTTTGCAACCCTTCTTTTCTCTTCTTCTTTTCTCTCAACCTTATCTTCCGTGGCTGCTGTGTTTGCTGCTGCTATAGTGTAGAATAGGAACCCTAGGGTTGTTATATATTGTATTAGGCAACTTAGGGTTACTTTATATATCTAAACAAAAGGTTCTAAATTATTATCTCTTTATATTATTTTATTTTCTAACCCATTAATTTAAATAAAATATAACTTTAATATAACAAAATATACTTACAAACTTACCCTCAATTTTTTTTAAATAATAAATCTTGCCTCTAAATTAAATACTTTCACCATAAATTTATTTTAAATTTAAAAATTAATTAAAAGACCCTCCAATAATATTTAAGTCGCACTTAAGGATTCACAATAAAATATTTGAGATTTGTAAAATTATTATTATCTAATTATTTATTTTATTTGTATATTCGGGTTCTCACACATGGAGGATCTACATGGACACCCATACAAAGCCTCAAAATGTGCCATCCCAACACTAGCTTGAAAACAATTGTTATAGGCAAACTCAGCTAATGATAGATATTTCTTCCATGACCCTTTGAAGTCTAGTACACAGGCTCTCAACATGTCTTCTAAGATTTGAATTTTAAGCTCAGATTGACTATCGGTTTGAGGATGGTAAGCGGTGCTAAAAGTTAATTGAGTTTCCATGATTGTTTGTAAACTTTGCCACAACCGTGTTTTGAAGCGAGGATCTTTATTCGAGACAATACTCATCAGAACCCCATGAAGCCGAACAATCTCCCTAACATACAATTCTACTAGATAATCAACTGAGTCACCCATGCACAATGCAAGAAAATGTGCCAACTTTGTCAGTCGATCTACTACGACCCAAACAGCGTCATTACCCTTTTGAGTTCTAGGGAGACCTGAAACAAAGCCCATCGTAATGACCTCTCAATTCCATTTTGCTACAGGTAAGGGGTGCAACAACCTCGGCTAGCCTTGATGTTCCGCCTTGACTTGATGACAAGTTAGACATTTTGACACAAATTGAGCCACATCTTTCTTCATGCATCTCCACCAAAATTGATGGCTCAAATCACGATGCATTTTTGTACCTCTAGGATGAATAGCAAAGAGGGAGTGATGGAAGTCTCATAATACGTCGTCTCTACAAGATTGTGGAACAAATAGACGATCTACATACCGTATACTTGAGTCAGAATGCACCTTTAGTCCCTTTTGAAGATTGTTCACCCATTTTCTGGTTAATTTGGTCAAAGGCGCCGTTAGAGTAAAAAAATCCTTTACAAAATGCCTATAATACTCGACAAGGCCCAAGAAGTTACAAATCTCAAAAACATTTCTAGGTCATTCCCACTTTTGCACTGCTTCAATTTTAGAGAAATCTATTGTAACTCCCTCATTCAAAACCACATGACCCAAAAATTTCACTTCCGAGAGCCAAATCTCACACTTCTAATATTTGGCATACAATCGTTGTTCTCTAAGGACTTGTAAGACAATGAGAAGGTGCTTCTCATGCTACTCTTCAGAAGGTAAATAAATAAGAATGTCATCTACAAAAACTATCATGAACTTATCAAGATAATCTCAGAAGACTCGATTCATTAAGTCCATGAAGGTGGCAGGAACGTTGGTCAAGCCAAATGACATCAAAAGAAATTTATAGTGGCCATATCTGGTACGAAAGGCCATCTTAGGAATGTCCTCTTCCTTCACCCGCAATTGATGATAACCAGATCGTTAATCTATCTTTGAGAAACACCAAGAACCCTTAAGTTGGTCAAAAAGATCATCTATCTGGGGTAAAGGGTATTTGTTCTTGATTGTGACATTATTGAGCTTACGATAATCGATGCATAACCGCAACGATCCATCTTTCTTTTTAGCGAAGAGGGTCAGTGCTCCCCATGGTGAAGTGCTAGGGCGTATAAAACTCTTGTCTGACAATTCTTGTAACTGCTCCTTTAGGACAAGTAGTTCTGCTGGGGCAAATCTATATGGTGACATAGCGATGGGTGTTGTTCAAAGCACTAGATTTATAGGAAACTCTACCTCATGATGAGGTAATAACTTGGTGAGATCCTCAGGAAAAACATATGTATATTCACAAACTACCTTAGGAAACATCCCCCGAACAACATTATTCTCATCATCTATGATGGTTGCAAGAAGGAAGCTGAGTTTGCCCCGATTTCGCAGGTTATACAATGGTCACAACCCTCCGTTAGCTCTACCCCCTAGAAAATAAAAATAGTCCCCTTCTACGATACACACCATAACCCTTTCTCGATAGCAATCTATAATAGCACAATAAGAGGACAACCAATCCATACCAAGAATAACATCAAAGCCTGACATTTCTAACAACACAAGATTAAAAGAAAGTTGACATTCTGCTATCTCGATTATACACCCATGATACCCCCAATCCAAAACGACTTGACCCCCAAGTGGTGACTCAATCATAAGTGAAGATTCTAATCATTCTACTTTTAGACCTAACGTGGATGCAAGTGCAGATGTTATGAATGAATGCGATGGCTCGGTATCTATCAATACATTTGCCCAGGTGTTATAAACGAGATAGGTACCTCTCATCACTGATGGCCGGGATGACTGTTCGGAAGCAGAAACAACATAGGCTCATCATTGGGGCCTTTAATCACCCCGATCACATCTCGAAGTATTGGCCGAATGCGTTGATCATCCCTTTGCACTGCCCTCGTTGTCTATCCAAACTAAACCGGTTGATAACTCTATCTCTATCCTTGGCGTGACTGATGTCCCCCAGAATTTCAAGACCCCGAAGTACTTCCCACTCCAACCAATTATGGACAAGATCTTTTTATATGGCCCGATTGCCCGCAATGATAGCACGTAGGCAATTAGCCCCTTCATTGGGCTTGGCCTTGAGAGCAAGTTGGTTGTTAGGGACTCGGATTCTGTTTCAATCGGATGCCTTGTGACCTTACTAGCCACATCTGAAACAAATAACACAGTAGGGACCCACACTCCTTGAACTCCTCATGGAAACGGACCCCGATGATTTGACTTGTTAGGGTGTGGACTAGGAAGATGAAGAATAAAAATCCCTTGATCTCTTAGAAGATCCTGTATCACCCATAGATTCAACATAATTACGCCTCTTTTGCTTCTGTCTTGCTTCTTCGGCCTCAAGCATAACCTCTACATGAGCCACAGCCTCCACCAGTCTGTCAAACTCTTGGTACACATTACGCATCACTTTCATTAAAATTTTGGACCTTAATCTCTTCTTGAATTCCAAACACTAACGTTCCTCGGTCGTTACAAGCTCGAGTGCAAAATGGGCTAAACTAGTGAATGTGGCCTCAAATTCTACCACTGTCTCAAGTCTTCAAATTGTTTCCTCAACCTATCCCTTGCTGTGGGAGGCAAAAATTTCTCCTGAAAAGCATGAGTGAATGCCTAGGGTTCGTCAAGAAGCTCTACTTGATCTTGATTCGAGCAGCTATTAGAACAATAGCAAAGGGCACTTGTAGCGCCATTTTTTATAACTTACAACCTTTCTTTCCCTTTTATTTCCTGCCCCTTTCTTTGGTCTATCTTCGCGGGTCACTAAACTAACTCTGGTCCACTTTAGCTGTGGAACTAATCTTCTTTGAACCTCAGACCAAACTCAGAAAGTCCAACCAATGTATTTCTTGGTCTAATCTTTTTCCTCTCTCTTCATTTCTGTCATTTTCGTCCCTTTAAGCTTTTTAAGCTTGGGTTTCATCTATTTTTACCCACAATTTACCCCTAGTTTCATATACCAAAATGTAGAGTTCGACGAGGGCTTCCTTTTAATTTGAGCGGATCGCCATTTCGTCGTCGGTGATTTTTCCAGCTTGTCTCCTCTTTGTTTTAAGAGGTTTAGTCTATTTCTTAAACTTGATGTGAGTTTGGTAGTGTATTTGTGACGTATTCTGATATAGGTTTTGTGGTCATTTGGTTGATTTTGGAGTTATGTTTTGTGGGTTGGGGGTTTTGTTAAATTAGGGATTGTTGGGCTATAGTTTTACTACTAAATCTATTTTTGTTATACAAAATTGCATATGGATTTCTAAAAATGGAAAAGCCCCAATTTGTGAACAACTTAAATGATATTGTTGTTAGGAGTTAGGTTCATTCTGGAAAATGGTTTGGTTGGAAAGAGATGGAAAGAAAATGGTTATAGGATTTTGGAAACAATGAGTATTATTACTCTTTTGGAAAATCTTGGATTGTTGAGACATATATGGGTTTTGGAACTATTGGGTTATGTATCTATATTGTTATCTTTTAATTATTGTATTAGAGATAACTATTTTGGCTATTGATAGAGGATAGCATTGCCGTGTGTGGATTAGGCAAACGGAAACATTTATGAAACCATTCACATCATGATGCATATCATAGATTTGGAACTTAAAATTGTATGTTTTGAAAAGGCTGTTTCAACACATTTGTATTATGTTTTAAAAACATTTGTATGGTTTTGAAAGTATTATTTTGGAACACATGTATTGTACAAAGGGGTGCATACAGTGGTAAAGTTGTAAGGAGTTGTTAGAGACAAATTAAGTTGGCCTATGTACCTTTCGTAAAAGACCAAAAACCCGCGTGGTAGGTGTCGATTCCATCCAGAAAATCCTATGATGTATATAGTTACTATTATGAATACTAGCCCTAGAGATTTACCCATTTTATTTATTATCGTTTGGTTTTTAAAAGGATGTTTTGGAAAATGTTTAGCAATGTATTTGCTGGTTGGTATTGAGATACCTGGATTTGTTTTGGAAATGAGTTTTTATCAAACAGATGTTCTGATTTTGGAAAATGTTTTGATTAAATGGAGAGGTTTTGAAGATTGAAAAGAATGGGTTTTTGTGTTGAGAATCAGTGGAATTTTGAAAGTGCATTTGACATTGTATATATGTATTGCATTATGATCATATATGCTAGTGGAGCATATTTAGTTTTTGAAATATACTCTATTGGAATTTATGCTCACCCTACATGGCTGATAATGTTTTTCAAGTGTGTTGCATGTACAGATTTGGAATGAGACAATGGAGTGTGATTGGAGCTAAGTAGGGTAGTTCCATTATTTGTAGGCTGCAGGCCATTTATTCATTTATTTGGCCTCGTACCATTCTTGTAAGGGTTACACCCTTTGTATAGATGTAAGCCTTTGGGCATTTCAATTATGTATGACATCATTGTATGTGTTATACAAAGAGCACTCATACCACTTAGATGTTGAATGTGAGGTGCATAAAATCGGATGAATTCATAAATTGTCTAACTTTATAATAGAAGTCATTTGCGCAAGAGATGTTATTTTATTATATCTTATTGTCGTTTTTATTTATCGGTTTTGGATTTATTCACGTGGACCGGACCTTGTAAATCCGGGGTGTGACATGACACTTCATGTAGAAGGTCTTTAAGGAGATAGTTTATATCACAACGAAAATATTGAGTTTCATCTCCAAATGATCAATTTTATCCATGAGCTAATTAATTGTATAGTTCAATCAACTTTTTTCTTTGTACCCCCAACTGCACCCTTCCATAGAAGATATAAAATATAAAGGCATAAGTTGAGATTTTATCTAGTCAATATGATAAATCTCATTTTTAAAGTTGTCAATCTCATCTTCGCACCAATGCACTTCTTCTTTACAATGCCAAATTGCTAATTCTAACTAAAGATAATGAATTGATATAATAACAAATCAGCATATTCAACCACTTAAATTCATTAGGGGTTCCAATGGACATAGCAAAATATGTTTGAACAAAAATTTGCAAAGTAAGGAGATTTGGGATGCAGACGTGCCAAGTAAACATATTGCCTATGTGAAAATGGATCTGATTGCTTATCAAGAGATTGTGCTAGGGCCAAGGGAATAAAAGCCCCCTAGTCCTTTACTCGCCTCAATGAAAAGGACTTAAAATCTCCTAAAGGTTATAAGATAGGAAGAAAAGTTAGCAGGAGGAAATACAAACAAGAAACTATCAACTTCAATGTACTAAAAAGGATTGAACATACACAAAGTGGCAAAAACAGTTTTACATAAAAAGCAATTGAGTTACAACAGATTGTAATTACAATTGAAATAAGAAAATTCAGCCACAAATGACAAAACTAATCTACATTGACACTGATGTTAATGGCACAGATGTCAAACAACTAAACTATTGCATAGGTGCCTTAAAGATGAACTAATGGTAAATACTAAGGCTAAGTTGACATTGATGTTGTTAAATGTTTTGTTAATTTAAGTTGGTGTCAATGCGTTGAACTTGAGCTTGTAAATGGCCTTTGTACAGCCGCTGGGTGCCTTCTGAAAGTTACAAACGACCTTCTAAATTTTTTCGGCCACTTTGCTTAGTAGGATGCTAGGTTGATTCTATGGCTACCATGTGCCCTATGAACAAGTCTTGAAGCCCAAAAATTTCAAACATGTGTTGAATTTACATTTACTGAATTTTTTAATTTGCAGGAAAAATAGTTTCTACCACATTCTTCTTGTTGTTGGATCATAGGTAGTGGGACTCAAGATGTGATGGATGAATAACATATGTCATAATCACCTGGCCAAATCCCAAGATTATAGCTCTATGGTGGTATGAAATAATGGTCAATAGCCATATCTTAAAATATTACGAACACATTCTGCTAGAGATATTAATAGAAGAATATCTCTTAACTAATTCCTATAAAATTGGAAACAATCACCACCATTATCTGATAAGTATTTTGATAGAACCACCAAGAACTTTTAGTTTCATAGATCGATAGCACAACGTGTCACCTTTTGATTTGGCTATTTCTCCTAGAAAATCACCTTAAGGGCAGCTTTATCAAACTTGCTGAATCTACTAAAATTACCATGAACATTCATTGATTTGAATGATGATCGCCAAGTGGCATCATCCGATTGGGTAGTCGTTTTCGGTACAAATAGTTTTATACATGGTCTTTTCCAGTTACAAATTTAATGGTAAGTAACGAAGAGAGAACATTGCAACAAAATTAAAAGTGTAAGGAATAAATTCTTCAAATTGAAACTATGGGAACTAAAATGACACTTCACTTAAAGTATAAAAACTAATGGTGTAATTTACCCTATAAAGAGCTACCAACCTTGAGATTGATAAGTGGTTCAGTGCTAACTTCATTTCCTGCATTGCAGCACAGTTAGTACATTTGAAACATCAACAAATAGAGTTTTCCTTCACTTTTTTATGGTAATATTGTCCTCCTAGCCAAATGATTTTAGGAAAAAGTTGCACTTGATTCATCCATCGCTTCTTCAAATTGTTACCAAGTCCTACTTTCAACTTTGGAAAGCTTGCTATTTATTTATTTATAACAAATTCAACATATATATTTATATCAAATATGGGTATTTAGTGTGGATATGTATTTAAGTGTCCAATTCATCTGATCACACAGCCAAGGACATGGGGACACAACAAAAAAGATCATGTTTGTTAATTTACTTCTTTAATGTTTCAAAGTAAAATAATGGAAACGGGGGTTACTGTTGTAAGTAAGCCATATCAGTAGCAGTTGTGACATCTGTGGTGACTTTTCCTAAGCTTATTTGGATAGTCCAAATGTTTATATTGCAAGGTCCATCAAGTAGATTGTTTATGAAAAGAATCATGTTAGTCGGATATTTAGTCCCTTAACAAGAGCACACTGTTGTTTGTAAAAAAATAAATGGCTAGCATGATTTTGATAATGTTTTTAAAAATAATTAGAACTCGATAGGGTTACAGATATTTGATTGATTTAATTTTTTACATGGATGATATGTTCGACAAACCTTACAATATAAATAGTTTGGATTATCAAAATAAGTCTAGAATAATGTTCCACGGAAGCTCACAACAGTTACTATTGTGACTTACCGTAGTAACATTGAGTCCAAAATAATATCAAATGATCATTTCCTTACCCACATATTCATATGTCAAGTATTTAACATGAATACTTTATATATGTAGAAAATGAAATTATATATGTAAGTGTTTGTACAAAAAATGACAGCCCTATCAGATGATACCACATGGCATTGATTATTCAAATAAATGGATGTGCATAGTAATTTTAATCAATTAATAGATTTGTAAAGTTTTATAAAGTTATCTCTATGGTGTTTTTCCCAGGGTAACCTCCAAATCAAGGGGTGATACGTTGTGTGGGAGACCTATAAGAGTGAAGGTGCTTGGTAATTTTATCAAGTATGCTTAAGTAATGATGGTTTCCTATTAATATGTTGAGATATTAACTCATTATATCTAGAAAATCATGTACCTATTTTCAAGGAGATGTTTATTAACCATTCCTATTAACCACCATGGAGCAATCATCTTGGGATATGGACTGGAGATATGGACATGTGGCACCCATTAGAGGTATTCATTGACCAGGCTGATCCGTCAAAACTAACTCGATCCAACCCAATCCACTCACTTTTAAGTGGTTTCAATAGTATGGGCATGCAGATGCGGATGCAGATTTTTCTAATCTGCTTATGCTCGGATGGATGGCAAATAAGAAGCCACTTGACCCAACTCGATCTACTAACCCTCCTTAAGAAAATGATGTTATGTTTTCATGATTTGTATGTTAAAAAAAATGACATTTTATTTAGTAATAATATTAGCTACTTATAAAATATGAAAGTTTGGCCTTTATTTTAATTATTAAAAATGAAGAATAAAAAAATTTCGACTCAAATAAAGCCCAAAATAGTAAAAAATTACTCTAAAATAGTTCAAAAATATATATATATATATAAACAATAAAGCCCAAACAGCCAAAAAGGTTCGCATCCACTCGCCAATTCACACGGCCTACTCAATCCACATCTACTAACTAAGCAAATGAGTACGGATTGATTTTTTATAATCCACCTAAGTATAGATGGATGGCGAATGGGAGGCATCAAACCCAACCCAATCTGCGAGCACCCTTAGCACCCATCTATTTAAATTCAAGACCCCCTACTACTTAGTCCAATAACTAGGAGAAAATGAGGCAATCATCTACATCTCTTGAGGGATACATTAGAGATATTTGGGCAACATGGTTGTTGAGGGACACTTGGCACTCTAGGAGGTGTTCTAGAAAACCACTAACCATAAGTAGTTGAGGGATATATTACGAGCTAGCTCAAAACAAGCATATGAAGCCCATTTCAAGATGGGAAAACCCCAACCAATCATCCAGTCAATTCAGAAAATACTTAGCAGTTATCTCTCAAGATTCAGTGTCATTTCAACTTTAGATTACTAGTAAATTCATTTGCTTACCATATTTTTGATTTCTATTTCAAAAGTTAGCTTAGTTTGTTCCAATTATTGTACCATAATTTGTTTGGATATAATAAAATTCTTGTTGAGTTCTCTTCCAACTTCAAGCGCTTAGGAGATTCTAAGTCCTATTCATTGACGCAACAAATAAACCAAGAAGATTTTTATCCATGGACCTCACATATTCTCTTCAGAAGAAATTAGCAATATTCATCAGATCGGACTATACTTAGTCCTAGCACACCGCTCACAGGCTTCCGCAACTTCTATCGCTCATTTACACCCATTTTTGTGGAGACAGTAAAATAACAACAACAACAACAAAAGAAAAGGAAAAAAAAAAAGAAAGAGCAAAGAGAAAAGAAAAAAGAAAAAAGTAAATATTAAGGTGCCGTTTGGTAACATTTATGTTTTCAGTTTTCTATTTATATTTACAAAAATTTTAAAAACTCAAATAAAAACTTGTTTGGTAAATTTTTGATTTATAAATCAGTGGTCTTAATTTATAAATTTGGCTAAAAAATGTGTTTTCGTTTTGAGTTTTGAGTTTTTCTTTTTTTTACCACCCAACACTAGCCACCACCCGCCACTATTTTCCACCACCGTCTTCAGCCACCACCACTCACCACCCACTCCCCACCACCCCCTGCCACCACCACTCACCACCCACCTCCCACCCCCACCCACCCCCCGCCACCACCACCTACCTACCACCCACCACCTGCCACTACCACTCCCCACCACCCCTTGCCACCACCCACTCTCCACCGTCTTTGCCACCACCACTCACCACCCACCACCTGCCACCACCAACCCCTCACTACCCCTTGCCACCACCACTCGCCACCACCACCCACCACCCGCCACCTACCCGCCACCACCACCCACCACCCATCTGCTACCACCATTCACCACCCGCCACCAACCACCACCTACCACCACCAACCACCTACCACCCACCCGCCACCACTACCCACCACCCACCACCACCACACCACCACCACCCACCACCCACTCACCCACCACCACATCCACACCTACCCACCCACCACCACCACCACCCGCCATCCGCCACCCACCTACCACCACCACCTACCATCCGCCACCGCTACTCCACCCACCCACCGCCACCACCACCCACCAGCCACCACCCATCACCACTCGCCATCCGCCACCCACTTGCCACCACCACCCACCACCACCCACCGTCACCCACCCACCCACCATCACCACCCGCCACCTATTCGCCACCACCACCTACCCGCCACTACCCACCACCACCTGCCATCCGCCACCCACCTGCCACTACCACCCACCCACCACCACCCACCACCACTCGCTACCCACCACCCACCGTCACCACTTTCCACCACCATCTTCCGCCGCCACTTGCCACCACTTGCCATTTCTCATTCTTTTTTATATTTTGAAATTTTTTTAAACATTTTGTCAATTACCAAACGCGTTTGTAGTTTATATTTTTCTAAAAATAAACAAAAAATAAACAAAACCAGTTTATAAAATTTTTGTAAATATAAACTGAAAACGTAAACGTTACCAAACAAACCCTAAGTTTATCACTGATTAAAGAAGTTTATTTCATTTTTATTAGTCCAACTTAGAGGGTGTTTTTTTTTTTTTTTTTTTTTAATCTTGCTTTTCCCCTAATTTTAAAGAGTTAATTACAAGACCAACAACCACTTGGAAAGAGGACCAATTTGACACAGAAAGGTAATATATGTAGAAATGGGATCAATGTATGGGACTCCTGGTAGAGCAAGAGACTTCTATCTAGTAGAGTATTTTCTAAAGAGTACAAGATATATGCAGTTTTACTCTATTTTTAAAGAGATTAATTTATGACTCAAACTAACATCATGAAGGATGCTAGAGACAAATTTTAAAATTGGACCAAGATAAAAACCTAACTTTTCTAAATTTTCACTGACTTGAAAGTTTCTTACCATTTGATATTAGTTGAACGATTATTGGAACCGTAAGGCCAGTGTATGAGTCTCCACCCACATAAATTGGGTTCCAGAAAAACTCTGAATGATCAATCAACCACTGCAAAATGTTTTTTTTTTTTTTTTTAAGTAATTGATAAATGGATACAAAAATAAACAAAATCTACTATTGATAGCCAAAATATATATATATATAGTTTATGAAATTGTGTACAATTGTCTAATGCTATGAACAATTGTCCATTTACTACCAAAATCTACTCTTAAGCATTGTTTCTTGTTGCTTTTGTTGGAGAGTTAACAAATTACCTTCTTGAGAAATTCATAGGCTTGGTCACATGATTGCAAATCGGTAGATTTAGAAGCAAGAGAGGTAGTTCCATAGGAGAATCCAGTACTAACAGGCAAATCTACAAAGAGTATGCTCGCCACCTGATATTTAACATCACCGTGATTTAACATCGCCAGAGGAGATTGGCTTTCTTCAGTCAATTGGGCATGCAGTCCAATTTTTTGTGAGCGGACTGGTAAAATAATAATAACAATAACTTGAAGATCTAAACAAATTTTTGTGTGGGACCATGTGTGTAGATTATTTATATAATAATAACAATAAAAAATTTGTAGCCATATGATTGACTTTAAAAATAAATAATAGGGTAAATTACAAATATATCCCTTGAGGTTTTCTTAAAATATTATGATTCTGAAAATTATATTCCACGCTATCAAGTTTCTAATTATATAATAAATGACTCATTTTATTAATAAATTATAAAGTCAATTAATAATTTTTATTGATATCATAAATATATTTCAATTAATAATTCAGGTAATTTTGTTGTTGTATAGGAAATCAATTAGAAATTTCAATTTCTGTTTATTCTGTTAAATAAAAAAATTTTGACAATGGGGTATTTGTAATTTTTCATAACCACAAGAATAATCTGTATTTTAAACAAATTTCAAGAGGTGTATTTGTAATTTTTCTAAAATAACAAATAGACGGCAAAGTAAATCTTTTATTCTTTTAAAGATAAATATTATATGGTTATAATCAATCAATCAATTAGATTTATTTATTTATTATTATTATTATTTTTTTGGAGTGATAAAACCACAGTGTGAATATATCACCAAAGTAGGACACATGGTGGATCCTATGACCCCAACAACAATGTGTAGTCACAGATTGTTAGACTAGATGTTTGGTTTACTAAAGAGAAACTCATCCCTAATCTGCATATGCACATGTAGTTATACAATTTCTTACAAAATTGGCCAGTTGTTAAACAAACTATGGTTGCTGTCAAGGCAACATCTAACATTTTAATGCTTCAGATAGTTATATATAATTGCTCTTAACGGCATATAAAATTAGTATGACAATAATAGTCTCAGCCTTTTTGTATTCTATCTACCTTCGTCCATGAGTTTGGATTCAAGACTAAAGTAGGCAAACTTCCATCATTCTGCTTGACCTCGAAATATAGTGGACCTGCAAATTAGTTAACCAATTATATATTGTCAATAAATCAACAGTTCAAATCAATTAGACATAAGATATTGTACTAATTATTTTTGTTATCAAAATCGGATTGTAATGGTGTCTTTTATTGTGTGAGGCTATTTTGATAATTTGACTCATTCACTCAGTTCCGTGCATCAAGATTAAAAGCTTCGCTCCATTACCTACTCAAGTAAAAATTTCATACATGTTTTAAATGTCTGTTAAAACGGTTTTTCACAAGAAGAAGAAGAAGAAGAAGAAGAAGAAGAAGAAGAAAAGTGTTCAAATCAAATAAAAACATGTTTTGAGAACATGTGCAAAATTGATCCTACTAAAGTGGGAAAAGAAGATCTTTAGGTTTTTGTTCATAACCAATGTAAAGGGCTTAGTGAATTATGTGAGAATCTCGATGCATAATTCAATCACTATTGTTCTGAAATATGAAATAGAAGAATTTGAGGAGAGAGAAAGTGAGCATGGAGAAGAAAGATTACCTATTTCATAAATGAAAGCAGAGAAGGCAGAGCAGCCTGGGCCTCCTGTCAACCAAAGAATCAGAGGGTCCTCTTTGGGGTTGGACTCAGATTTAACAAAGTAGTAAAAAAGCTGTACATCCTCTGATTCATCCACACCCACATACCTGATCATTACACACATACATGCATAAACAATACATGTCATAACATTAATGAACTATATATTCATGCACAAAGAGAGAAGAAGATGATGATGAATCAAGTATGCTGAGTTGACCCACCCACCCGGTTTCAAGTTCAAAGGGAAGGGGTCCTTCAAATCCTGGGAGAGACTCAACCACAGAGTGACAGAGTACCAGGTTTGAACAAGCAATTATCAAAGTAGAAAGCAGCAAAATCAGAAGCAAGTGTGCCATTTTTGAAGCCATGTTTGTGTTCAACTGGGAAGCAATTATTAATAGGGATGTTTGAAGCATGAAATTTGGGTAAATTACACTTACGTCCTCTAAACTTTACAGAAAATACAGATTGTCTCACATTTTTAATATAATTATTGCAACTTCTCTTCAGGTTTTATCATAATTAATTCGTAAGTCGCATTTAATAAAAAGATATATTATCATATCTGTTTTACAAAAATATATATTTATTTTTGTTTATTTGGGTGTATCAAAATTAAAGAGTTAATTCTATGACAATTTATGCATGATGGCACACAGATAAGAAAAAGGGACAGGAAGGTGGGGTTGTTTTACCCCCTTCTCTTTATTTTCTTTGGACTTTCTTTCTTAATTTCTTGCTGATATGACGGCAAATAAATTCATGTATTCTAGTTTCTTGGTGATAATGACAAATAATTATATTTTAACCATATAAAAACAATGACAAATAGTTGTACGTGTCAAATTTGTTTTCGTACATAATTTTAAGATAAACTATCATGTATGGCCATGTTGTTTACTTTGTTTTTTAAGATATATATTTTTTAATTTAGATCATGAGCTAATAATTTTTTATTTTGTTTTTATTTTAAATGTAATCCAATTGTTACCTACCATCTATGTTTTGAGGAAAAAGGGACATTTGATATTAACACGTTGCTGACTCAGCCTCAGAACAATTTTTAGAATGGGTCTAGCTCTTCTCCAGTCCAGAAATATTGTTGGGCCATGATGGGTCTAACTCTAGCCCTATCTCAATAATTCAAATCGTTCAATGTGTAGAACTCGTTAAGCATATAATTTTTTTTACAAAAAATCACATTAATCGGATATCGATAACCACTTGATCAGTTTGCATTTGTGTCTGCAATTTATTTTTCAAATCATAATTGTCATTGAAACAAATGCAATCTGTGAATAATGAAATTGATGAATGGTTCTGTGTGCTTCAAAACAACTTCATTAATTATGTCCTCATTTCCATGAAAAGGTCACCACACAATTTCATTAATCTGCCATTTATTTAGTTGTATATTTTGAAAATAGTTTTGTAATTTTGTAATTGGAGTTTTATAGTTTGGGATGATTTGTAGTTTTTTTTTGTTTTTTTGTTTTTTTGTTTTTTTGTTTTGTTTTGTTTTGTTTTGTTTTTTTTTTTTTTTTTTTTTTGGGGGGGGGGGGGGGGGTGTAATTGAATACATGAGTATGAAAGAAATAGTGATTGAATGATGTGTAGTTAGCAAATGCAATTTGCGATTCACCTTTTTTATGAAAATAAGAACATGATTAATGAAATTATTTGGTGAGAAGAACAAATTATTGTTTTGATGAAATTTGTTTTCTAATTTATCCCCCTGATACTAGATCACTACCAGACCACCTCCAATGCTGGAAAATTTACTAGAAAAAATGGTCAAAAATGCCACCGGAGGTTGTGACTAGAGGTGGTGGTGATATGGACAGATAAACAGATTACATGGATAGATAAGTGACATGCGGATAAATATTGTCACCCCTTGGATTTTCGAGATCCAAACTAAAATATATATTCTTGCACAATAAATGGAAAACAATGGATCTTGAAAATAAAATATCATTCTCCTATGTGTGTATCATTTAATACATGAAACATATTTATTACATACATCCTATATTCTATATGGCATGAATCTACAATAAATTAAAAAATATCAATATGCTAACAAAAGAGATGCCTTTAGGCTTATATAAAAAATGTGTAACCCTTAGCAAAAATATAGGCACTCGATCTACAAAATATAAAGGCCATATAGGCCAACAATTAACAGAGCTATCTCTAGCTCATGCATACATCTGATGTCAACTCAAGGTCCCGGCACATTCTCAACACCTAAAAATTTATTGACAACGTACGGTAAACATATGGTCCAATAGAAAATTCTTTATGTCTACTAATATGTATCCACAAAAGCATTTGATAATGATACTACACATATATAGGATGCTCAAATTCATTTTCTATGAATAACAATGTTTACTTTCCAAATTTCATAAATTCTCAAAGTGTTTAGTAAGAAACCTCAATTCTCAATTCATTTCATTACATTCCAATGAAATCCTCTCAAGGTATATTCATTTGTCAGTGACCATCACTAAGCACCATCTAAACACCACACTTTATCCTTTGCTAGCTGGAAGGACAAGTGAGTACCTATTCTGTGCGGATTTTTAGTCTTTCATTGTGGACTCTCTTGCCAACTTAATCTCATTCCTATATATATATATTATATGGATTCACCATGACCATTCAATTTAAAATAATGATTTTCTAACCTCAATGCAACAACACATGCAATTCTCATTTTCATCTAAAATATATTCAACAACACTTTCGCTCATCAACGGATTTGCATCTCATGAATTCAACAATTCAATACACGTCACATGATCAATTTCATCCTATAATGATGATTTCTACAATGATGTCATTCTCCACCAATGGTCAATAATCAATCTTTGCAATATGCAAAAATTTCAAAATTTAAAGGTATTCAATTGAAACAAATTAGGTATGGCGATCGATTGCCCCAACTTGGTGATCGATCATTTTGCCCGCAAAGTTTGGTTTCAACTCTCCTATTCAATGCCACTAATACCAATATCAACTTCTCAACTCCCAAACATGATTTATTATTTTAGCAACATCAAGCACGTGTGATAATGATACATATAAGCGAATCTATGTATGAGACTAAAAGGGTCGTGCCTAACATCAAACAAATATGGGTAATTGAGTCGAATAAAGACCGAAAGTGTTACAAATATGGGTACATGGATAGATAGGTCAACAAATAGATGACACTTGGACGGATAGGTGATGTGGACGGATAGACAAATAAATAGGGATAATATGGTCTCTACAAATTATTATATACTTTTTTATCATACAAAAATACTAGACCTTGGGGCTATGGTCCCAAAAATTTTTAAATTAGACTTTGCAAAAAAAAAAAAAAAAAAAAAACCCACCAACTTTTGCTATACAATATATATATATAATCACCAAACTGTTTGTCATTGACTAAAAAATCAAATATCACATCAAATATATTTTTTTTCATTACTCAAAAGTAGTTTATTTAGTAATTTCCCAAACACATTTGAGGCTTTTTAATTTTTATAAAAGCCAAAAATCAATTAAAAATACAAACTTAAACAAAGAGAAAAGTGGGTTTGGTAATTTGGAGAAAATGGAAGGAGTTGAGCGTCATGTTATGATTGCAAGTTATGATATTTATAGTGTTGAATGTCACAAATGCCATAGCTAGATCCTTTTAAGTTATAATTTAAAAAGTAATAATAATAATAATCAAACCCCACATAAAGTACGACCAAAGATTTTTTTAAATCATAATAAAAATAATGTCATAATTGTCATCTCAATAAATTTTAATCAAACATAATTAATATCACAATAACTCAAAATCAATCATTAAAAAAGTAATAATTGGAGCATAAAATACATATCTAAAAAGGTGCATGTTTCATAGAATTTGTATAATTTATAATTTTTAATTATGATAGCAATTAGCAGCAACACGCGGGTCACATGGAAATTGTAAACTCACCTATAGTGCAAGAGATAGAGAATAAAAAATCTGTAATAATTGAGTAGCCAGACATTAATCAAGATCTATGTCATTATATTTTATTTTTAATTTAAAAAATGTTATAAATTGCTAGCTTTTTTGTCCGTATAGCCTATAAAGAATAGGGTGATTATTTACACACTATTAATACTTTCAGTATCAGTATAAATTATTAATAGATTAAGGCCAAGTTTGGGTACTCTCAAATAATTCAAAAAATCAAAAAGTTACTCAAAAAGTTAAAAAGTTAACACTATTCACCAAAAGTCAACAATTACGGCTGCACAACTCCCAATTCAAATTTTTCTCTAAAAACTAATTTTCACAATTTTTTATTACACATTTTTTCATAAAAAGTCAAAAAGTTAACCCAAACATCTATATTTTCAACCTCAATTTTTTTGTCCAAAAAAACAAAAAGTGCACTTATTTAGTCTTTCCAAACAAGGCCTAAATTTATATTTCAATAATATTCTCTAATGAAATGACCATTAAAGACAACATGATGTGCATTCTATCTATTCAAAAATTTCATACTAAAAATACGAAATTCTTTTCACATATCATCATTCCTATGTGCTTTAGGGTTTTAATATATAAATATTGTATTTTTTCATCATCTTCACTATTAACATACACTTATAATATCATTTATTATCAATTAGGTCACTTCATTCTCTTATTCATTATACTTATTTTTCAAACTCAAAACATTATTGCCTTTGAAGATTTAGGTTTTAAGAATATTGAAATCAATTAGTTTCAAAGATTTGATTACAATGGATGACACTAAGATGGTTAGTTCTGATATAAACATTGAAAACGTTGATTTGAACATTGAAAATGTTAGTTTATTTATGATTTAGTTTTTTTATTTTTTATTTATCTCGTTCGTATGTTGGGAAGCTAAGTTTGTTCGTCGTGTTCGAATAACCAAAGTTGAACTTTTATACAATGTTCGATTATTTATATTTGAACAAAACAATTTTGTTCAAATTATTAAGATTGACCAAATATTAAAGGTTCATATATAAAAAACTGAAAATTTTAAATTAATTCGGTTAAAATAAATTAAATTTTATTCATTGTTCGGATACAAATTTTCGAACACATTAAATTTGTTCAACTCTGTATTTATGAACATGACTAATTTAATGAATTTGAAATGATGACGAGAGATGAGAGTTCAAGACTAATAATGAAGATCAATACCGGCGAAGTTGGAGGCTGAATAAAACACTCTATCGGTGATTTGAAACAACGAGATGACGAGATGAGGCATGATGATAGTTCAACACCAACTATGGACATCAACACCATTGAAGATGGAGGCCAAATGAAACCTTCGCCGGCAATGAAGATCAAGACCAACGAAGATCGTCTCTGTTGGTCTTTGTTTTGAAGATTATGGGTTTTTGTTGTGTGTAGTGGTGAAGATGAAGAGTTTTTTGTGTGTGTAATGGTGTGTGAAAAATCTAAAAATCCCCTAAATATTAATTTGTGATTACGTATCAATTTTAACGAGTAAATAGCAATCCCAATCAAACAATCAAAGACAAATCGACACAACAATTTAAGGTGGAAAAATCACAATTGGAGCGCCTCCAATTGTGATAAAAAAAAACCATGGGCAAAAGCCACAAAACAATCCAGTAAGAAGACATAAAGGAATTACACAAGTGTACTCTCAATTACCTAGAGAATCCACGCCTGAATCAAACGACCCCTGTGTGTCTCTTCCAGCCCCGTCTTTACCTCGGAATTATCTTGTCCAACGTTGAATCCACAAACGTTGATGTCGAATCACGACGATGAGCCACTCCGAAATCCACTAAAGCTTCAGGCCCGAATTCCACGGAATCTACTAAAGAACAACACTCTCTTTTGTATTGAATGAAACAAACAATCTTTTGATTTATACTTTTCAAAGCAGATTTAAACTCAAAAAAAATTAAAGAAAGTAGCAAAGAAGCTCCAGATATAAACCATAATATCCAAAAAGAAGATCTAGAAGCCGTAAACCTAAAAACGGACTGAAACTCATATTTATAGAAAATAGGGCCGCGATGGTCGCACGAGCGAAGGATCTCTCGCTCGAGCGAGGAGATTAAAACGCGTGTTTTTCCAAGAGTCTTCACTCGAGCCACCAAAGTGTCGCTCGAGTTAGAAATGCAACTTCACAATATTTTTACAGTCAAGGAAAACTTCTGGGACTAAGAATTCTTCGCTCAAGCGCACATTCCTTCACTTGAGCGAACAAACAGTTTCGATTTTATTTTTGCGTTTTGCTTCGGGGGTGCTGCTCCTCGATCCCCGACATAGTTAGCGTAGTGGCAAACATTAAAGAATTAACTTCTGAAACTTCTTTGCAAGATACGATTTGGATTGGATTCACATCTAAAACTCATAGCCTCACTTAAATATAAGATCGAATAAAATTACAATAAAAAAGAGTTTTGTCAAACGAGATTGCCAAGAATAAAAACCTAACAGTGTGTATTCAAAGAGTTAGTCGTGTGTTAATATAGAGTTAGTAATGGAAAGTTAAGGTATTAACTAAGATATTTTTTAAACCCTAAAAATAATTTTGTGTGTATACTAAGTAATGGTGTGTATTGAGAGTATTAGTGACATGTAAATAGAATCACCCTAAAAAATACTAATGATTGGTTATCTCAAAGAATAAATTAATACAAATAATATCTTATCACATACCTTGGTGATATAAAAATGTAAAATAAATAAAATAATATATAAGGCATGTTTTGGTAACATTTACATTTACAATTATATGCTTATACTTATAGAATTTTTAAAATTTTAATCAAAAACTCCTTTAATATTTGTTTTTATTTCCAAAAGGTTGTAATTAGTTTGGTAACCAAAAAAAAAAAAAAGAGAGTTGATTTCACTTGTTTATTTATTTATTCCATGTCTTCTTCTTTTTTTCTCCAATCTTTTTCAACCACCCCCATTGCACATCACTACCACCAACCACTATTGCGAATGACCTCCTTTGCTAACCACCTCCCTCGGCTACAAGCCATACCTTCTACCGCTGCCAACTACCTGCCTGCGATAACCACCTTTCCCAATTGATCACCACTCTGACCGTCAACAACCACCACGGTTGACAACCACATCTAGCCGCCACCAACTACCTCTCATCGATGGCAACCACCTTTAGTTACCAACTCTCGCGTCCGGTAACCAACTCCGACCGTTGACACTTACATCTTTGACTTATTTTCAAAATATAATTTTAAAATACTTGTGTACTAAGCACGAGTTATATGACACCAACAATATATCAATGACATGACACCAATTATATTATTGAAGCGAATTATATATTTTTTTTTCTAAGGTTTCATCATTGTATGGCATATTTGTTACTTAAAAAAAATAAATAATTGCACGTGAAAAGTCCACACTTATGAGGTCATGTGTTATTTGATCTAAGATTTAATCTCTTTTGGTGATAAGGGTACTCATTGAAAAGTTGTCGTTGCAATAAAATTGGCCAAAAAAAGTCATTGGGCACTGAAGGTGGTGGTTGTGGGAATGAGGTGGACAAATAGATGCGTTAGCCAGATAGGTAACATTTGGATAGATAGGTGTCACCTTTTGAACAAATAAGTTACATTTGAACAGATAAACAGTTGGATAAACTTTTGGACAGATAGGTGTGCTTTTGAACAGGTAATATCTTGTCGGCCCAAAAAAATTTACACTTGCGCCTACTAGCCCAATAATTTTAGAAGTAAACATCTGACCTGAATATCATATTTTATTTCTAGATCCACTAGGATCATTTTTCGAACAAGCTAGTGAGCAATCACTTTCTCATAGAAATATAATAAACATTGCATCCTTAAAAAATGGTATTTATATAAAAATAGTTGTATAGATATGACCATGTCTCATATTGGAGTTTTGGCAGCTTGAAAGTGCTCATACTTTTGGGTGTTGGCACATCTATTTGGGTAAGGAAAATGATTGATCATAAAGATTGGTTAGAAATTCATAAAACCTGAAGTTGCTTGATAAATTGATAACTTTAGTATTTATATTATATTTTCAACATGCCCCTTACGTGTGGTCGGGTTTTTATTCTTCATAACAAGCCAAACACGTGCAAACATTTTCTAATTATCGAGTAGGTGGTGAGATTCGAAGACATGATACATTGTCTACTCGAATACCATATTGAAGTGTTGACTACAAACTCATCTAAAAGTTCAAGTTGCTAGAGAGAAGGACAATTTTATTGTTTATATTATATTTTCAACATTAGTTTATAGAGTGTTTTATTTATTTATATTTCAATTCATATGATCTAGTTCGACATAAAAAGTTAAAATTAATAGTGGCAGAATTCTAACTTAATGTGTTCGTACAAAAGGTACTTTTATAATTTGCACAATCTAACTCATATAATCAACCATTTGTCTTCTCACTCACATTATATGAAGGGTCTGAATGTAAAATGGGTCAGGTCCAAGCCTTGGGACAGCCCAATCCGATAAAGCCCAAATCCACGTGGGTCAGATGAGTATATGGACTGATCAATCGAGCCCAGCTTCGTGATCAATAGTACGCCCAAATCCTCAAGCATTTGGGCCCAACTAGCGGCGGTCACTCAGAAGGCCGATCTGGCCGAGCTAGGGAGACGGGAGAGTGGGCGAACGGATTAATACCCACCCATCTCGTAAACAAGCACGAAAAGACCGAGCCAATATACACCAGTACCGAACTGAAGAACTTAAGTACCGAACTGGAGAAGCCTCATAAAGGAACGTAGGATCCATGAGTGCAAGCATGTGCAGGATGCCACCTCAGCAGGTCCCCCACACCTGAAATCACGGAAGTTGTTAAGCCAATGGAATGTGGTTTGTTATGAGCATGCTTACAATGAGAAGATACAAGGGATGGCAACTATCAAGTGGTCTGCCACGTGGAACAATGCTGGAAGGACACCTGGCAGCATCTATACTCCATGAACTCACCTTGAGAAGCAAGTAAGGAACCCTATATATACAACAGGAGCTTCACATTGAAGGTAACTGAACAACCCCAATCGACACCATACATACATATCCATTCGACTATATAGACCGATCACTGATCACCACGCCGGAGGGGTTATCCGGCCAACCCCGGCCGGGCAGCTCTCACGGTGGTTCTTGTTGCAGGAGCCCCAGTCCTGGATGATCCAGCTGTGAGCAGAGCCGATCCACTTTCATCTAGTCTGCGAACGATGCACGCACAATTGGTGCGGTGATGGCGTGGATCATTTTCATCTCTAAGCTCTGCATTCGCCGCAATGGGGATTGAGGACGTTTCGCCTTCATCACATACTCCGCAGACGGAAAAACGGCGAAAAAGGTTTGGCACTCAAGCGGTTGAGGAGCAAAGCGAAACAATAATCGGACCCCGAGTCTGCCGAACATCGATTGCCCTTGGCCGGAGGTTCTTCTCATCATTTCTTTACGGAGAAGGATTATAGAGATCGAATTATAGATTCCATGGGAATGGAGATCTGAGAATTGAAGGCTCAACTAAAGAGGGTGTTGGGTGATCCGACGGAGAAGAGGACGAGGCGGAGCCTTCCGTTTACAACGAAAGAGCTCATCTAGGGAATTACCAAGAAAGAAACTCCCAGAATGATTCCGGCAACAAAGCCAACCAATCCCAACTCGAGCGAGGCGGCAAGTAGTCACACCCGTGGGTCACGCCAGAGGAGGGCCAAGAGACGAAGACGGGTAGTCAAGAAAGCTGAATACCCTCCTCGGGACCTTTCAGACTTGGTGATTGGCAATAAACGAAACGAACAACATCGGGATCATTTGGACCGTCTTGTTCACCGAGAGAACATCGGCCTAGACAGACTTGTCTCTTCGCCATTTTCTCCAGAGATAGAGACCATGAGACCTCCAAAGAAGTTTACTCCACCAAAGTTCACTTCCTACGATGGGAAGTCGGACCCTCTAACCCATATCAGTCATTTCAGACAGATGATGTCCCTCTGGAGCCGAGATGAGGCACTGATGTGCAAAGTCTTCCCGTCCAGCTTGGGAGAAACCGGACTCCGATGGTTCGATCGACTCCCCGCTGGATCAATTCATAGCTGGAAGCAGCTCTCCGAAGAGTTCTTAGCCAGGTTCGTTTCCAACACAAAGATCCCGAAAGAGCCAGACACACTGTTCGGCCTCAGGAAGGAGCAAGAGGAAACACTGCGCAGTTATACTAGGAGATATTGGGAAGAATATAACGATCTGGAAGAGAATGTGTGCAGCGAACAAATGGCTGTCATGTCCTTCAAACACGGTTTGCGTCCGGAAAGTAAGTTAAGACAATCACTCACTAAGCGCCCGGCCACCGCTCTGAAAGACTTGCGCGCCAGGATTGAGCAGTATGCTCGCCTGGAGGACGATCAGATTCCCATTGAGGTAGTATCGGCGGAGCAGGCAGCCCGGCAGAAGAAGAAAACAGACCGAGGAGAACACCGAGGGATTGCGGTAAATGAGGTCGATAAGGCTAAATCACATGAAGCTATTGTGACCGTGTTCAAAGAGCCAATCTACCGAATCCTGGAGAAAATCAAGAGAGAGCCCTTCTTTGTTTGGCCGCCGAAAATGATGGGAGATCCAACGGCTAATCGAAGCTTAGGTGCACCTACCATCAAGACAGAGGACACATGACTCAGAACTGCAGAGCACTAAAGCAACACTTGGAGGACCTGGTGGCAGCTGGGCACTTGAGGGAATACATAGATCAGGGCAAGGAGGTAGCCGAGTTGGGGAACCCACTTCCGGAAGTGAACATAGAGCATCCACCTCGGCTGATAATAAATGTCATCCATGGGAATGACTCAGAATCGAGGAAACGCTGAAAGAAGAGATCGCTAAGGCTGCCCAAATTCAGCAAATCATGTCAGTGGAGCCGGCATCGAAAAAGGTACGTACCGTACCAAAATCCTCCCTATGTACTATCTCATTTACTAGCAAAGATCTAGAAAGCATACAACACCCACACACTGATGCATTGATCATAATCATGGGATTGGGAAGCGATTTGATGTGAAACGAGTCCTAGTAGATCAGGGCAGTGCAGCAGACATACTGTATTATGATTTGTTCAGAAAGCTTGGCCTCTCCGAGCAAAGATCTCACCCCTGGCGATCCGTTGGTCGGTTTCAATCCACAGCCAGAGTAGCCGCTCGGCCGCATAGTGTTGCCAGTCATAGCAGGAACCAAAACCCTCCAGATAGAGTTCTTGGTTATTAACACACCATCCCCTTATAACGCCATAGTTGGCCGCCCATGGATTCATCGCATGGAAGCAGTCCCCTCAACCTATCACCAGCTCATTCGTTTTCCTACGGGACACGGAGTAGTGCAGATTCGAGGGGACCAAGTGGCCCCCAAACACTGCTTCATGGCGGCGTTAAAAACAAAGCAACTCTGTAACCGGGTACAGACAGTGGAAGTGGCCGAACAGCCAGTCTTTGAAGATGTGGGAGGAACTCCAGAGGAAAAGATGGTGGAGGATTTGGAGAAAGTCCTAATAGAAGAAGCCGATCCTGAAAAGTACTTCCTTATCGGTACCTCGCTAAGCGCTGATGAGAAACTTCACCGCTGAACTGGCGAGGAAAATATGGAGGTATTCGCGTGGTCGATATGATACTCGGGTTGGACCCGAATTTGCGTGCCATAAGCTCAACATCAATCCTTCTCGCCCATCGCACGTAAAAAGTCGGAGATCCTCGCCGAGCACACCGAAGCATGATCGCCAAGTCGAAAAACTTCGCCTCGGTGCAATCGAGAAGTCTGACCGCAGTGGTTGTCCAATCTGATTGTAGACAAGAAGAAGAACGGAAAATGGAGAGTTTGCGTCGATTTCACCCGCTAGAACAAAGCCTGCCCTAAAGATTGTCTTCCGCTGCCTCGCATTGATCAGCTAGAAGACTCAACAGCACGGCATGAGCGCATGAGTATTCTGGGTGCCTACCGCGGTTATCACCAAATACCACCGCTCGCCCGGATCAGAAAAGACAAAGATTCATCACTCCAAGAGGGACTTACTGCTATAGGGTAATGCCGTTCGGCCTCAAGAACGCCGGAGCGACCTACCAGCGAATGATTACTCGGATGTTCAGAGATCAACTGGGTAAAACCATGGAAGCCTATATAGACGATATGGTGGTGAAAAGCAAGTTCGCTACAAGCCACCTCCACGACTTGAGAGAAGTATTGACATCACGAGATCCCGAACTTAGCCTCAACGCCTCGAAGTGCGTCTTCGGGGTGGGAACAGGGAAGTTCTTGGGATACATGGTCACTCGTAGAGGAATTGAAGCGAATCCGGATCAAATCAGGGCCATACAGAACCTTGAAGTGCCAACAAAGTCTAAGGAACTACAGAAACTAGCCGGGATGGCGGCTGCATTGAACCGGTTTATCAGTAAATCCTCAGATCGGATGAAACCCTTCTTCCAGCTCTTAAGGAAAAAGGCAGAATTTGAATGGAATAGTGAATGTACTGAAGCACTGCAGAATCTCAAAAGATACCTCAGTACACCCCCACTATTATCCACTCGAGCCGAGAGGAGTCAGATCTCTCTAGCAAAGTGTCGATCATGCCGTGGCGCCAGTATTGACACGGGAAATTGATAAGGAGCAAAGACCAGTGTATTACATCAGCAAAACTCTACTAGACGCCGAGACACGGTATCTACCACTAGAGAAGTTGGCTTATGCGCTGCTTATAGCCTCAAGAAAGTTGCAACATTACTTCCAAGGGCACACCATTAATGTCCTCACCGAATTCCCCCTCAGGTCTGTATTCAGCCGAGCCGATTTCTCTGGCCGAACAGCGAAGTGGGCGGTAGAGCTTGGTGAGTTTGACATTAGGTATCACCGAACAGCAATCAAGGCCCAGGTCTTGGCGAACTTCGTCGCAGAATTCACTCCCGCCAGTCCGAACGAGGAACCTTAGCTGACACGAGGTGCCATCGCCACGAACAGAAAAACCAGTAACCGAAGCATGGAAACTCTTTATTGGAAACATCCGCAACTCTCGTCGATGGTTCGTCCAATAACCGAGGCTCGGGAGTAGTCCTTATTTCTCCGAATGATTTATCCGGGAACAAGCTCGAGCTTGGTGGAAAGCTTCAACAACGAGGTAATCTGAAGCGTTATTAGCCGGCTTGCGGAGCGCCGAACACTTCAGTGCAGAACAGCTTCTTGTTTTCAGTGATTCACAGTTAGTAGTAAACCAGCTTTCCGGGGGCTATGAAACTCGGGATGAAAGGATGGCTATGTCTGCAGCAAGGCCGAGACCTACTCGAAAATTTCAATCCATACGAGTGGAAGCGCATCGATCGGGACAAAAAGCACGCAGATGCTCGCATGCCTAGGCTCATCGATGGACACAGAGGACGCCAGAAGAGTTTGGGTTGAGTTCATACCAGAACCAAGTATCGCATCTCCAGTCCTCTGCAACAACTTAGAGCCGAGCTGGATGGATCCAATATTGGTCTTTTTGAAATCTGGTAAGCTCCCCGAAGACAGAAAGGAAGCCAACAAAATCAGGCATAAGTCAGCTCGATTTTGGATCTCACCTTCTGGGAAACTTTACAGACGTTCTTACCTCGGCCCCTACCTCTTATGTGTGCATCCGAATCTCGTTGAGAATGTTCTCTATGAAATTCACGATGGGATTTGTGGGTGCCACGTTGGCGGGAGGTCACTGGCGCACCGAGCCCTAACACACGGTCTTGGTGGCCACGAATGCAACAAGATGCACAGCGGTACGTGCAGAGATGCGACAAATGTCAGAGATTTGCTCCACTCATTCATCAGCCAGCCAAAACTCTCACCCCACTCACCAGCCCGTGGCCCTTTGCGCAATGGGGTATGGATATTGTTGGACCATTGGCGCGAGGCACTGGGAACAGGCGATTCTTCATTGCTGCAACCGACTATTTCTCCAAGTGGGTCGAAGTTGAGGCATTGGCAAATATCAAGGAGGCAGACACAAAACGGTTTGTTTTGAGGAATGTGGTAGTGCGTTTCGGCATCCCGCGGGTACTAATCGCGGACAACGGGACTCAGTTTGATGGAAAGATCTTCAGGAAATTCTGTGCCGACCTCAGAATCGAATATAGGAACTCCTCTCCGGGATATCCACAGAGCAATGGTCAGGCAGAAGCATCGAACAAAACCATCATCAATGGAGTAAAGAAACGGCTTGAGCACGCCAAAGGAAAGTGGGTCGAAGAGTTACCACATGTATTATGGGCCTACCGAACTACAGCACGGCGCCCCACAGGAGAAACACCTTATTCTTTAACTTACGGAATGGAGGCCATCATCCCACTTGAAGTAGGTCTCCCAACTCTTGGATGAATTATTGAAAAGCTCCACTAACGAGGAAGCCATCGCAAGCATTAGATATGGCAGAGGGTCAAGAGAGGCAAAGATCGGGCTTGAAGCATATCAAGAACAACTCATCGAAGTTTCAACCAAAAAGTTTTCCCAAGGCAATTTATGCGGAGAATTGGTTTTGAGGAAGGTCATGGATCATAAGCGGTGCTGGCGAGGGCAAACTTGGGCCGAATCGAGGGTCCTTACAAAATCACGTAGTAGTTGGAAGCGGAGCTTACTACCTAGAGGATCCGAATGGCGAGCAATATCTCGCCCTGAACATAGCAAATCTCAAGAAGTACTACCAAGAGAGTCATTTTCCCCTCTTTATCGGGATGTAAAGGCACTTATTTGTCGACCAATACAAATATTTTCCCATTCCTCTCACTTTTATTCAATTCTTGTAATTAGTTTTGATGTTAATCAAGCGGACTTAGCTTTGGTTCTTACCAAACGGACTTAGCCTTAGTTCGACCAAAGCGGACTTAGCTTTGGTTCTTACCAAGCGGACTTAGCTTTGGTTCTTACCAAACGGAATTAGCTTTTGGTTCTTACCAAGCGGAATTAGCTTTGATGTTTATCAAACGGAATTAACTTTGGTTTTTAACCCAAATGGCCCGATTTAAGCCATTGAGCGGAATTTAAATTGATTAGCACTCAAACATGCCAAGTGGTATAGCTTGGTGGAAAATGTTTGGCAACTGGATTGGAATTTAGCCAAGTGGAATTGCTTGGTGGAAACCGCACTAATATATCTTAAGAAAACATCTCCATTTAGCTAAGTGGCATTGCTTAGTGGAATCTACACTGATATAACCAAAGCACACGTCTGTGCACCCACATAATTTCTTAAGTATCAGTGCAACAACACTTGACTGATTCAAGCGAAGCGAGTTGAAACAGACTCAATAATTTCGATCTCACTTAGCTCCAGGTGGGGGCAAACAATTGTTTTCTTACAAAACCAACCTGGACCTAAGTAAGACCCGTTAGCCACGCCGATCACTAGTTCGGCCCCGAGGTTCCAACAATGCTCGGCCGGGGGCAAGCAACATAGAATCAGACAGAACATCCATTTAAAAAAAAAAAAGCAACACAGAGCCAGACCGAGCATCTATTCGGCCCCGAGGTCCCAACAATGCTCGGCCGGGGGCAAACAAGTATGAGAAATGTTCAAACATAGCAGCTAAAACAACATCAAATTGCAGAGTTCAAGAAAAAAGGAAGTCATATTATCCAAGCAAAGGGCACAGAAGGCCTCATAACCAGCAGTAAAAAAAAAAAAAAGAAAAGAAATTGTCTTCATCAGAACAGAAATATAAAAGGTGCAACTTTCAACCTTTCAACAATCAATTCTCATCAACAGCAGGCAGTTCAGGAGTAACATCAGCAACTTTGTCAAGATCATCCGCGGGAGGAGCAGTAGAGGGAGCTCCAACTTCCTGAGGAGTAGGAGCTACCTTAACCACATCCTCCGTGGCCGGTTTCGTGGTGGCAACCCCTTCAATGTCCATCGTTTCAGTAGCAACATCCATGTTCTGGGTCTCATTCACAGGGTCATCTTCAGGGGAAACATCAGCAGGGATAGGAGCAGTCTTCAAACCGGAGGACTTGGAGAACGAGGACATCACAATGAAGAAGAGCCTTGAGAACCATTGCGGCCTAAGGCACTAGTCCAACTTCGCCAAAAAGCTTATCTCGCGGACACGAACCTCGTCCTTGTATGCGGCTCGGCTTCATCGGCCTTGTTGCAAGATTGCCAGCCTTTAGTGCAGTACGCTCGGCAGCCATTACAGCAATAACGGCCTCCAGTTCGGCCACCTTCCCCTCAAGTTGAGCTTGGGCCCCAATGGCAACCTCCTTCGATTGTTCAGCGGACGCGACAATTTTGTTCAAACGGAAGGCCTCCCTCTCAGCGGTTCGGCGTCCTTCCTTCTCCGACTCCAGACTCACTGTCAGTCTTTCCGCATTCATTGCAGCTTCCAGCACGGCCCTTTCCAGCTCCTCAGCTCGGGTAATGGACAGGTGCATTCTCTGGATACACTGTGAAGGACAACAAAAAAAAAAAATCTTAGAAAAACGAAAGATAGCAATGCAATAGTGAAGCTAAGGAAAAACAACTTACAGCGGTCAACATTTGAAGGGTCCCCTTCATGATAGGAATATCACGAGGCCCATTATGTCCAGCCATATCAACGGGCATCAACAAAAACTTGGTTAAACTAAAGGCAAACTCCTGCGAGGCAACAACAGAATCAGAGGTAGAGACGGGCCTGCCATCATATGATATCGGTGGCTCCCATCTTTCAAAAGTTTCATCTTCAATGGGGTCCTGAGAGGTCTCCCCCACCACAGCCTTTCCGGTTTCCCTTCTCCTCCTTTTTGCTCGGGCAGCGACCGAAGCGGAGGGCTCAGCGGCAGTTACTGGGGTCCCAGAAGCCCCAACCTCCATCTTCACCTCCATGAGGCTCTTCGTCTCGGTCTTCTCCACGGGGACTTGCAAAGCGCTAGGGGCTCCGAAGGCCTCAGCCTCTAAGTCCACCAGCACCCTCCTCTTTGCTACTGATCCGCTCCTGGCGGGGCAGGGAAGCGCTCCTCAGCGCGTCTTCAACAGTGCGGCGCCTCGGAACCAGTGGGGTAAGAGACACCTCGGTCTCGTGTCGAGAATCCAAAAGAGCGGCTGAAGTCTCGCCTTCTTAAGCATAATGAGCGGTAGCTTGACCGATAATCCAACAACTCAGAGCGAGACCTCTTCTTGTATCTCAAGGCAGCCTTGATGGCTTCAACGTTCTCCCGATTCGGTCTTCGCTGGAAACGGGAAGGTTCTGTAAAAAAAAAGAAGACAAAACCATCAGAACAATACTCTGGACGCAGTAAGGAACAAATAAGGCACTAAAAAAAAAAAAAGGAGACTCGGACTGGATAGCCATCTTTACTGGCATCCTCTCGACCGAATTCGGACCGACAGAAACTCCAGTTCCACCAACTTGCAAGAAATCATCATTATGTTTGTGCGAGTCCGGCGATCCGGTGACTAGATGACAATCGCCAGAACGAACACGAAGGTAGTATGTACTATGGTCTTTATTGTGAGAAAGGGTGTAACATCCCAGAATATCCCAAATATCAAGATTCAAACCTAAGCGTCTATTGAGGGCGGACACTCCACAGACAACGCGGAAAAGATTTACAGACACCTGCATCGGGGTCAACTGGACCTGATGCAAGAAGCGGCGCAACAACGGGTCAAGAGGAAACCGCACCCCTCCCTCGACGATAGCAGCGACGGGAAAGGCAACGGTGTTCCTCGTGCCCATGCGTTTGGCATCTACCTTCGCCAGTGACAGGGTAACATCATGAGGAATGTTGTAATCTAAACGAAACACGGCCATGGCTTCCGGGGTATCGACCAGAGAACGGAATTTCCCCATTTAATTAGACTAGTGGGGCAGAAACGAAACACCAGACCAGAAGATTGAGACAGAAAGAGAGGAAGAATCGTAAGAAAACTTACGGCGGAAACCACGAAGCAAGAATCAGCGATGAAAAAATGGCCCAAGCGGAGCACCGGCGCGATCAATCCAGCGGAATGGGAAGAGGCTCTCTCTCTCTCTCTCTCTCTCTTTCTTTCTTTGGAACTCACAGGAGGGACGAGGAGATCAAATCAAAGGGTTTGAATCAACAGCCTGAGCATTTATTGCGTTAGTCGGCGTGCAGGCACACAAAGCACGATCTTCAGTATGGAATCGACGCATAATCTCTGCACACCTATCGCGCGTTGCCACGTGTCACATGAAAGGACGCATGCAGGAACCGTGTGTCAGGAATGAACCGTCATTAAGGCCGAACTGGGGAGAAGCCGAAACGACGCGACGCTTCGAAGGCAGAACAATAGCTCCCCCCAGGGGAACCCTGGCGCGAGCTAGGGGGCAAATGAAGGGTCTGAATGTAAAATGGGTCAGGTCCAAGCCTTGGGACGGCCCAATCCGATAAAGCCCAAATCCACGTGGGTCAGATGAGTATATGGACTGATCAATCGAGCCCAGCTTCGTGATCAATAGTACGCCCAAATCCTCAAGCATTTGGGCCCAACTATGATGGGCGGTGTCACCAGTATGGCCGATCTGGCCGAGGCTGCAGGACGGGGAGAGTGGGCCGAACGGATTAATACCCAGCCCATCTCTGTTAACAAGCACGAAAAGACCGAGTTAATATACACCAAGGCGAATCAAGAACTTAAGTACCGAACTGGAGAAGCCTCATAAAGGAACGTGGGATCCGTGAGTGCAAGCATGTGCAGGATGCCACCTCAGCAGGTCCCCCACACCTGAAATCGCGGAAGTTGTTAAGCCAATGGAATGTGGTTTGTTATGAGCATGCTTACAATGAGAAGATACAAGGGATGGCAACTATCAAGTGGTCTGCCACGTGGAACAGTGCTGGAAGGACACCTGGCAACATCTATACTCCATGAACTCACCTTGAGAAGCAAGTAAGGAACCCTATATATACAACAGGAGCTTCACATTGAAGGTAACTGAACAACCCCAATCGACACCATACATACATATCCATTCGGCTCTATAGACCGGTCACTGATCACCACGCCGGAGGGGTTATCCGGCCAACCCCGGCCGGGCAGCTCTCACGGTGGTTCTTGTTGCAGGAGCCCAGTCCTGGATGATCCAAGCGTGAGCGAGCCCCGATCCACTTTCATCTAGTGCGGAACCGTGCGCACATTATACTAGACAACTTATAACCTACCCATATTCTTCTTCACTCATTATTTCAAAATAACGAGCAAAAAAAAAATGAGTGTTTAATTGTGTGGTTTAAATTGTTTAAATTTTGAAATGACATTTTGCATATCAAATTAGCTTTAGTGGTTACTAATTTAATCATTTGGCTATGGCTAAAAGCAACTATTGGTTAAAAAGTTATTTTGCTCAGAAGTCTAATGTCATCCGACTAATTGGTGTTTTTCGTAAAAGTAAACTTTAACTGCTCAAAAGCCTATAACAAAACCATAAACGTTAAGAATATGTCAAATAAAATAGTTTTTTTAGTATTACGTTTTTTGTTGATTTATTTTACCCAATAAACTAGTTTTTGAACTAATTTTCAACAGACAAACATCTCCAATTAGACTAAGTCTACCCTCAAATTAGAAACTCTAGGAACTAATCAAACAAAATTGATAGAAATAGAATAAATGACGATAATTTAAGAGATAAAAGTGAAAATGACCTAAAACAATACGATGTAAATAGAAAATAAGGGGGGAAAAAAACAAAAAAACAAAATAATAAAAGAATGTACTTCACCTTTGGTACTATTTTCATTTTTTTCCTTAAAAAAAAGAAAAGAAAAGAAAAGAAAAGAAAAGAAAAATGATGCAGAAAACTTGTTTGGATACTTGTTTTTCTTTCTTTTTTTAAATATTTTTTGAGCATCTCTTTTTTAGAAATACTTTGCCTAATTTTTAAGAATAACTATTTTCATTCACCCATAAAAAGGAGAAGTGTTTTCAAATTTTTTATTATTTTTATTTTAAACCATGAAAAGCAAAAATAAAAAATTTAAAATGATACCAAACACATTTGAAAAATATGCAAAAACAAGTGAAGAAGAGAAATATGATACCTTATAGCTGTAGCAAATGTCATCCGATTGGAGTAAGTCCTTGTATAACTACACATTGGCAATGAAAAGTAAATAAATAAAACAACATTTGTAATAAGCTTTTAATCTAAGAAAAATGAATATGAAAAACTGAGGTGAACCCACCCAGCAACTTGGCCTTGGACCCACCATGAATGCCAGTCATCAACAATGGAATAGTTGAGAGCTTTATTATTATTATTATTATTAACATGGGTAAGCCCATTAATGATATGACCCACCACTCAAATACTAAAACTTAACATTTTTTGAACCTAATGCTACACCAAGCGCCAATGACATCTAAACACCTGGCAAGTACAAAACCAGCCACATCAGCAGACAAAGATCCCGCAGTTATTGCACCACACATTAGCTATTAATGAACTCTCCTGCAACATTTATTACGATAACCCTTCACGTTGGAACAGAACAGTCTCACCATGAATAAGGCAAGCTAAAGCATAGACTTTCGGTCAACATGACAGCTTGGAGTAGACAAGGAAATGATGAGCAAAGGATATAAGCAAGTCTCTGAGATGAGAAAAATGTTAAGTTCTCTATCACCATTCTATCTCTACATTCCATCATCCTCTTCGTACTCTAACTTGATTGTCGGAGGGTTCGTTGGGGGATTTCCTATTTCCCGTTGAACTTTTGTGCAGGTCTCTCTGCGAGCTCAACGCTCGGACGACGGTATGAGAAGCGTGGATCAATCCGACCCGCTCCATCTGAAACACATAGTATCATCAATTATTATTATTATTATATTTTATTTTATTTTTTTGTATGTGTGTGTAATTGATCAATTTTCAGGAGACGTATAAAAATGAAGAGTTCGATAATTAAAATAAAATCCGTGACAAAACTAACTGCCAATTGGACGGAATTAGACTTCTCTCCATGGAGAAGCCAAATCCTTTTCTCTTCTTTTTGGTTTTTATTTATGAGAACCTTTATTTGTCCCCACAAATCAGTCCCTTTGTCTTCACCATTTTCTAAATTTTTTTTATTACCATTTTATCTCTAATCTCTAATTAAATTATCATATGAAAATTGAAACCTTAAAATGATACAAATATATGGTATTTATATACAAATCTTAATTTATAAACTTATAATCCATTAAGTCCTAACTAAGATTTTTTTGAACCTTCATGTCTCATTTAATTTTTATTAATCGGAATTGCCTTTTAAATAATGATTGTTCATCATTTATGATTATTTATAAAGAAATATGATGATTTGACATTTATTTTGATTTTCAAAGTGAAAAAAAAAATTATGTGTAAAAAAAAAAAAAAAAGCTAATTTCTTTTTTGTAAAAAAATTAAAAATTGAATTTTTTTTTTTGGTTCAAATTTGAAAATTTTGTGTTTATAAATGAGTATAATGATGGAACATTAATGTACAAAACTGAAAAAATAAAAATAAAAAACTTTAAAAATAAAAAAATTAATAATGTTATTAGTTTTAAAGCTAGAAAAAAACTGCTAACATTCACAGTTTTATTGGACAGTTGAATCAAACCAATAAATAGAAGGGCAAAAATGTTTAATCTCATGCTCTATTTTTTTTTTTTTATCAGTTAGTGAAACAATTATCTAGAATATTACAATGCAAAATTGATAATGTTCTTGATTTTAAAAATTGAGAAAAACTAATTATATTTAAAGTTTCACTAAATAAGACTTATTCGTTCAAAAATTTTGAAATAAAACCTGAGTTACCATAACATTTGTAAATGAGACTTTTAGATAATTAACTCATTATACATATACATATATTTGTAAATATTTTTTTAAAATCCAACTAAATTGTAATTCTTCCTATTTTTTCATAAGGAAATTACAATTTAAGTGTATTTTCAAAAATAATTATATAAATATGAAAAAAATATAATTTTAATAATTAAAATTTATAAATTTTATCATCAATTTGCAAATTTTTTTCAATCATCCACCTATAGTTATTTCACCCCCTTTGTTTTTTTTATTCATGATGGCAATTAGCAGCAACACGCGGGTCACGAGGATCATCCACTTATGGTTATTTTCTCCTTTATTTATTTATTTATTTTATTCATGATAGCAATTAGCAGCAGCACGCGGATCACGAGGAAAATTATAAAAAGTTAATTATTTAAAAGATCTATTTATAAATGGTACAATAACTTAGGTCTTATTTAAAAAAAAAATTAAATTAATAAGTTTTACTTAATAAATTGAGAATATTATCAATTTTACATAATAATTTTCTAAATAATTGTTTCAATAATTGATAAAAAAATAGAACATGAAATTAAACGTTTTTGCCCTTCTACTTAGTGGTTTGATTGAACTATTCAATAAAATTGAGAACATTATCAGTTTTTTCATTTAATTTTTTTTTTTTCATATTAATGTTCCATCATCATACTCCTTTATAGATATAAAATTTTTAGTTTTACACAATAAAAATAATTCAATTTTTTTCTTAAAAATTAAAAATTAGCACGATATGTCTGACGATATATTGAGATTTGAGATTATGATACAATATTGTAATATGATTGTCATATCACGAAATATTAAAATCATATCACAATATGTTATGATGTATAATATTGCTTTAGTATTGGAGAAAATTCTAAAAGTATTGAAGGGTTTTACACTACAACAAAAACATACTTTAGTGGCACTACACTAGTGGCATATTTTTAGAAAATGCCACAAAAAATGATATTTAGTGGCATGTTTTTGAAAAATGTCACAAAACGACAAACGTAAAAGGCTCTAGTGACATTTCAATGAACAAGTGTCACAAAATTACAACAAAAACATACTTTAGTGGCACTACACTAGTGGCATATTTTTAGAAAATGCCACAAAAATGATATTTAGTGGCACGTATTTGAAAAATGCCACAAAACGACAAACATAAAAGGCTCTAGTGACATTTCAATGAACAAGTGTCACAACACTACAACAAAAACATATTTTAGTGACACCATACTAGTGGCATGTTCTTAAAAAATATCACAAAAAGAATATTTGGTGGCATTTTTTAGAAAAATGTCATAGAGCCACAAACATACAAGGCTCTAATGGCATTTCAATTAAAAAGTATCACTTCACTACAACAAAAATATCACTACAACAAATTTACACTTTAGTGACACTACACTAGTAGCATGTTTGTAGAAAATTCCACAAAAATAAAAATTGGCATTAAATGTTTTAGAAAAATGCCACAGAACCACAAAACATATAAGGCTCTAGTGGCATTTCAATAAAGAAATGTCACATCAATTTTATGACATTTTATAAAATAATGACACAAAAAATTATGTTCCTGACATTTACCAACAGATGCCACTAAACTTTAGTTGCAATGGCATTTTTTTAAAAATGTCAGGACACTAGGTAGGTACAAATTACTTTTTATGGCACTTAGGTGAAAAGTGTCATAAACAAATATTTTATAGCATTTTGAGAAATGCCACTAAGCCAAAAACTTTCCAAGCTTTATAATGACATTTTTGAAAAAATAAAAAATGCCAATATATTTTCTAAATTTTTAAAATGCAGTAAATGATTAAAAATAAATGAATTAAACTCAATATACACTACAGGAAAAAGCATATTAAATGACTAAATTTTTAAAAAAAAAAAAAAAATTTGAAAGTATAGCTTTCAGCGACCAAAATAACATTAGTTGCCAAAAGTAAAGATTTTGGCGACTAAACAATTTTAGTACCCAAAAGTCTACAATTGGCGACTAAAACTAAGTTTGGTCGCTGATTATATGGATTTTAGTGACTAAAAAATTTAGTACAAAAGTAGCAAAGTAAAAGCTTTTGGCGACTAAAAAAATTTAGTAGCCAAAAGTCTACAATTGGCGACTAAAAATAAGTTTGGTCGCTGATTATATGGGTTTTACCGACTAAAAAAATTTTAGTAGCCAAAAGTAAAGTTTTTTGGTGCCAAAAAAAATTTTAGTAGCCAAAAGTCTACAATTGGCGACTAAAAAATAAGTTTAGTCGCCAAAAGTGGTCATTTTTAACGTGGGAGAACTAAAATCCTAAGGCGGGAGTAAAATTTTTTGGTGACCAAAATTTTGGTAACTGAAAGTGCATCTTCGGCAACCAAATCCGATTTTGGTCGACAAAAGTTAAGTTTTTTAGCAACTAAAAATCAATTAATAGCCGAAAGTATAGAATTTGCGACTAAAAAATATTTTTAGTCGCCAAAAGTGGTCTTTTTTTTATTTTGGTAGTAAATAGTTTATTTTACATAAATTATGTTCAATAAAATAATTATGTTTATACATATACTTTTATATTAATATGGATGTATGTACTATATAAATAATATATGTTGCATATATAATCATGTGGTGCTATAGAGGTGTAGTGGGAAGAGTGTGGTGTATAAGGTTTATGGTGCGGAAGGTTGGCGGTTCGAGTCTTTGCAAGAGCGGATCAAATTGTTCTACAACGAATTATCGTCATGAATGGCACTTGATAATGTCACGAATAGTGCTTACCATGACATTAAAGTGTCACTGAAATGTTTTAGTCTTGATGGTGTAATGACACTTACAAGTGTCACTAACTCTTTTTTTAATGGCGCTTGATAGTGCCACAAATAATATCTACCATGATATTAAAATGTCATTGAAAGTTTTCAGCCATGATGGTGCGAGCTGCAAGTATCTATCTCTGGGTCTTTTTTTATCTCTCATGCGCACGATAGAAGTAGCAAAAGGACGCAAGTATCTTTCATGGGCACTCTCAGATTCATGTGGGCACCGATAGAAGTGGCACTTGTTTAAAATGCCACAAGACCAAAAAATGTCATTAAAAGAATAGTTTTGTGGCACTTTCAAATGTCACTAAACTAAGAAAATGTTGTAGTGTTAGCAGCATCCAAAAAAGTTAATATATCTTCTCCAATTTTATGTTGTAAAAATTAGTGTTATTTACATACTACCATATGAACACAAGTTATATATCACAATATTGTGACTTAGACGGCTTGTGACCCTCTTTATTTTATATTTGTAATAGAGAAGTTTTATTTTATCATCCAACAGTGAATGTAATAATCTTTTTTAATTTAAATTAATTACAAATTTACATTCTAATTATTACCTCAGAAAACTCTTGCTTACTACTCAGATCTTGCTTACCAATCAGAAATTCACAGGGGCAAATGTGTAGGCCTGTTTATATGTTTGATTGCAAGCATGCCAAAACTTGTAAACCTAATTCCAAATGTAGGAATGTTTAACTATTTTTGACTTCTAACACCGAAAAATGATTGTGTGTGACTTAGAAGAGTCGTTGTTGGCTCAGATCTTGCTCCAATAAATAGGACTTTTTATTAAATTTGCTAGGTGATAAAGATAGGCTAAACTAGAATTGAATTTTCATTGATTGATAAATGAAGTACAATTGACTAATCTAATTGATCTTGTAAATCATAAAGTATAAAACACAACAGGAAAAAACATTTAGATCATACCTTTAGGTGATAGAACCTCGCGGGTAAATCACGTGCTTCCAGAATCTGAACAACGAACCCAGCAGTGAAGTGATACTACAAAATGAGTATCACCCACACAAGTCACAGTGCAAAATGGCTTGATCGTTGTTTAATGGGAGAGAGTCAGAGAGAGAGAGAGAGTCTGGGAAAAAGGTTATGGGTTAAAACCACATAACATATATGATATATCAAAGATTAACCATATAATCTGATATATAACTAATATCTATCTATCCAACTATCCATATCTATTGATATGATAGATAGAGATATCCTGAATGGTTATCCAAATAAGTTTTGAATTCAAATTCAAACTTACATGGATAAGGTTCAAAAGGTTCAAGAGGGTCATGCCACATGGGCGCCCAATTTCTAACATCTCTCACTCGCACATGAGTTGGTATGACACTGCCACATCTCTATCTCAATCTCCCAAAAAATAAACAATCTCATACTAGCCAATGCACCATGCGACTGCTGAGAACACCTGCATATGAGAGCTCTACACTAGAAACTCAAAATGAGCCAGCATAGAGACATCAACCCAAAAAGAACAGAAATAGTGTCTCATATACCCCAGACTCATCTAATTATACCGGTCCAAAAAACATCTCTAATCCCTCAAAAAAGAGCATGTTTGACCCTCTCAATTCTTGCAATATATTCACACTCAATCCGCCTCTCATACAGAGCGATGTGAGTTGCCGGCAGTGAATATACAACACTGGTATAATACTAGATGATCTTCCCTTTGCCCTTATGCCATTTAGTTTAGGATTGACCGCTTTCTCAGTGATGTCTCTTAAGGCCGAATCATACATGACCGCAGGCAACATACCAAAGTAGCAGAACATCAACCCCTTACCTTATGACATAGTCAAAAGTCACAAAAGGGTACATAAATGAAAATCATATCAATAATGACACGTAAGACTCACACGGTGAGGAAACAAGGATCCATTCTCTCACCTCATCACTCGGTCGCCAAGCACATGTAGTATGAATACATGTTACGATGGAGTAACTCTTCCAAAAGAGTGACGTCATACTCGATACACCGTACAGATCTTAGTCTAGTCGCTTTCTAGCGCCTAACCCGAATTCTCTATTTGCTCACTTTCCAGGAGCCAAATGAGATCTCTCATCTGGCTAATCATAACAGGCACAACATGGAAAGTGGGTACTAGCATCCATGTTTGGTCCTCAACACGACCTCATCTTGGTTGTAACCAAGGCGACATACATAGTGGATGATTTAAGCCTCTCTTGGCTCCAAATAAAAATAAACCACTAGTCTCATCCTTGCTCGCTCCCAAGCGCCAAGGGCGATTGCTCGTGTGAGTGAGCTAATCTTGCCTGCTAACATCATCATCTGCTAATCATTATGACACAAACCATAATAGTGTCAACATCCTATCATCTCATAACAAATAAGTGATCGATATTAAAAAACATAACCATAGTCTACGCAATTCTAGATTCCAAGCATAAGCCTTATCAGCACCTCTTGCAATAAGCATATACAACGGAATCCACCATTTGCGCCTCACATGAAGTGGTTTAAGATCACTACCTCTTGCGCAATTACCTCTCTAAAGATATTTTGGTGACCAATTTGCGTTCATTCTTAATGCGCCCAACTAGCGCAGATGCGCCCAACTAGCGCATTGAATCTTACAAGGAGTAAATTAATATACTACTAGTAAAGCATTCTATCCACAGTCTAATGAGCAAGGTCAATGTCTAAACAACTCAGTTGACCATTTACGAAAAATAACACTTATCATGCCGAATACGCCCACATAGCGCATTTTTAGGCTCCCACAACAAAGAAAAGATCAAGGAATATAGGTCATCTGTTTCTCCCAAAGACAATCCGATGATTCACTCAATAGCTAAGGCTCTGGCATTTACCGATAGGTAAGTCAATGGGTTTGCAATTTTGCATCTAGAATCGTTCTAGAATATTCCTTATGTAAGTCATCGAAGACAAATCGAGAATTTTCCTAAAGCAATCCCTAAGTATCGTACATCCGAGCATATAAATTACATCATCCATGTCCATCATATCTAAATAGAGGACTGCCCACCCTAGATGGCGACAACCTTATAAATTCCTGGCTCATAATGACTAAGTAAGGAAAAACTTCTTTTGGACCATTGATCATGCCTCAGTGGTCTTCATCGATCATTGCTGGCTTATCATGGCTTGACGAAATCTAAGAACCACTATTTGGATAACTATTTTAGGCTGTAAAAGATTTATTGGAACTAGCAACCTTTTTGCGCTCCTAACTTTTCACCATAAAAGCAGAATGTAAATCCCTACAGATCTACTTATCCAATTCTCTAACGAGAAAGTTGGGTCGTAATGTCCACAAATCAATGTTCCGAACTTATGTTAATCATAGCCTAAGTCAAAATAACCTCACTTCCCAAGAGGAAGTTTTCTCATAGTCTACACTTTCCTTAATGGTGCGACTTTTCGGTATCTAGCGAGCCTTAGGCCTCAACAATGACTATCTAAATTACGCATAACCTCATATGTTTAGCGTCAATATAATGGAAAGTCAACCAAATTATAGAAATTGTTAATCCTCAAAGACTTTGTCTTAAACTGCGCAACATTAATCCACTTTCTAAAAATAGGGGACTAGAGCCTTTGGCATTATCCTAGGCTCTTTATCATCTTGCAGAGTAGTCATGAATGTTTCCCTCTCAATCACTCAGTGATGATGTGGAAAATTTTCACATTCGCTACCACGCAACTAAGAATGTAGAGTAGTGGCATATCGCTCCCACTGTCTCTAGGATATTGGAAATTTCTTTCCATTCTCAACTAGGCTACATAAAGCACTATGCTCAGAATTCTCTATCTTATAGAGTTTCAAAACTCTATTCATGTCACCTTTACTAAGAAAACTTTATGTGACTTAGTTACACTCCCACAAAGCTACTTACCTATATGCACATGTCCTGGAGGGTTTACATGACCGCATACAATAATGCGCCATACGACCCTATGGGTTTACAAGACAGCATACAATAATGCGCTATAGAACCCTAGGTCTTAACTTCGCAACCTTATGAGAAGTAAAATAAAGATAAGCTGTTTAACGGTTACATATCGCCCATAGATGGCTCTCTGCTAACCCATTACTCAAATGGAGTGTAAAAACTGATATGGAGGGCACTTAGTTAGGATATAGGCAATAAATTATTGCAATTCCCAATTGGGAAACATTTTGCGCCATTATCCACCTAACATTAACAATACTTAATTCCTTATCTCTACTACACCATTGTGTTGTTGAGTATTAGGAATAATCAATTTTCTAAGCATTCATTTCTATTCACAGAGTTTTCTAAAATAACTCAAATAGATACTCACCACCTTGGTCAAAACTAAAAGCACGAAAGCTGTTTATCTAATTGATCTCAACCTCATATGTGCAATGTCAAAAATCATCTCAAAACTTTTGACTTATGGGAGATCAAATAGTCTTGACTCAGGTGCGTATCATAATCTATAAATGTGTCGAGATTGAGGCTTAGCTATCATACCCTTACACATTTCTAGTCACAAATATCATAGTGAAGTAAATGCGCCAATACAAATGACCTTATACGGCTTTCCTACTTACTTGTGCGCAACCATTGCGAACAAAGTTACACATTCATATGAGAGCAGGATATCGCAAGCGAGTGGGCCCAAGAGGGCCTACTCAAAACATCCATGCATCTTCTTATTAATGTGATTAAGTATAATAAGCCACCGGTTCATGACCAATGTCATAAACTAATTCCAATCATTCTAATGTGTGAGTTTTTGAAGACAAGTTTTAAAGGTTTAGGCCCAACTAGGTAATGACTCGCAACTAATTCATATTCACTAGATCATAAAAGGATGTCACGGAGATATCAAGTGCGCCTAAGTCGCAAATTTAACTAGCAAGTGCTAATCCCCTGCACCTTCAAGTCAATTTTATTCTCCATACACTTTAATGCATTTAGTTGAAAGATGACGATATTTCTCTTGCCATCTCTGTTTCTCGCTTCATAGTTACTTGCAATTAATTCTACTATCCACAAGAAGGAGAGAATAAGCTATCAACTATGATAGCTCCTGAAGTAACTTAAGCGCGAATTAGGCTAAAGAGTCTAATTCAACACAATGCTCTCACAAGCCATGCATCAAATTCTTAGAGTCATAACAACCTTGTCGGCCTTGACCTTTTCATTACTATGCTGCAACGTTTGCGCTTAGTAGTAAACGTTATTCAAAACGTTAGCCTAGCTAAGGAATTATACAAAGAAGTACCTCCTCATGTTCACACTCAAGTGTGGAAACAGTAAGTGTCCAGACTTAGACAAGTTAGCAATGCTAATAGATTTTCCAGCCACTTGGCGCTAATCTTTTCACTTAGTATTAATAGATTTTGCTGCTACCAAGCGCTAATCTTTTAATTTCAAGTGATACTTCAATGCACACTATTATAGTGCATGAAATTTTGCTCCATCCACTTCCAATAATTGGGTAGAAAGCAAAAACACTGCTCATACTGGCTACTCGTCTTACACTTAATGACTAATTCATTTAAGCTCGTATTTCTTGGATGACGTGACTCTTGAATGTTACTTCATCCAATGATGCAACATCATTACAAGTCAAATTACAAAGTCAATCCGCGTAGCTCAATAGTCAAGATCATATAGAGATCTATTGAGGGCTTACTAATTTCATAACTTCAAAACTCACAAACCAAAACTACGTAGCGTGCCGTTAACCATAGCGCACACATTAGTTTTTATTATGCCAAACAAGGCAACAAAACTACGGCGACTTTGAGTTATGTTTCCTTACTTTGGCTCAATTAAGGTCTGACCTAAAATCTCCAAAACTTTTGCTCATCTAAAGAATAGGATTATATTGTTTACATTTGAACATCTCTACTAAGTCTAGATCAACCAAATTAACTTCCATAAGCTAAGTCAATTTAGAGAGAAATTCGCATTGAGATTAATTTGATTAGCATAATATAATTTTGCCGCAAAAATCTAAATTAAATAGTGACAATATTACACAAGTCGCAAGATCGAAAATCCGCTATGCTCGTAATCATCTCTTGTGCCATAGGTGACAATTATCCAAAATTTAATTTAATTTATGCGCAAAATATTAGTTTTCGGGAGTTAATCTACAAAGATTTCTCTCAACCAAATAACCTCCCACTAGCTATGACATGTCTAAAAGCATGATAAAAAATTCTAATTCCATACAATAGCATCATCTTGTAGATTCACAACCAACTCATACTATGTCTCAATTAATAATGGAATTTAAACAAATAACAATTAATCATGCTATTCTAATTGTAACATATTAGAAACTCTAGGCAAAAAATAACAATATGCTGTATTTAATATTTAAATTATGCCATAACAGAAAGTATATTACTTTTGAAAATTTTCTATAATTTTCTGGTATTTTCTAAAATTTTAAATAACTAATAAACACTCATAAATTAGAAATAAATATTCCAGAATCTGGTAAAATGCAATAACTATACCAGTAAATAATAAACTATAACAGTAGTCTATAATAAAAAATTCAGCCCCAGAAACTTAAACATGCAACACCAGATGCATTTTAAAGCAAAAACAATGAATTATTATTTCAGGAAAAATATTTTTTATTTTCATAAAATTTTGAAAATTTTACAAAATATATAAAATTTAATTCTGAGTCTAACGGTACCAACCATGCTTAAAACAAAGCTATAACGAGTTAACTATGACTATTTAACGCAATTCAGAATTTAAAACAGAACAAACAGAGCCACAGAACCAAGCCAGCGCGGAAAAAAATGGCTCGGCTAGGCTCGCCGCCGCTCAATACAGCGCAACTTGGTGCGAGGCGCTCAACGCGGCGTGACGCATAGCGTGAAAGTGGCTGTGCACGTGGCGCGACTCGAAGTAGCGCGGTTCAACGCGCGCGTGTGGAAGGGCGCAGACAGTGTGCATGGAAGCGCATGGGAAGCGCGCCTGGCATGTGGCAGCGCGTGGCGGCGCATCTCAGTGCAGGGCGGCGCGTTGATCTACTGTGCGGCGTCACATAGCACGTGAGTCATACGCGCCGCCTTCCGGGGTGTTTTCTGGTCTAATTTTGCTACTGCCGGACTCTATTTTTCACAACAAAATCATTTATGGCATTAAAAATTACATTTAATGAACATAAAAAATGAGGTATTTTACGCATATACCGTGTATATATATTTATATAAAATATACACATATTTTAATGCATAAAATGAGCACGAAAATATCCATATTGGCTCGATACCAATGTAAATCATAAAGTATAAAACGTCAGAGGAAAAAACATTTAGATCGTACCTTTAGGTGATAGAACCTCACGGGTAAATCACGTGCTTCGAATCTGAACAACGAACCTAGCAAAGGAGTGATACTACAAAGCAGTATCACCCATACAAGTCACAAAGGCAAAATGGCTTGATCGTTGTTTAATGGGAGAGAGTTAGAGAGAGAGAGTTCGGGAAAAAGGTTATGGGTTAAAACCATAACGTATATGATATATCAAAGATTAACCATATAATCTGATATATAACCAATATCTATCTACCCATCTATCCATATCTATTGATATGATAGATATAGATATCCTGAATGGTTATCCAAATAAGTTTTGAATTCAAATTCAAACTTACATGGATAAAGTTCAAAAGGTTCAAGAGAGTCATGCCACATGGGCACCCAATTTCTAACAGATCTATATTGAGCTAAGAAGTTAAGTTACAACTATGAAGCTAAGATAAATATATTGAAAGACTATTGGTCGAGAGCCCTTTGAATATTGCACTTACAATTTTTTATATAGTGTTAAGGAAGCCCTTATTTTTGCTCAACTGCAAGAAACGTGATAGCCTTTCTTAGTGACATATGTCCTTGATCCATAGCTTGACCCCCCAAGAATAGGAATGATTTTGACCTACATGGATAATGCCTATCTTTATAGTTTAACTTTATCTATCAGGCTCCTTGAAGCCACCATGTGTCCCTCAAGAATCAAATTTGAATTTATTTGCATGATTTAGAGAAAAAACTCTTTTGGATTGATCCTCAAAGTCTCTTTATTTTCCGTATATGTTTATCCACAAGACACCTAAAAATCCAATCTTGCATTATTGGAAAAATGGTTCCTCATTTGTAGTATACTGTTATCTCAATTCTCCTTCCAAGCTGACACGTGTCCCGTAAAAATCCCACTTGCCTTGAGTTAGGAAAATCGGTTCTACTTTTATAGCTTTGTTGTTGATTTGCTAAATCTTCAAATCCATGTAATTTTCATATATAGCAACAAACTAAGAGATAAGGCACCAATCTAAGAGATAAGTCTCAACAACCTCCTAATTCTTAGTAATGGTTAAGACTTACCTTATCTATCAAATCTAAATTATTTTATTTAATTAGTTAATTAATAAAATCAAATAATTTCTCTTTGCTCAGCAGCCATTTGACTTCAGTGATGGATCCCAAAAAATCTTCGACTCTTCATCTTCCATCACCATATGGCATTAATAATTTATAAAATTATCGCATAACAATTTTTCCCAAAAATAATAAAATAAAAAATACAAACACATTCATATTTCATAGTTATTAGACATGCATTGAGGATCTTTTCATAGTCATTAAATTTGCATTCCTGTTTAGACTAATGCGTTGAGAATGTCAACTGTGTTTTTTCTTAACATTTACTCAACTCTTTTCATTCCATCCAAATTACAGTTTACATTTCTCTAGTTAACTCATCAAAACCTTAACACTAAATTTTTCTTTCTAATTAGAAAATACGTACAAATTAATCAAAGAAATTTGATTAGAAATCCCTCATCATAAGATTTTAGTATCCAAATAACATCTAAACTTTTGTTAATGTGTAAAGTCCTTAACAACTTTTTTTTTCTTACATGCGTTGAGGACATGGAAAATGAACACCCCTTTCTTTTAGAAATTTTTGGCCATCATGAAACCATTCATCAAGGATTTCTCTTCAGTGCTCCTCAACAATTCTCTTGTCTGTCTGAACTCCATGGCCTCGACGAGATGTGGATTAAAGGTTTGGTTCCATGTCATTATTCATATATATATATATATATTATGGCTTTGTTTTGGAATGAAAGTTTCAAGTTAAAATAGCCAATAAAGATAAAGACCTCTTTTGGAAAGGTAAAAAAAAGTTCAACTGATTGGCTTGATGACTTATTTGGGTCATATCACATCTTTTATGTTTTGCACATTTTTCATATTAAACCATTAAGTCAAAAAAAAAAGTCACTTCTCAAAATATGCCAAAATAAATTAAAATAGCCAATAAGATAAATGTTGCATCTAAATATAATTATTTCATTTTTTCTCACACAATTACCAAATCTACTATAAAAAGTCAATTATCTTCCTAAACACAACTTTTTAAACTCGACTAAAATTAGTAAAAAGTTAAAAATCAGCTAAAATAACTAACTTCTCAAACGAGCTCTAATTAATAATGAGAAAAAGGGAAGTTTCTAGATGGTGACAAAACTTTGGACAACACCTATATACAAGGATGGCTGGACTTAAAGGAGACAAGTCGGGGCGATCGTTCTTCCTACGATTTCTAAGGTTTCGTTTGGAACATATGTTATTTTAATAATTTTTGACTTTTAAAAAAAGATATATAGAAAAATAGAGAGTGATGTGACTAACAAAAATTGGACCAAATATGATAAAAAAATTAGGGGTCCATTTGGTTTAGTTTTAGAATTATAGTTTGTGTGTGATGTTGTAATTTAAGTGTGGAGTTGTGTGTTGAGTTTTGAAAAGAAAATTTGTTTAGTTGGGAGTTTTGAAAAGAGTTTGGAGAAGAGTTTTAAAACGAGTTTTTAATTTTGAATTTTGAAAAGAGTTTTGAATTGTATTTTGAAATTTTTTTGAATTATTTTTTAAAAATATGTAAAAATGTTTAAGAAAATTTTATTTTTTTTACTTTAAATATATAATTGTTATTTAATTTTTTTTATTTTAAATATTTTATTTTGTTTTGTAAATATTTTAATTGTTTTAATATTTTAAATTCAAAACACAACTCCACACTTAAATTGTAACCAAACGCATAACTCAAAACTCAATTCAAAAACTATTTTTAAAACTCATAACCAACCCCATAGTTGAAAACTCATAACTAAACTCTTTTCAAAATTCTATCAAAAGAAAATTCAAATTAGTCTTAGTGGTTACTAATTTATTCATCATTTGGCTATGGCTAAAAAGCCAACTTTATTTGCTAAAAAGTTTATTTTGCTAAAAGTCTAATCTCATCTAACTAATTCATGTTTTTCGTAAAAGTGAACTTAAACTACTCAAAAGCTTGTAATAAAACCATATACGTTAACAATTTGCCAAATAAATTAGTCTTTTTAGTATTAAGTTTTTTGTTGATTTCTTTTATCCAATAAACTAGTTTTTAAACTAATTTTCAGTAGACAATCATCGCCAATTAGACTAAAGTTATAGCAATCCAGGCATAGACCCAACCAATTTATTGCTTTCGAATTAAGGAAACCATATCTGGCGATCATTCTTTTCTCTTCATAGTTAGTTTTGGCTTCAGGAGTCGACACCATTCTGGTTGGTGTCGACACTGCCTCATTTCCTTTGTCTTGCTTAGCTTCTAGGGTTGACACTAGCCTTGATGGTGTCGACACCATCTTGCTACTGTGTTCTTGGATAGCTACTAGAATTTAGGGTTAACACCAACCTTTGATGGTGTTGACACTTGTCTTTTGTTGTTGTTAGCCTCTGGGGGCGACACCAGTTTAGGAGGTGTCGACCCTGGTTTGGTGCTGAAATTGGAATTAGTTACTAAAATTTGGTGTTGACACCTCTAGTCCGACGGTCGACACCCTGTCTGCTACCAACGTCGGCATTTCTCACTGAGGGTCGACAACTTTGGTCCGAGGGTCAAACCCTATGTTCTTTTTCCAGATTTTAGTTCTGATTTGGGCCCTACTTTTGGGGGTTTTGACTTATTCTTTTGTGTTAACTTTGGGACTTTATTTCACTTTAACCTAGTACTATAAATAAGGCCCTCACTTACTCTTTTCTTCACTTTACCTTCTCTCTCTTCTTCTCCAAACCGCAAATAGCTCTCTCTCTCTAAACTCACTTTTTCTCCCACTAGATCTTCAGATCTACTCATTTAGAAGCATCACCTTACCTTGCTTCTTTGGGAATAAGTGTAGAGCTTTTTGAGGGCTGTGCTTTGATTGGAGTAAATCATCATTTCGTCTCCATCGAATTTTGGATTTTTTCTTCCTTCTTGCTCTTCTAGGCTTGAGGTAGGGCTTTTCTACACTTTCTTATGATTTTAACTTAGGTATTTGCTATTTCTAAAACAACTTTGTGATTTGGGAATTTTTGGTCAAAACTAGGGTTTTGGGCTTAAAAATCAAATGAGGGGTTTTCAAATAAAATTTTGAAAATGGTTGTGGAATTGGAAATGGGGTTGGGTTGTGATAAAGTGGTTGGTTTTGACACCTGGACTTGATTTTGAAAGAAAATGGGACTTTGCCCTTTTTATCTTAAATGTTGATTTTGTATAAATATATGGAGTTGATGTTGGAAATGTGGAATTGGATGAATATTGTGGAGGATGGTGGAGTTGGGGATGTATTGCCATTTACATCTTGAAATTTGGAAAGTTATCTTTATGGAAAATTGTTTAACTGTTTAGAGATATCTGTTTTGGGCTGTTGGTGGAGGATAGCCATGATTGTTGTAGAAGCATAAGGATTTAGATGAACTAAAACCAATTTCTTATTCATTTGCATTGAACATTGAAAATGTTATTGTTTTGAAAAAAATGGGTGAATATGGGAAGTGAATATAATCTTGTTGAAATAAGTTGGCCTGAGTGTCTATGGTGAAAATCCTAAAAATTTCTCATATACATAGGTGCTAATCCCGCAGAAAAAATTTCCATGAAATGGTAATAATATTGCTTGTACAACCTACGTTTACATGGGTCCCAGTTTATGGTTTCCTCTGGATGAAATTTCCAAGAAAGGTTGTATTGTTCTGAAATTCCTAGAATGTGATTCACTGTCCTGTTTTCTAAAGTAATGGAAGTGGTTACAAATTTTGATATAAACCTGACATCATATGGTTTGAATGGAAATATAAAATGTATTGGACAAGCATTGAACATGCACATCACCTTATATCTTTGTTAGACTTCATAAATTGTGTTGAAGTATTTCTACTGGGCTTTGGTTCACCTTATATGCGAAAAACATTTGATGTACTGGTGATATGCCTTTGCCAAGGTAATAGCTTGGAGGGACTTGGAGCAAGGCCTTCATTTTATGTATTTGTCATACATATTTTTGTACAAGCCAAGGGCTTTAACTGTATTGGACCTAAATCCACTTTTGTTGTAACCAAGTATTGACTTGGAAAGCTGTAAGCCTTTAGGGCATTTCTTATCTGTTCAACTTTCATCCTATTTCTATATTTTGCAACATATGTTATAGATTCATAGCTAGGCTTGTGAATCTATACCCACATATGTTACCCCCCTCCCCCCCCCCCTTTTTTTTTTTTTTTTTTTTTTTTATCTCAATTGGACTTAATGGAAGATAATTACTTTATCATTATTGTCATTTATTGATACTGTGGATGGGTTGTTGTATTTATTTTGGGGCGTTACAACTTGGTATCGAAACGTACTGGGCTTGAATACTTTGGGTACGTGGGAAGTGATTTTTACCACAATGGGTTTATCTCGCTTGATAGAGATATTTGTTTGTATGGTGTGCTATGTGATAACATGTTTCTGTGACTAAATGGGTATGAGATTTAATGTCTAAGATATTGGTTGGGTCTACGGGTTTCTAGAAGTTCTGTTAAAAGAGCACTTGATCACTACTATTTCTAATTAGAGTAACGTCACGGGATAATCATTATACAGAAAGGAAATTTGTATGTGTTTATGTGCTTATGTGCTTATGTGGAGTGAATTATTGTTGTCCATCACAATATCACTCGAGTAAGTTAGCTTTGGCACATTTGCAAATGTGCTAATCTTTGGTGTTACCTTTATTAGGATGTCAGGACGTGGGCGTGGTGGTAGTAGGCGTGACAGTCCTAGATGGCAGGAGGTGCCGTTACCAGATAATATTCCAACTTAGAAAGAAGGGGATGGTCAGGCCAACGTGGTCGAACTGGTTGGTTAGCATGCCATGGGCGCTTTGGCCCGAGAAATGGCCGAAGCCTTGTGAGAATCTATAGACATTCTTAGGGCTGAGAATCAAGTCCACACCCATGTTGTTGAGACAGGGCTGTCATTCCTAAAGATAGAGTTCTTCCATTCTAATCCAGACGAGTTACAGGGGATTCAAAATGCCCTTCAAAGCGGATGAATGGCTTGAGCAGATGGTGAAAACATTCGAGATGCTAGGCATTGAGGACGATGAGTTGAGAGTAACCTTGGCATCCTTCCAGCTGAAAGGGAGATGCAGGTTAGTGGTGGAAGTTCGTACGTTGACACATTCGAGGGACTTGTGAGGCTTTTGCCAACGCCTTCCAAGACAAGTTCTTACCTCTCACTCTTAGGGAGAAGTTGAGAGAGCAATTTTTGAAGCATAAGCAGCTTAGTTTACCAGTAGCCGAGTTTACCTGCTTAGTTTACTAGCAGCTTAGGGAGAAGACAAGTTCTTACCTTTCATTAGCCTCTCAAGGTTTGCACTGGAGCTTGTGCAATGGAGGAATGCCGTTGTGTGGAGTTTGAAAAGAGGTTGAGGATCGGACTCCTTTTCAAGGTGATAACATCGATGATTAGGGATTACGGATGCCTTGTGGAAGCGGTAGCTCATCTGGAGACCGTGATCCAAATAAAAGAGGAATGGATGAGAGGCTATAGGAGGAGTCAAGAAGTTTAAAGAGAAATGTAGGACAATAAGAGGTAGAGGGGTTTTACTTCACAACAGTCCCAAGAAGCACAGTCTAGATCCACATTTCTTGTGTCAAGTTTGGGTTCAGGGAGAGGTAATCCAAGAGGTTTCTCTTGTTACAAGTCTGGCCAATTAGGTCACAAATCTCCAGCTTGCCCACAGAGAGAAGGAGGGACACAGTCTACTCCATTAACGGCTTGTTCTCAGAGCCAGAGTCAAGGGAGAGGGCAGCTACCTACCTATGATCAGTGTGGGCAGTCAGGACATATGAAGAGGTTTTTCCCTCAGTTGGGTGGCATGCTTGGTGTATCTAGTTCAAGACAGACACAGAGTCATTAGTCCACTTAGTCAGTACAGGCCTTGAGGGCCAATTAGGAAGCTTTTTCGGCTCAGTCAGTTCATCGAACTTATGCTTCGAGGGGTGAGTACGTAGAGCAGAGATCTACAGGGCGTGTTTATGTTGTTACCACACCAGACTTGGTACCAGTGCTTTCGGTAGTAAGAGGTACTTTCTTGTTATGCAATTCTATTGCCAATATATTGATTGATACGGGTGCATCCCATTCTTTTATTTTGTCTACATTTGCATCAGCATTAGGATTAGAATTAGGTCAGTTAGCATCCCCACTCAGTGTAGAGTCAGCTGTTGGTGGTGAGATTATTTTGGAACAAGTGTGTTGGGATTGTGAGATAGAGATTGTCAGTCGCCGACTTCCTTTTACATTTGCATTGATTGACATATTGGGTTTTGATGCTATGGGTATGGACTGGTTGTCATCATATCGGGCTGTCATAGATTGTTATCGTCAGAGGGTTATTGTATGTACCTCGAGTGGCGATTATTTTTATTTCATGGGGGACAAAGCCGATAGAGCTTCATTACCAGTATGTGATCCGCAAGGTTGGAGTGAGCTTAGTTGTCTCCTTGCAAACTTCTTGGATAGTCAATGTAATGAAGTTTGAGTTGAATTGCCAAGGGTAGTTTGTGATTACCAGATGTCTTTCTTGAGGATCTCACTAGTTTGCCACCTCAAAGTGAGAGTGAGTTCTCTATTGACTTAGTGCTTGGCACGACACCGATTTCTATGGCACCGTATAGATTTTTACTTGCCGAGTTGAGTGAGTTGAAGATTCAACTGCAGGAATTGTTAGACAATGGCTTTATCCGCCCTAATACATTGCCTTGAGGAGCACCAACTCTCTTTGCCAGGAAGAAGGATGGTACACTGCGACTTTTTATTGACTACTGAAAGTTGAACTAGATAACTGTCAAGAACAAGTACCCAATGCCTCGTATAGATGATTTGTTTGACCAGTTAAAGGGGGTTTGTTACTTTTCTAAAATAGATTTGAGATCAGGTTACCATCAGCTGAGAGTGAAGGAGGAGGATATCTAGAAAATGGCATTTCGTATACGGTATGGCTATTACGAATTCGTAGTGATGCCTTTTGGGTTAACCAATGCACCTGCCATGTTTATGGATTTGATGAATAGGATCTTTCAAGAGTTCCTGGATTGTTTTGTGGGCGTCTTTGTTGACTACATTTTGATTTACTCATCCTCTGAGGAAGAACACGAGAAACACTTGTGAGTTGTGTTTGAGTTGCTTAGAGCCCACAAATTGTATGCTAAATTCGGAAAGTGTGAATTCTGGTTGAAAGAAGTCAAGTTCTTAGGATATGTAGTGTCCGGGGAAGGGGTGACTATATATTCCTCCAAGATAGAAGCAATACAAGATTAGAAACAACCTAAGATTGCCTTTGAGATTTGTAGCTTCTTGGGGTTAGTCGGGTATTGCCGTTGTTTTGTGAAAGATTACTTTAGATTAGCCTCACCTTTGACTAGGCTGACGAGGAAGGGAATCAAATTTGTGTGGAGTGAGACTTGCGAGATGTCGTTCCAGGAGCTTAAGGTTAGACATACTAATGCTTTAGTATTGATTATTCCAGAGAGAGATTTGGGTTATTCGGTGTATTGTGATGCATCTCGAGAAGGTTTGGGATGTGTCTTGATGTAGGAGGGAAATGTAGTAGCTTATGGTTCATGGTAGTTAAAAACATAAAAGAGAAATTACCCTACTCATGACCTAGAGTTAGCAGTGTGATCTTTGCCTTGAAGATTTGGAGGCATTAGTTGTATGGTGAGAGATTTGAGGTATTCTCCGATCACAAGAGTTTGAAGTATCTATTTTCACAAAAAGATTTGAATCTGAGACAGAGAAGGTGGATGGAGTTTATGGGGGATTATGACTTTGAGTTGTATCATCATCCGGGAAAGGCCAATGTAGTGGCCAATGCCTTGAGTAGAAAATCCTTTAGCAATGTAGCAAGTATTGCCATTTGGGAATGGGAGATGTTGGGTACGATTGGCGAGTTTGACTTGCAACTTAGCGAGTCTAATGAGTCGGTAGCTTTGTTTTTGGTAATTGCACAACCTACACTTTTGAGCGGAGTTATAGAAGCACAGAGTGGTGACCTTGAGGTGGAAACCCTCTGGAAAAAGATATCTAGTGGGAAGGCAGAGAAGGGCTTGAACGTGTATTTTGACTTGAGTGTTAGATACCTTGGCTGTCTTTTCCTGCTGGAGTCATGTCGACAGGAGGTACTCTGAGAGTTCCACTATTCACACCTTGAGGTACATCCGGGAGGCACAAAAATGTACCGTGACCTTAGCCGCTTGTTTTGGTGGAGGGGAATGAAGAAAGATGTAGCCTTGTTCGTATCGAGATGCCTTACTTGTCAACAAGTGAAAGTCGAGCTTTAGAGGCAAGTGGGTTTGTTACAAACCTTGCCTATAGGTTTGAGTGGAAGTGAGAACATGTTAGTTGTGGGTCTTCCGAGGACTCAACAGGTAATGATGCCATTTGAGTGATAGTTGATCGGTTAACTAAGTTAGTGCACTTTGTACCTATGCGCATGAGTGACTTGGTAGATTATCTTGCCATCCTTTATATTAGGGACATTGTTTGACTTCATGGGGTTCTGATTACTATTGTTTGGATAGAGATCCGCATTTCTGACTTCGGTTATGGCGAGCCTCTGAGAATGCCTTGGGTACTAAGTTAACTTTTAGCACCGCTTATTATCTTCAAATTGACAATGCGATTAGAGCGTACCATTGAGATCCTTGATGATATGCTTCAGGGTTGTGTTCTTGACTTTAAGGAGTGGTGGGAAAGACATTTGCCTTTAGTGGAGTTTGCCTATAACAATAGCTTCCAGTCGAGTATTGGTATGGCAACGTTTGAGGCCTTGTACGGCCGACCATGTAGATCTTTTGTGTGTTGGGCGAGGTGGATGATGCACCTATGTTAGGTCCTGAGTTAGTTTGGGAAATGACAGAGAAGGTTGTGCTTATTTGTAAGCGGTTGGTTACGGCTCAGAGTCATCAGAAGAGCTATGCCGACCGTAGGAGGAGACCGTTATCTTTTGAGGTAGGAGATCTCATCTTTTTGGAAATATCACCAAGGTGAGGTTTGATGAGGTTTGGGAAGAGTGAAAAGTTGTCTTCTAGGTTTATTGGACCTTTTGAGATCCTAGAACGAATTGGAGAGGTAGTTTACCATTTGACCTTGCTACTATAACTTTCCAGGGTCCATGCCGGATCCATCATACGTGTTGGATTGGATCGAGCTAGAAGTAAATGAAGATGCCTCGTATGAGGAAAGGCCAATTAGAGTTTTAGACACTTGTGACCAAGCCTTGCATGGCAAGACAATTCTTTTGGTAAAGGTGTTATGGAGACACCACAGGGTTAAGAAAACAACTTGGGAATGTGAGGTGCAAGTCCGTGAGAAATATTCAGACCTATTTGTCGATGTTTCAATTTGTATTGAAATATTATCATGTTAATGTAACATAATGTGAGACCCCTAACTTTGGTAAACCCTATTAAGTCCCTAAATTTTGAGTTATTATAATAAATCCCTTAGTTCTCTGTTTATTCACAAATATAACCCTAGAATCGAAAACGAATTGCGAATAAACTCGTACAAAACCAAATTGACCCCGATAGTGTTAGAAATCGTTTTTACACACTAATATTAATTATTTAACTATGAGGCCCCTGACCTTTGTAATTTTATTTAGACCCTTACTTTTGAATTATTTCAATATAGACCCTCGATCCCCTATTTATTTCCAATTTTAACTGTAGAGCCGAAAACGCATGCCAACAGAAAACTTGCAAGCCTTGATTGAACCCAAGAACTCAGGGATCCTTCCAAAATCCTAATAATAATAATTAAATTAATCCTGTAACTATATTTGCTAATCAAAAATGCATTGCTTTTGGTTCTCATTGCGACTCGCCCTTTAATTTGAAATAAAGAAACTTTAACCGAATTGAAGTTCCAAACCCTAATTAAATTAAATATCGCACTTAAATAAATGTTCCTATACATGAATTAAACCCAAAGCCCTCACATTTTTATTAAGTCGCTAATTGACCCCAAACAAGTAACTATTATATATATACTTGTACCCTAAAATCTATTTTTTTACACCATACTTTACAATTTCCAATATTTGTACACAAGAAAATAATAAACTAAGTCCCTCAAATCACCATCATATGGCCGGCCATACCTACATAGATACAATGAGTGTACTTTTGAGACAAACTTGCATAATTTAAGGGAAATCTTTGACTTTAGTTACAAACTTATATATATATATATATGCAATGGTACACAAAATAAATTTATAAAATCTCTCCAAATCTTCATCTTGGCCAACCATCATACCCCCTCCCCCAGGTTATAATGAGAATCAAATCATATATATGTTTATACCATAATATACTCTTATCTACAAATATCACATCAAATTGTATACATAATTTTCCAAATCTAGAATGGGCCAACCACCCCTTTTCCTTAAGATACTATAGGATTTTATAGGATTTATTTAGTACAAACAATCCCTTGAAATCTTGGAGCAATAATGACTTTGGTACCTATATAGATTCGCTATATATATATATATATGTATGTACTTCTAACTAGAAGGTATTTAAATTAGCCCTAAACCTAACTAGATCATAATTAAATACATAATTAAGGTTCTAATCCTCCCTCATTCCATTACATTTAAACTAAGTCAAGGCACTATTCAATTGAATTGGAACCAATGGACATTTGGGACTTTTCACACCAAATTCTCTATAAATATACCACTCATCCCCATTTGTTGAGCACATATACACACCCACACACACACCCACACTATATTCAAGTGAGAGAAGAGATGGAGGAGAGCTTGGTGGAAGATAGGAGAAGAAGTTTGCTAGCAATTTCAACAATCCTCAAGTAAGCCACAACACAACTCTCTCTTCCATTTTCCTTCTTCAAATACATGTTATTAGAAGTTTAAAATGATATTTTCAGATGTATTATAATGGTATTCTTATGTTAAAAATGAAAGGAGTTGAGCCTTGATTCTACATTTCTTCTATTTTTCTTAATCGGTATAAGACTACATTTTTCCCTATCAATCTCTTAAAATTTTCAAAGGCACACCTTCACCTTAAATTTCTGAGTTTAATACATATTATTTAGGACGTTTTCATCATAAGATAAGTGGAAAATTTCCCCTAGCTGACCACTTTTCTCACCAACTTTCTATTTTCAAGAATTGTGCCAGAAAAACTGCTTTTGACCACCTCACAAAAATTGTAGAAAAATAATATTCGACCTCCATTTTATGTCAAAATCTTTCTTAAGGAGTTATCTTTCAAGGAAAATTGGTTTCATTAAGAACGAGTGAGCGGTTTGTGAAAAAATTTGCTTATCATAACGGTCGACGAATTTAACGAATGAGCTAGAGTATTTTTGAAATAACTACAAATCTGGAAAAGCTATTCCATTTCGAAAAATGTTCTAAAACTAGATAAAATTCTCATTGAACCATAAGAAGGCGGACTCTAGAAAAATCTGAAATAGCCCTTTTGAGTATAATCTTTAGGTAGTCTTGAATCTGGAAATTTCTTTCATTAGTGTTTTATGCTCTTGTGTTCATGAATATGCTTATTAATTTATGATCGTGTCTCGATATGATATTTCACATGTTATAGGTTTATGTATTCTATTTTAATTATTCGATGGTGCTCACACTTATGCAAATTCGAAAATTATATTCATGTGCTAATTTATTCCCTTAACTACTTGAATATGCCTAGAGCTACTTGTGCCTATCTTCATATGTGAATCTCATGTGTTGTAACCTTATTTCCTTCTATTTGTGCTATTTAGTTATTCAAACTTGTGCAATAAATCGTGTCTCAAGAGCATGTCCTAACTCTGACTTAAATTATCTAACTCAAACAAGAAACTTAATGGGTGGTAATGGGTTGCGAATTTTTGGACAAGATTACTAAGATATTGTTTGGTTGACTAATGCATTCCTATTTGGAAGTTAAAGTCTTGCTAAGTGATTGTTGGAACCCTTGAACAGAGCAGTTGTATTCGAACCCTAGGTACTTGGTGTAAGGAGGGATTTGGGCAAGGACCATTATTACCGTCTCTTTTGAGGCCCTGCGGTTGGCGCTACGTAGTATATAACCGTTGGTAGGCATCCGAGGTTAGTTCTGCAACAAAGCAGCAAAAGAGGGGGCATATCGAATAATCTGTGTCCGATTCTTGTGGTTGGGAGGACGAAGTCTCTTTGGGGGATTTCTAGATTTCTAACATCTAACCTCGTAATCCTTTATTATTGAATGATTATCATGCTTCATTACTTTCTTATTATAATTGTGATGGTGTATTGGATTGGGAAAAAGGGATGGGGTGTGAGTGCGTTTACTGGACATTCAAAACTCATGGCGTTTCATGCCAGGTATCGAAGAAACGTATGAAACCAACAAAGAGTCAAAGACATTTGAAGACTTAAGTTTTCCTTAGAGAAAGTTTGGAACCATTTCGCTCATTAGTCAATTGTGTTTTTATTTATTCTTTTTGGATTGTAATAGTAATGGAACTCATTTTGTAAATTTAAAATTTGAGACCCTGTAATTATTATTTACTTTGTAATCCAATGCCTATCTCTGTGTTGCTTATGAGACCTTGTGTCAATGCCTTTTAAGATCTATCAAAAGGGTGGTGCGCTACCTAAGAAAGCCGGACTTAGAAGGGAGGCTAACTTGACTCCTCCAGTGTTCTGGGATCTTACTCGGTCATTGGCCATAGGATTCATTAGTGCTGTTTCCTAGACTCCTAACCTTAGATAAACCCTGTATTTAATTGATAATGTATTATTTGAAGTACGTGATTTTTGGGGCGTCACATATAAACATTAGATATGTTTTAGAAATGTGAATTGTGTAACCAGTGATGAGAACATGTTTATCACGGTGGTGAGAATGAATGACTGGTGGATGGGTCTTGGAGACAAAAATGAATTACTATCATTCTTGGGATGGGTTTAAATATGATTTTGTTATTAATTTAAAATTTCGAGGACGAAATTCCTTAAGGGGGGAGGTTATAGCGATCCAGGCTTAGTCCCGACCCCTTTATTGCTTTTGAATCCAGGAAACCATATCCGTGGCGGTCATTCTTTTCTCTTCATGGTTGATTTTGGCTTTAGGGGTCGACACCATCCTGATTGGTGTCGACACTGCCTCATTTCCTTTGTCTTGTTCAGCTTCTAGGGTCAACACCAGCCTTGGTGACGTTGACACCATCTTCCTGCTGTGTTCTTGGACAGCTACTGGAATTTAGGATCAAAACCAACCTTTGGTGGTGTTGACACTTGTCTTTTGTTGCTGGCCTCTGGGGTCGACACCACTCTGGGAGGTGTCGACCCTTTGTCTGTTGAAATTGGAATTAGCTATTGAAATTGATGGTCAACACCTTGTTTGTTGCCAATGTAGGCATTTCGCCATTTTTCCCGAGGGCGACACCTCTAATCTGAGGGTCTTCCTTGTGTTCTTTTTCCATATTTTAGTTTGGTTTTGGGCCCTACTTTTGGGGGTTTTGACTTATTCTTTTGGGTTGACTTTGGGACTTTATTTCACTTTAACCTAGTACTATAAATAGGGCCCTCACTTACTCTTTTTTTTCACTTTACCTTCTTTCTCTTCTTCTCTAAATCGCGAATCTCTCTCTCTCTCTCTCTAAACTCACTTTTTCTTATACTAGATTTTCAGATCTACTAATTTAGAAGCATCACCTTACCTTGCTCCTTTGGGATTAAGTGTAGAGCTTGTCGAGGGCTTCGCGCTGATCGAAGCAAATCATCATTTCGTCACCATCGACTTTTGGATTTTTCTTCCTTTTTCCTCTTCTAGGTTTGAGGTAGGAATTTTCTACACTTTCTTATGGTTTTTGACTTAGGTATTTGCTATTTTTAAAATGGCTTTGTGATTTGGGAATTTTTGGTCAAAACTAAGGTTTTGGGCTTAAAAATCAGGGATTTTTAAATGAAATCTTGAAAATGGTTATGGAATTGGAAATGAGGTTGAGTTGTGATAAAGTGGTTGGTTTTGATACTTGGACTTGATTTTGGAAGAAAAATGGGCTTTGCCTTAAATATCTTAAATGTTGATTTTGTATAAATATATGGAGTTGATGTTGGAAATTTGGAATTGGGAGAATATTGATTAGCATGGTGGAGTTAGGTATGTATTACCACTTACATCTTGGAATTTGGAAAGTTATCTTTATGGAAAATTATTTAACTATTTAGAGATATTTGTTTTGGGCTATTGATAGAGGATAGCCATGATTGTTGTAGAAATTGCATGAGGATTTAGGTGAACTAAAATCAATTTCTTATTCACTTGATATAAACCTAACATCGCATGGTTTGAAAGGAAATACAAAATGTTTTGTATGAGCATTGCACATGCATATCATCTTATATCCCTGTTAAACTTCATAAATTGTGTTGGAATATTTCTATTGGGTTTTGGCTCACCTTATGTGCGAAAAACATTTTAGGTGCGGGTGATATACCTTCGCCAAGGCAATAGCTTGGAGGGACCTGGAGCAAGGGCTTCATTTTATGTATTTGTCATATGTATTTTTGTACAAGCCAAGGGCTTTAACTGTATTAGATCTAATCCACATTTGTTGTAACCTAGTATTGACTTGGAAAGCTATAAGCCTTTAGGGCCTTTCTTATCTATTCAACTTCCATCCTATTTCTGTATTTTGCAACATATGCTATAGATTTAGGGGCAGGCTTGTGAATGTATACCCACATATGTTACCTTTTTTTTTAATAGGTCAATTGGACTTAATGGAAGATAATTACTTTATCATTATTGTCACTTATTGATGCTATGGATGGGTTATTATATTTATTTCGGGGCGTTACAAAAGTCTACCCTCAAATTAGAAACTCTAGGAACTAATTAGACAAAATTGATAGAAATAGAATAAAGGACGATAATTTAAGATATAAAAGTGAAAATGACCTAAAAAAATTATGATGTAAATAGAAAATAAAGAAAGAACAAATAAAAGAATGCATTTAACCTTTGGTACTATTTTCATTTTGAAAATGCTATGGATCACAAATAATGTACTAAATTTTTCACCAAACTTCTCACATGGGTTTGGGACCCACACAAATCCATATGTGAAGAGGTCCCACGTCTATGTGAGAGGTTTGTTAAAAGCTTTAGTAGATTATTTGGGGTCCTCTTATAACTCTTTTCATTTTTTTTTCTTCAAAAAAAAAAAAAAAAAAAAAAAACCCTTTAAAACATCTCCTTGCTTTAAAATATCTCCTTTTTTGGATACTTGTTTTTTTCAAAATATCTTTTGAACATCTCCTTTTTTTAGAAATACTTTTCTCAATTCTTAAGGATAACTATTTTCATGCAAAAATAAAAAGGGGAGGTTTTTCATTTTTTTTTTAATTTTTATTTTAAAAACATGAAAAGCAAAAATAAAAAATTTAAAACAATACCAAACACTTTGGGAAAATATGCAAAACAAGTGAAGAGGAGAAATATCATACCATAACCATAGCAAATGTTATCTGATTGGAGTAGGTCCTTGTATAATCGCATTGGCAATGAAAAATAAATAAATAAATAAAACAACATTTGTAATAAGCTTTAATCTATGAAAAATGAATATGAAAAACTAAGGTGAACCCACATAGCAACTTGGCCTTGGACTCACCATGAACGCCATTCATTAACAATTCAATAGTTGAGAGCTCGAATCCATTCTGGGTTCCCAAGAATGCAATCGTCATGTCGTGAGCACCAACGTTTTGACCATCATTTCACAAAGAACCGCCTTATTATTATTATTATTATTATTATTATTATTATTATTATTACAAATTTATTGTTGTTGTTGTTGTTGTTGTGTGTAGGAACCAAATTCTCTACCGTTGAAGAAAAATTCGGTTACGTTTGGTTAAGTCTTGCTTCAATGATCTAAACACTTTATTATGTAAATTTTTTGCATATTGACTCTTCATAACAATAAAAATTAAAATTAAATTGATTTAATAATGATTATTTGTGGGGATATATTTTCTAAGTACAAACACGTGGTCAAGGTGACACCGACGTGTCAGCCGTGGTGCCACGTGTCCTGATCATAACGCCGAGGTGATCTCGGCTAGGCCAAGGTTATCTCTGAAGATATCGAAATCCGGGATAAGCGGATAAGACACAAGAGTCCTAGAATGAGGAAGAACTTCAGGATGGATAAGGATAACACTCTTAGGGAGTTTATTTTTATCTCTTGGAGAGTCCAGGATAAGCACTGAGCAGAAGTCCATTGAAGCTAGGTTTCTATGGGGACTAGGATTGAATTAGCTATAAAAGAGAGGCAACTCCGATGAGTCTAAGGTACGCAATTTATATTCGAGCAAAGGAGTTAAGCACTATTGATTATCTTTGAGAGATATATCGACTTGATCATGAGTGCCCGGTGGACGAACTACCACGAATCTTCTCTTTCTGTTATAGGTCAGCCAGGTGTCATCTATTCTGCTAGTACTCTCCAGCTGATTACTGAGTTGGCAGTGTGGTCAGAAAATCACTCACACAATTTGGCGCCGTCTGTGGGAGAGAAAGAAGAATAGATGGCCAACGACGGACAGAGGGAGAAGGTTGGGGATGACACTCCTAACAGGAGTGGAAGACCTATTGACGTTGACGTTGAGAAGGACAATTGCAACAAAGACCAGAATTACGGAGTGAAAGACGTCGGCCAGGAAGGCGACATACCAAAGCAAACAGACCAAAACAGGTACTATAACGAAGATAACCTCCAAGTATGGAAGGACAGATGCCTACGGAGGGACGAAGAGGTTAAAGAGATGGCGAACAAGTTGGCGGACCTACAATCGGTCGTTAACTTCATGATGCAGAACAACGTAATGCAGCCACCATTCCCGTTGCAGGACACGCCGATTCCAGCGGCTAATGCCCAGAAGGGAGGACAGAAAACTATCCCTATAGCCCTCCAGCACCCCAGAAGCGAAAGACATTCTCACTGGCCTTCAAGGGAAGTCGAGCGTGGAGAGACAGGAAGGGAAGAGTCTCGAAGGACACATCGCACGAAGGAGGCAGACCACAGAGAACATCGGCATGTGCAGAGGAAGGAGTTGTGCTTCGACGCGACCAACGGAGAAAGATAAAAACACAACAAACAAAGCAAGGCACCTAAGAGATCAAATCGAGATAGCAGAGCTCTGGCGACTAAAAAGGACTTAAGAGATTACCTTAAGAGGAAGCAAGATCATGCCGAGGTAACTTCAACAGTTAAACCGAGAACACCATTCTCGGTAGAGTTGGACAAATTTAAGGCTCCAAAGAGATTCAAGATGCCGAGGTTCCAAATATCTGACGGTAAGTTAGACCCACTTTCACATTGATTATACGAACTCAATGGCATTATATAGTGGAACGAGCCGTTGCTCCGCAAAGTGTTCCCCTCATCCTTTGGGGAGATTGCATCGATCGGTTTCACAAACTGCCAAAAAGAAGTGTGAAGACCTGGGAAGGCCTGGCCGAGATGTTTGTGGCCAGGTTCGTAACAAACAAGCTACAACCATTGAGGGTGGACGCATTGATGGCTCAAAGAATCAGTAAGGATGAAGGCCTTTGGGCCTACGCAAAAAGGTACTATGAGGTGTTCAACCGAATACCCGAGTGCAACCAAGACGTGACCGTCGTGTCTTTCAAGAACAGCCTAAAAGATGACTGTCCATTACGAAAATCTTTGGCAAAGACATTGCCAAAAAGCATGGAGGAGCTCATGGCTAGAATTGAGAAATATGCTAGAGCCGAGGAAGACATATCAGGGGCTAAGGAGACAAAGCAAGAGAAGGAAAACGGCTCGCCGAAGCGAGGCCGAGGTAATGACGGATATAACAAGTAGGAGGTAGGACTAAGGGCTGCACAGGCAGTCACAACTGTGTTCCGAATCCCAATTTACAAAGCCCTGGATAAAATCCAAACCGAACCCTATTTCAGAGCACCAGCAAGGGTACCTGGAGAATTTATGGGAAGGAGCCTGGGTAAGCATTGTACTTACCATAACGAAGATGGGCATCTGACTAAGGGTTGTAGAGCCCTAAAGTCACACCTAGAAGACCTGGTAAGACAGGCCCATTTGAGGCACCTTGTAGATGAGGCCAGGACTAGAGAAGAGCAGGCAAGACTGCCTCAGGCACCAGCAGCTCCACCTCCCACAGCACAGCAACCTCAGACAAGAGGACCTCGGGTAATTAATGTCATTCACTCGACGTCAACAAAATGAAATTCGAGGAGACCCAAAGGTAAAACACCTACAAGATGTCTACTAAGTCGGGAAGAAGAGACATCGGGCGAGGAGTGCTGGGGACCGATGGTGTCCTTTACCGGCCGACCTTGAGATGGTACAACATCTGCACGATGCCTCGGTTGTATCCCTCCAAGTTGGGAGTGCCAAGTGAAATGTATCTTAATTGACCAAGGCGGGTTCTTGTGACATCATGTATGTTAGATGTTACAAAGAGCTCGGCCACCATGATGATATGGAGCAATCCAACGGCCCAATGGTCGGGTTCAATGGAACATCGACATGGCCACTAGGCGCAACAAGCTTGGAGGCAAAGCTGGCACCAAGAAGATAAAGACAGATTCACCCGTGATCGTCGCCCTCCTTACAATATTATCTTGGAAAGACCATGGTTGTATATAATGAAATTTGTTCCTCAACATTGCATCACGCATCGTGGTTCCCAACAGAGCATGGGATAGAAGGAGTCGAGGGGATCACCGCAAAGAATCGCTCCATGGCGACAATGAAATCTACCGCAAAGATACGAGAACTAGAGAAGGCAAAGATCGAAGACGAGGACGAGAGGTCTTAGAGGATGTCGCAAAGAGCAAACGGAGAAGAGTGAAGAAGCAAGAAAATCCTCGTCCCAGAAGGAGATGGAGAACACTTCTTTCTTCTCGCTCGGGCTTAGCTAAAGAAGAGGAAAAGAGTTGGGCGTTCACGAGAGCAAATATTGAGGTGTTTGCTTGGGCGCCTTCTGAAATGCTGGCATTGACCGAGGTCACTTGCCATAAAATGAACGTTGACAGTCGGCCAAACTCAGAATTCAACGAGCAAGAAGACCGTTAATGCACATCGAAGCAAAGGAAGAGGAAGTAGACAGACTTCTAGAGGCGAGGCCATTTGAGAGGTAAATTACCCGACATGGCTATCAAACACAATGGTGGTGAAGAAAAAGAATGGAAAATGGAGAGTCTGCGTGGACTTTACCCACCTGAACAAGGCTCGCCCCAAAGACAGCTTTTCTCTACCCAAGATTGACCAACTGGTAGACGCCATTTCAAGGCATGGAAGGATGAGTTTCCTAGATGCTTACAGAGGGTACCATCAGATAGCCATGCACCCCCCAGATGAAGAGAAGACTGCGTTTATCACTTCCAAAGAGCTGTACTGCTATAGAGTGATGCCTTTGGGTTGAAAAGCAGGAGCAACTTACCAAAAACTGGTAACCAAGATGTTCAAACACCTGATTGGTGGAACGGTGGAAGTTTACATCGATGACATGGTCGTGAAGACCAAGGAACCTGAAGGTCATCTGGTTAACCTGAAAACAGTCTTCGACATCCTTAAAACATATCGGCTCTGACTTAATGTATCGAAGTGTGCATTTGGAGTGGGATTTGGAAAGTTTTTGGATACTGGTGACTAGAAGGGCATTGAGGCCGGCCGGATCGATTAAGGCCATCTTGGAATTGAAGAGCCAGCGTCGGCAAAACAGTACAAATGTTGATGGAAGGTCGCGACTGAATAGGTTCATAAGCGAAGTTCGGATAAATGCAAACCTTTCTTTAACTTAGTGAAAAAGCCACGACTTCTTATGGACTGAGGAGTGAAGTCGCCTGGCCGACTTAAAGAAGTATTTAACCACAGCCTTCTCAAATCCAAATCTAGAGAGGAGTTATTTTTGTACTTAGCAGTTTCAGAACACGCAGTAAGCGCGGTGGTAATCTGAGAAGAAAAAGGGGAGCAAAAAACTGTTTACTATGTAAGCAAAACCCTGGCCGATGCAAAAACGAGGTATCTACCCTTAGAGAAATTGACACTGGCTTTAGTATTGGCTTCAAAGAAGCTGAACCATTACTTCCAGGCTGTTAAAATTGTGGTGCTAACTGAACACCCCTTGACGTCCTTCTGCAACAAGGAGACAGACAGAAGAATAGTCGGATGGGCGCCTTGGGCCAATATGACCTGGAGTCTGAGATCTGAGCAAAGAATCAAAGGCCAAGTTTTGGCTGACTTCGTGGCGGAGTTCACACCAGAATCCATCAAACATCAGGCTCCGTTGAACCAAGGTGAACGATGTCCAAACAAGAAAAGAGGAGCCCATCCAAAGGCAAAAGAACAAAGAAAAGAAGAAAAAATCGCACTGCACATTTACATCGGCTGACTCTTTCGTTGCTTGTTGATAGGAGCTCAAACAAACAAGGAGCGAGGATGTAAGTAGTACTAATATCCCTAGATGGGCAAGTACTAGAACAATCGATTTGTTTGGGTTCAAGGCCTCAAACAATGAAGCAGAGTATGAGGCACTCATTGCAGATCAAATGGCTGGCATGAGTACTGCGAGAGGTAATAGTCTTTTGTGACTCATAACTTATAGTCAACCAGACAACGGGAGAGTTTGCAGCCCGAGATGAAAGGATATCGGCCTACGCAAAGGAGGTCGTCAGGTTGGCGGCCCTGTTTCAGAACTGCCGACTACTTCAGGTTAGCCGAGATGATAACAGTCACGCTAATGCATTGGCCAACCTAGCTAGTGCAGTACAACCTGGAAAAGTAAGGACAATAATGGTTGACTATTTGACCACTGACCACAGAGCGTGAAGCAATGTGTGTGGACATGGGACCGAGCTGGATGGATACAATAGCAGCATTCCTAAAAGAAGGAAAATTTCGGATGATCACAAAGAGGCACACAAGATCAGTTGAAGTCACAAAGTTCGGTCGGCAATGAGAGGGACATCTCTACAGAAGATCCTTCACTGGACCCCTTTTGAGGTGTGTACATCCTTTACAAGTTGAAGATTTTTTATATAAAATTCATGAAGGAATATATGGAAGCCACGTTGGGAGCAGATCACTTGCCCATAGGGCCATTACCCAGGGGCATTGGTGGCCCTACATGCAGAAAGATGCAGAAGCCTATGTGAAGAAGTGTGAAAAGTGCCAAAGGTTTGCACCTCTGATACAGCAACCAGCAGCAGACCTAAACCCAGTATCCAGTGCTTGGCTGTTTGCCCAATGGGGCATGGATCTTGTTGGACAACTCCACCAAGCAACTGGACAAAGGAAGTACCTGCTGGTGGCAACCGATTACTTCACCAAGTGGATAGAAGCTGAACCCCTTGCCAAGATTCGAGATGTGGATGTGAAGAGCTTCATATGGAAGAACATCATCACCCGGTTTGGGATTCCAAGAGCAATAGTTGCAGACAATGGAACGCAATTTGACAGTAAGCTAATCAAGAGCTTACATGGCAATTTCAAAATCAAGAACTACTTTTCAATCCCAAGCTTTTCCCAAAGCAATGGACAAGCAGAAGCATCCAACAAAGTGATCTTAGATGGGATAAACAAGAGGCTCCAAGAAGCAAAAGGAAAGTGGATGGATGAAATGCCCAATGTACTCTAGGCAAATCGGATTATGCCGAGAAGATCAATAGGGGAATCCTCCTTTACCATGGCTTATGGCTGGCCGTCATTCCATCGAGGTCGACATCCTGAGGATCGAGAACCGAGGAGTAGAGCAGGACTAACGATATACTCTTAGCGAGATCCGGATCTTCTAGAAGAAAGAAGAAAGAGAGTCGCTATTCACCGACAAAGATACCAACAAACTCGAATCTACGAGCTTATAACAAGAAGGTCAACCCAAGGGAGTTTCAAATCGATGACCTCGTCTTGAGAAAAGTCATCGGCAACAAAAAAGATCCCAGAGAAGGAAAGCTTGGCCCAAATTGGAAAGGACCCTACAGAATCATCTCGGTACTGGGCAATGGGGCATATCGACTTGAAGATAATGAGGGCAAAGAGTTGCCAAGGCCTTGGAACACTTGCAATTTGAAATTTTTCTATCACTACAATTTTTTGTTCTTTTGTCATTTGTCGAAGTAAATAAATAAAGTTTTAGCTTGTTTATTTGTTTATACACTTGTGCCTGATAAAAATACATAACGTTGTTTTTGGAATACATGTATAATGAGAACCTAAGTGGAACTTAGGTTCACATTAGGGGACAAAGAAAAGAAAAATGGTTTTAACGCTTGTTGAAATTGGAGAAAAGTTTACAAGTTGAAGTTAAACCGAGATCGCGTTTAACACTTGTTGAAACTTGAGAAAAGTTTACAAGCTAAAGTTAAACCGAGATCATGTTTAACACTTGTTGAAACTTGAGAAAAGTTTACAAGTTGAAGTTAAACCGAGATCATGTTTAACACTTGTTGAAACTTGAGAAAAGTTTACAAGTTGAAGTTAAACTGAGATTATGTTTAAACTTGAGAAAAGTTACAAGATAAAGTTAAACTAAGGTAAAACACTTGTTGAAATTTTATGAAGAAATTTACAAGTTGAAACCGAGGGTATGCCAAGAGAGGTACTTGGGTATTTGCCAAGGTAAATTATCAGTTTGTATAACCAGGGCATGTCACCCCGAGAAGGTTACACAAGACTGAAGTGTATATTAAAGATATGCAAAACATTCTAAGTGTGGAATCAAACAAGAGCTGTAAAGAGAAGACAAAGATACAAGCAGGATAGTTGTATTAACGTTCAAAAGAAGGCATGTCGGCCAAAGCTTACAAATTGTTCCACAAATGAGAAAAGCAAAAGTATAAAATACAAAGGAAAAAAGACATCAAAATTAAGACTTCTCAAAGAACGATGGTTGGGTTTGAAGTTGGGGCAGACGCTAGGAAGACATTTTGGCGCCTTCTTGGCATAAGCTCGGCATCGATTTCTTGAAGGGTTTGATCGAGGCTCTTGTTAGCGAGAGGCACGTCTGAAGATGCCTTCTCAGGTGTAGCATCCTTTAGGAACCTCTTCACCCTCCTCATCCTGAGTCAAGTCCAGGACTTGCTCATTTGGAGTAAGGGACTTGGGCCCAGCAGCCTCCTTTGACTTCCTCACCAGAACCTCCTCATCAGACTCAGAATCGTCGTCGGATTGGCTTGGAGTTGAGAGGAATGGCAAAGGAAGGACGTCGGTGTTCCTGAGGGGGGAGTCATTGGGGATTTCGAGCTTTTTAAGTAAAGACATCCAACCAAGGGTAAAACCCTTGTTGCATGCTTGCTTTACTTGTTTTTCGTAATCCGTTGTGACATCGGCCACCCCCTCATTATATCCCTTCTCGTCGGTGGCCTTGACTTCGGCCTCTTTTGTTGCCAGAGCATCCTGAAGTTCTTTCTGGGCCTGGGACATCTTTTCCTCGGCCTCACTTTTTTGGGCCTCGAGAACCTTCCTAATAGCCTCAGCGGATTCCGCCTTTTCTTCGGCGACATTTTGAGCTTTGATAGCAGCCTCGGCTTGATCCTCCAAGGTCTTCATCTTTGATTGCAAGTTTTTATTAGTCTTTTGCAGACTAGCAACCTCCCTCTTTTTGTTGGCCAGCTCCTTCCGGTTCTCAGAAGATTGTACTGAGAAGGAGTGGGCATGCTGGATTGCCTGAGAGAAAATTAAGCGGAGGCGGTTATTACAAAGTTTTATAAAGTATAAAAAAGAGAAAGAAAGAAAAATTGCCAAATAAAGACACTTACTTGAACGGAGCGCTGGAGTATTAGAGCATAGTTTTCATATTCGCTCAACTTGGCGTTTCGGTCGAGATCGCCGGGAAGAAGCAGAGCAATACTAAGGGCAACGCCGACATTAATGTCATCAGCGATATTGCCAGCCCTAACTGGCTTGTCCTCCAGTACGATTTTGGGGGCCCAGGAGGCATCACACTTTAGGGATCCCAAGGTAGTTGCAGATGATGACCTCGACTTTTTTGATCTGGTGGATTCGGATGGTTGTATTTCAGCAAACATCTTCTCGGGAACAGAGGTGGTCTTTTCACTCTTAGCCAATTTGGAAATTGGCAAGGTGTCCTCAGAATCAATCTGAGTCACCGTTGACTTTGGTTGAGCCTTCTTTATCCTTTTTGTCTTCGCTTTGGTTTGGGTTGGTCTTTGGTTGAGCATCAACTGAATCAGGAATGTTGGCCAAAAGATCCTTAGCAATTGCTTTTTGGCGGCCCATTTCAAAGACAAAAAGCGTTGGCGTTGTCAACGGCTTTGGGATATTGGGATTAGATATGGAGCCGAGGTAGACGACTGCTCAGCTGGATTAGAGGTCGATCCTTGATCTGGCCGAGATGAGGAGCGACTTGAGGAGTTGGTATGAGGTGTTGGCTTTTTCTTCTTCTTTGGGACGTCGAAAGACTCCGATTTGTAGGTTGGGATGAAATTGAGTACCAAAGGGCTCTTCGTTTGTGAACTAGCAGATCCAAAGTTTCCTCAAGTCTTTCTTGGGAAAGACGGTCGACGGAAGCCCTTTGGTGGTGAAGAAGAGTTGCAAGAAAACAGACATTAGAAACAAACAAAGTATCAAGACTTAAAAAACAAGTTAGCATGAACACGGGGCTCTTACCATTGCCCTCTACAAAACCGATCGAGGAAGAGGGTAGAGATAGAGGTCCTCGTCTGAAGCGAACTCCAGTTCCACGAGGTAATGAAATAGTCATCCCAGCTCCTTATTAGAGTTAGGGAGGTCGGCACAATTTTGTATTCTATGGACCTCGGCTTGAGGTAGTAAATGTAGCCGTATCTTTTTGAGGCCACACATGGTATAGTAGTATTGGATATCGTAAGGTAACCCTAGCGCTTTCTTGTTTGGCTAAGGCAATTGTGCCGTTAATGACTCGGTAGAAGTTGATGGTAGTCGCATCAAATTCAACTTATAATAATGAAGTATCTCACGGAAAAGGGTATTGAGTGGGAGTAAGTCCGCACTCGATAAAGGGTACAATGGGAAAGGGCATAGAATCGGTTAGGGCGTGATAGAGTCATCCTCTGACCAACCTCGAGATGAACGTCGGCGGGATGTTGAACTCTCTCCCAAAGTGCTCTAACTTTGTTGGGGTGTTAACCTATGCTTCCACATACCCATGATATCGGCTAACTAGGAAGAGTTGAAATTGAAGGAATGTTTTGGAGGGTTTTAGGAATCTCACTAAAACCTAAAAATATACAAAATCGGGGAAATCGTTTGAGTTTTTTCTAAGAATCGTGGGTTCTACAAACAAATCCCAAAGCCTAGATCTATGGAAACGAGGATTGAAGGCACGAATCTGGAAAAATCACAGAGAAACAAAAGCAAGAATGTGTTTGAATCAAGAACACCGTGGCGAATGAGTGCAAATGTGTAAAGCCAAGAACGATGGCAAAAGTGCAGAAAATCGTGGCAGTATGTATTCAAAACATGGTGACAAAGTCATGAAATAGACATACTTAGATACATGATTCATAAATTGAATGTTTGAGCAAAGCAAGAATGGCAACGAGTAATGGAGAGCATAAAAACTAAAACTAGGAGGAGCGATAAACTCACGAAGAAAAGAAGCCGATGTAGAGTTTGCGAAGTCGGTGAATAATGACGGAAAGATTAGCAAGAACCTCACGGGAGAAGGTGGGCCGGAGCAAGTTCACGAGCTTTAGAAGCAAGCAATGGAGGATTTGGAAGAAAAAGCTAGAGAAAGCCTTAAAACGATGAAGAAAAGTGAAAGGACGGAAGATGGGGAAAACTTTTGTTAAAACTTAAAAGCGGCAAAATAAAATTAAGGAGCCCGGAAAGACGGATTTGTCAAGCGGAGCATGCGGTAGCGGGCGACTTATAAGTGCGCGTCGGAGTATGATCCATGTAAGGAGAAAACACGTGGCTAAAACGGTTGAGTTATTATGCTTGACAGCTCATCGGTGAAGGAGCTCTTGGAATTCTTGTTCTTTAAAAAGCAGATATGTCGGGTCAGTATAATGATCTCGGTGAGAAATTTTAAGTCGACGTCTTTGCAAAAATGAAAGCAATGATATAAGTTCCATCACCTCGGGATGCAGAGGTAATAGAACCTAGGGGGTAGTTGTGGGGATATATTTACATGTGGCCGGTGACACCGGCGTGTCGGTAGGTGGGTGTCCCGATCATAACGCCAGGGTGATCTCATTTAGGGCTAAGGTTATCTCAAGATATCGGAATCGGGATAAGCGGATAAGACACAAGAGTCCTAGAATGAGGAGAACTTAGGGATGGATAAGGATAACACACTTAGGAGTTTATCTTTATCTCTTGGAGAGTCGAGGATAAACACCAAGCGTAAGTCCATTGAAGCTAGGTTTTTATGGGGACTAGGATTGAATTAGCTATAAAAGAGGCACCTCCAATGGGTCTAAGGTGAATTTATATTCCGAATAGTGAGTTAAGCACTATTGATTATCTTTGAGAGATATCTCGAAGCAGTTGTCGGAGTATTCTGGGTAGACGAATCACCACCGGAATCTTCTCTTTTCTTACAGTCGACCATGTGTCATCTATTACTCGCTTAGTACTCTCCGGTGAGATTGACTTGAGTTGGCGATTAACTGGTTTAAAAATCACTCCCATGATTTTTATATATAATTTCATCAGTTAACTTCGTAAAATAAAGGTAGTTTCTTTTTTGCACCGTGGAATCTTAGTTGTTTAATTGTGTTTCAAGAAAATATAATGAAATCATGTAATAACAATTTATTACTTTTTTTTTTTTTTTTTTTTGTGTGTGTAGATGATACTTGAGACTCTATAAAAATAAAGAGTTAGATAATTAAAAATGAAATGCATGACAAATGACCCGATACCAATTGGTAGAATTAGACTTCTTTCCATGGAGAAGCCAAATCCTTTTTTCTTCTTTTGGTTTTTTTGTTTATGAGAGCCTTTTATTTGTCCCCACATCAATCTCTTAACGCCATATATTTTACTAAATTTTGTTTATTACCATTTTATCTCTACAAGTAGGAATTGCTATTTAACAATTAGAGGCATGAAAATGATAAGCAAATATTGCATCATTGCTAAACCCTCTCCATTTAATGGTTCTCATTCTCGAGTAACCCCTACACCTCTTGCCCTTCCCCACTGGCCAATTCAGTCTTCCCCCACCTTACCACCATCCTGCAGATCCTTAGGCAATACTCTACCTCCTCTTTTCCTTCTTTCCCTTGCCATACTTGTCCACCCTGTTTCTTGTCTTTTACACCAAGCTACTCTGTTACCTCTATTCCGCCTCTCTTCATCTTCCTAGATTGCAATACCTTTCATCTCCACCGCATACCTCTTCATTCTCTTTTTTAATCTAATAATGACATCCCCAAATTTCCTAACTTCCTTGCTCTCCTCACATGACCTCCACCACATCCTTTCACCACCTAAATCCTAGTTATCATCCCCATTGATGTTGCCTTCAAAAACCTCACAATTGAGAGAGATCTAGGCTCATTTGGTACTCATTCTACATATGAAGTATGAGAGAGAATGAAGAGTAAAGAGAAGAGAAAAGAGAAAGGAAGAGGGAAGAATGGATATAGAGAGATGGAGTAAGCGTTAATATTGGACCTAACTCATGTTTAATTTTTTATTACAATATTATTTCCATTCCCTGACCTTTCAAACCTAACCCTAACTCTACACCACCCACTACCACGTCTTTATCTTTGTCACCATCCCTTAGCTCTCTACCTAACCCTCTCTCACTACTCCCCCAACGCACCATTAATCCAAGGTTCCTGGCCCCAGTCGCTCTCTCTATCTTGCTCGGAATGAGATAGTGAATGTCCCAAAAAGCATTTGTGACTTCTTGGAGTGGAGTCAGTTTCAAATCCCACATCGGGGAGGAGGCAAAGCTAGCAAACAAGGGAATGAGGATGGCATAGAATCATCTATTGTGTCTCTGTTGTGATAATGCTAACTGCCCAGCAGCTGACCTCGCCCTCTTTAGTCCTTAACTCTTGTTTATCTCACCCACATTTCTAGCCTATCCTTACCCTTTAGCCTATCATTTCACTTCTTTGTGCAATCAGGTTTGATAGAAAGGAGGAATTATGTGAAATGCATTCAATAAAGGGAAAAGAGGGCGAGGAGGAGGAGGAGGAGGATGAGGAGGAGGTGGAGAAGAGGAAGAAGAAAGAAAGAGAGTATTGAGGGGAGGAGGATAGAAATGGGGTTAGCGTGATAAAGAAAAAGAAAAAAAAAAGAGGGGTTAGGAAGGGCTTATGAGGCGTCATAGAATTAGGGGGTTGGGAGCTAGTGGTCGT